>CM038682.1:561147979-561616652 GCA_021605205.1 Aegilops longissima
TTAAAGTGTTGCTCTGTTTGTCATGAACTTAATACCATAGATGCATGCTGGATAGCGATCGATTGGTGTAGTAATAGTAGTAAATGCAGGCAGGAGTCGGTCTACTTGTTACGGACGTGATTCCTATATGTGTGATCATTGCCATGAATAGCGTCATAACTATGCGTTTTTCTATCAATTGCCCAACAGTAATTTGTGTACCCACTTTATGCTATGTGTTCGAGAGAGAAGCCTCTAGTTAAGACTATGGCCCCCGGGTCTACTTTTACATATTATAAAAACCAAAAATACCTTACTGCAATTTATTTACCTTTTTTGTTTTGCAATTTATTTATCTTTCTACCACTATCAGAATTAATCCTTGCAAGTAACGAGTTCAAGGGGATTGACAATCCTCTTGCTAGTGTTGGGTGCAAGTATTTGGTTTTATGTGTGTAGGTACTAAAGACGGGAATTTGCGTGGTTCTTCTATTGGATTGATAACCTTCGTTCTCACTGAGGGAAATACTTATCTCTACTGTACTGTGATACGTCTCCAACGTATCTATACTTTTTGATTGTTCCATGCTATTACATTATCAATCTTGGATATTTATATGAATTTTTGTGCTATTTTATATCATTTTTTTAGGACTAACCTATTAACCCAATACCTAGTGCCAGTTGCTGTTTTCTACTTGTTTTTGGTTTTTCAGAAAATCTGTACCAAACGGAGTCCAAACGCTACGAAAGTTTTTGACGATTTTTTTCTAGACAAGAGATACCCTAGAAGCTTCGGGAGGAGACTAGACGGCAAATGAGGAGACGACAAGGCAACAGGGCACGCCCTAGGGGGGTGCCCTGTTACCTTGTGGGCCCCTCATGGCTCCGTCTGACCTAATTTCACTTTATAAATTCTAAAATATTGGGAAACCACCCGAGAGCCACCCTAAACACTTTCTCCGCCGTCGCAAGTTTTTGTTCTTCCGTGATCCCATCTGGAGGTCTTTTTCGGTACTCTGCCGGAGGGGGAATCGATGGCTTCTACATCATCCTTGCTGCCTTCTGATGATGCGTGAGTAGTTCACCACAGACCTATGGGTCCATAACTAGTAGCTAGATGGCTTCTTCTCTCTCTTTGATCTTCAATACAACGTTCTCCTCGATGTTCTTGGAGTTCTATCCGATGTGATCTTCTTTTGCGGTGTGTTTATTGGGATCCGTGAATTATGGGTTTATGAGCTGAATATTTATAATAAGTAATGAAGTCTTTTCTGAACTTTATTATGCATGATTTTTACAGATTTGTATTTCTCTTGGATCTATCCGTTTGGTTTGGCCAACTAGATTGATTTATCTTCAGTGGGAGAGGTGCTTTGTAATGGGTTCAATCTTGCGGTGCTCTATACCCCAGTGATGGTAGGGGAAATGACGAGGTTTATTCATATTGATTGGGTTTACTTTGTCTACATCATGCTATCTTGCTTAAGGCGTTACTCTGTTTTTCATGAACTCAATACCATAGATCCATGCTGGATAGCGGTCGATTGGTGGGGTAATAGTAGTATACGCAAGCAGGAGTCGGTCTACTTGTCTTGGATGTGATGCCTATATACATGATCATTGCCTTGAATATTGTTATAACTATGCACTTTCTATCAATTGCACAACAGTAATTTGTGCACCCACCGCATGCTATGTGCTCGAGAGAGAAGCCTCTAGTAAAAACTATGGCTCCCGGGTCTACTTTTATCATATATAAAAATCCAAAAATACCTTGCTGCAATTTTATTTCCTTTATTTTTTTTTTGCAATTTACTTTTCTAACTATCACTATCAGAATTAATCCTTGGAAGTAACGCGTTCAAGGGATTGACAACCCTCTTGCCCGCGTTGGGTGCAAGTATTTAATTTTGTGTGTGTAAGTGTTGTTCACGAGGCTTTGTGTGATTCTCCTACTGGATTGATACTTTGGTTTTCATTGAGAGAAATACTTATATCTACTATGCTGCATCTCCTCTCCTCTTCTCCAAAAATTCCAATGCAGCCACAAGTAGCATACTGAATCTCACCTCCTCTTCGAGGAAAATCCCAATGCAGTTTACAAGTAGCACGCCCTACTCCGACGTGGCCATCCACAACCATGAATGGAAGTCCCTCAAATCGATGGTACACCATCCAAGAGGCTGTGTCCAAGTATTGCGGGCACTTGAAGCATCTCATCGCACAGTGGCCTAGCGGTGCACAAATCACCGAGCAAGTAAGTTGATCACTAGCCGGATATGCTTTAATTTTCTTGATCACTAGCCGGGCATGTATTGTTTTGTTGCTAGCTAGACGGATATGCATTGTCGGCATTGTTTCACTTTGTAGCCTACTCATGCTTGTGTGGTGTACAAGAAGTTTGAGAAGAAGTTCTTCACTGTCATGCATTGATGGTTGAAGTTGAATGGGCAACCGAAGTGGAACCTTTTCATTGTCAAGACCGCTGCCCAAGCCAACGAGGAAGAAACCGCTGACCCTACCGACCCAACCAAAGAACTGCCGAAGAAGGTTAGAACAAATTTATGGGGGAAGAAGTGGGAGGAGGAGGGGGCGAAGCGAGAAGGTGCGGTGGCCAAGCTGACGGAGAGGTTCAAGGACATCTTGGCGAAGAAGGTGGAGGCATGGGTGAGGCGCTCTTACATCAAGAAGGAGAAGAAGGCGGAGAGGTTCAAACTGTTGATGGAGGCGACAGACAAGAAGCTCAAGCTCGAAGAGAGGAGGACCATAATCAAGGAGAGGAAGGACGCGCTCGAGGAAAAGAGGGTGAAGATCGCCGCTAATGCGAAGGACGCCAAGATGCTAACCTTGAATGTCGACTCTTTGGATGCCGACGCAAGAATGATCGTGCAATCCGTCCGCTACCAGATGTTACATCGACAGAAAGATGAGTTTGCGGCGGCGGACTATGAGGACGCGGTGGAGGCGGAGGCGGCCTACGCGACGGCGCACCTCCATGATCGGGGAGCAGCTGGCTGGGATTGTTGATCCGACAGGGCAGAAATGCATGGACTACCAGACTGATATTCTTTTGGATTTGGCCATGTAAAAACTAAACATATTTGCCTCTTTTAGGTTTTGATCGTGCATGCGATTCGACGTTGGTGTGATCTGGCGCGCTGTGTCGATCAGTGTACATTGGAATTTGAATTTATTGACGGACATATACAGAATATAGTTGGATGGCGGCCTCTCGCATCCATATCCGCGAACGGATGTGGAAATTTGTGTGTTACCGTCAGAGATAAAGATTGCTTTTAACCACAGGTTAGAGCAACAATATGTGGCATACATGTTACACATAGCATTACCGTTAAATTTGTATACGAAAAGAGTTTATAATGATCTAATTGTTATATCATACCTCTCATGTATTTTTAATCTCATCAATGAGATGCCATCTCATCAATGAGGGCATCTCCAGCCAGGCCCTCAAGAAGCCTCCCCAGGTGCATTTTTAGACGCCGGCGAGTAAAAATCCTCCCAGCCGCAATCCCAGAGTCACGTTTTTCGCCGGATCTGACGAAAATCACGGCTGCCGCTCGCGATGGAAACTCAGCAAACCGGGATGCAGCTGGGGCGCCGGCGCTATATTTTAACCACGAAAGGCCCACTGCCAGCCTCTAATCTCTCTCTCTCTCCTTTTTTCTGGCTAGGCCCACCACGTGAGGCATGCAAAAAAAGACAACGCGGAGAAGCCGCAAGCGGCCGGCCCCGGCGCCCGTCGCTGGCCTGCGTCGCGCCTCCCCGGAGCAGCTTCACACCGCCGGCCCCGCGCGCCTCCCCGGAGAAGCTTCACGCCGCCGCCCGTCGCGATGATAGCCAGCCCCCGCAGTCTTCCGCGCTTCTGAGCCCGTCGCCGGAGCAGCTCTCTCCTCCACGGCGGCCCGGCCCGAGCATGGCGACCACGGCCGGCCCAGCGGCCCTGCCCGAGCCACGCGACGGTGGGCGCAACCCCGAGTGGGGAGGGCACGCATGGCGGGCGGGCTCGCGCTTCGAGCGGCGGAGAGGAGCATGGCCGGGGCGGGGCTCGCGTGCGCGTGGCCGGAGTGGGCCGTCTCCGCCCGCGCACTCCACGACACCCTCACCGGGCGGTTGAGCTCCAGCTCCACGGCATGGCCGAGGACGAGGACGTCCACGGGATCTCCGGCCTGGCCGTGGCGCTGCTCGCCCTGGTCGGCGTCCTGCTGCTGCTCCTGGGCCCCGGCGTCTTGGCTGCGTCCTCGTCCTCCTTTCGGCTCGCTGCTCACTGCCATCGAGGCCGAGCTGGAGGACAGGGATCTGACCGAGGGCGCGGCTGAGCGAGCGCATGGCGGGGAAGCGCGGCGCTGGAGGCGTGCTTTGGCGGCAGCGGCGGCGCGGGCGTGGCTGCAAGCGGGAGGGCGTGGCATGCGCGCGCACGGCTGCGGACGGGACGGCCTGGGCTGCTGCGGAGAAGACGTGGCTCCTCCTCTCCGTCTCCTCGCTGGCCAACACCAACTTCCCGCTCTCCACGGCCGACCTCCTCCCGTTCCTCGTCGCCACGCTCACCGCCACCGACGTCCCGGTCGACACAAGGCTGGCATGCCTCGCCGCGCTCCGCAACCTCTCCGCCAAGCTCGAGCACGTCCGGGCCGTGGTCAACAGCGGCGTCGTGCGCGCGCTCCTGGCGCTCTCCCTGATGGAGCGGACGGAGACCACGGCAGCGGAGTCGGCCCCTGCTTCTCGCCAACACTGCTCCTGGGAGCGCAACGAGTGGACAAATTCCCACCCCCAGGTCAAAGTTCTCGCCGGCAGCCCCCCAGGAGGCAAAAAAAATGCCTCCTGGGGGGCCGAACGGCTGGAGATGCCCTGATCAACGACAACCTTGAAAAACAATTAGACCCTATTCCCTCCGTTCCAAAATAGATGACTCAACTTTGTACTAAAGTTGAGTCATCTATTTTGGAACGGAGGGAGTATGTATTAGGATGGAGAGAGTGTAACTTTCTGGTGTGCCATATTCCTGAGTCATCTATTTTAAAACGGAGGGAGTATGTATTAGGATGGAGAGAGTGTAACTTTCTGGTGTGCCATATTCCTCCCTTCCTTTTCCTGAAGACAAAGAAGAAAACCATTTGGTATGGTGCGGTGGTTGGTGAAGCCAGAAAGCCAATTGGTGTAGTGGTTGGTAAAGGCAGACATCCCCATATAACCCTTTTCCCATCCTCCCTCCAAAGCATTCCTCATCGCTCAGTCGCTCGCTCACACCAAAAACAACCACCAGCAGTAGCTGGGTTCCGGAGAGGCAGAGTCAGAGGCAAACATGGGCTCCACCGCAGCCGACATGGCCGCCTCCGCCGACGAGGAGGCGTGCATGTACGCTCTCCAGCTCGTCTCGTCGTCGATCCTCCCAATGACGCTCAAGAACGCCATCGAGCTGGGTCTCCTGGAGACCCTGGTGGCCGCCGGCGGCAAGCTGCTGACGCCCGCCGAGGTGGCAGCCAAGCTCCCGTCCACGGCGAATCCCGCCGCGGCGGACATGGTGGACCGCATGCTCCGGCTGCTGGCCTCGTACAACGTGGTGTCGTGCACGATGGAGGAGGGCAAGGACGGGCGCCTGTCCCGGCGATACGGCGCCGCGCCCGTGTGCAAATTCCTCACCCCCAACGAGGACGGCGTCTCCATGGCAGCGCTCGCGCTCATGAACCAGGACAAGGTCCTCATGGAGAGCTGGTGAGCTAGATCGATCACTCCATCATCCCCTGTTTCTTCCATACTTTGCTCCTTTGCTGCGGCCGGCTATCATGCGGGGGTGCCCACCCGGCCGGCAGCCGGCAGCCGGCAGCATAACTCTCTCTTTAACATCTCTCTCTCTCTCAAAAAAAACTCTCTTTAACAAATTGAGCTCCAGCAGTAATAAATAGTACTCCCTCCATTCCACAATATAGTGCCTATAGATTTTTGTGAAAGTCAAACTTTGCTAACTTTGACCAAGTGTATAAAAAAAACAGTCTACATCTACAATACCAAACATGTAGATTCTGAAAATATAACTCACGATGTATCTAATCATATGCATTTGATATTCTAGATGTACCTACTTTTTTCTATAAACATGGTCAAAGTTTGTAATGTTTGACTTTTATAAAAATCTATAGGCACTACATTATAGAACGGAGGGAGTAGTAGTTGTAGTACTAAAGTTAGCACGAGCCAGAGAACCCCGAAGAGTTCATCTAGAAACTGAGAGATTACGTGTCAAATACGGCAGTCAGCTTCAGAAGCAGACAAGCAGAACCGAACCGCATGGTGGTGACTTTTCTTGCCTGAGATTTCTCGCAGTAATATTAGTCAACCACCAAAGGACGAATTTTGGGTTCACAGCCCATTAACTAGAGGACTTTTCATGCTTAAAAAAGAGGACTTTTCATGTTAAAAACAAAACTAGAGGACTTTTAAGCCGGGTGATACAGCAACTCTTTTGACTCTGTTTCAAAAGATGTGGGAACGAGTTGTTGGAATAAAATGTGTATGTGAATGCTATTTTCAGGTACTACCTGAAGGACGCGGTCCTTGACGGCGGCATCCCGTTCAACAAGGCGTACGGGATGTCGGCGTTCGAGTACCACGGCACGGACCCGCGCTTCAACCGCGTCTTCAACGAGGGGATGAAGAACCACTCCATCATCATCACGAAGAAGCTCCTCGAGGTCTACAAGGGCTTCGAGGGCCTCGGCACCATCGTCGACGTGGGCGGCGGCGTGGGCGCCACCGTCGGCGCCATCGTCGCCGCGTACCCGGCCGTCAAGGGCATCAACTTCGACCTCCCCCACGTCATCTCCGAGGCGCCGCCGTTCCCGGGCGTCACCCACGTCGGCGGCGACATGTTCCAGAAGGTGCCCTCGGGCGACGCCATCCTCATGAAGTGGATCCTCCACGACTGGAGCGACGAGCACTGCGCGACGCTGCTCAAGAACTGCTACGACGCGCTGCCCGCGCACGGCAAGGTGGTGCTCGTGGAGTGCATCCTGCCGGTGAACCCGGAGGCCACGCCCAAGGCGCAGGGGGTGTTCCACGTCGACATGATCATGCTCGCGCACAACCCCGGCGGCAGGGAGAGGTACGAGAGGGAGTTCGAGGCCCTGGCCAAGGGCGCCGGCTTCAAAGCCATCAAGACCACTTACATCTACGCCAACGCATTTGCCATCGAGTTCACCAAGTAGATCCATGGTGACGTGCACCGATCTGAGACCATCTTATTCTTCCTCGCTGGCGCTGCTGCATATGTACTTTGGCTTGGTGTTTCCTCTGTTTTCCTAATTTTGTCATCCTAGCTCTGAATCATTCTGAATGCTACTGGTTGTGTCGTCGATCTACCCATTCGAAATGTACTGTCTATTAATAGTGCTGCTCTTAAAGGTAGCATGTGATGCAATGACATGATTTCTCTCCTTTGTTGATTATACGAAGAGTATATGAAGTGAAGTGTTATTGATCTTCCCCTGTAAGAATGTTTTAATGCTCAGATAAATCCTCTGATGTTATATTAATCCGACACTAGTAGGTGGAGGCACCCAGCTTGTAGAAGCAATCATTGCAGAGGAGGAAATGAATGAAAGAACTTCTACCGAGTAGGATTTCCACACGATAACATGATCGAGTAGGAAGTGGATCATGTCACCATTAAAAACATTAACGTGTGCAGAAGGGGCGAACGCTCGCGCGTGCCACGTCGAATGCGTGGGTTGGGCAGGGAATAAGAGGAAAAAGAAAGGAAAAGCTGTCGAGCGAAACCCTCGCACCGCACGTCCTCCACCTCCCTTCGCCTCCAGTGCCCCCTCCGCCCTCTCCAGCGCCGCCACAGCCGCCTGGGCGACGCTCCCACCCACCACCCATGGTTGAGGTCGGTGAAGCGGCCCATCGAGCGGCGCCTGGGGACGCTGCCTCCCTCCGCCGCCAGCAGCGGCGACCGGCTAGCGTGCGTTCGCCACCGCCAAAACCGTATGGCGTGCTGTCCCGTGAGGGGCCCGCCCTGTCGTCTTCGTCGCGCGTCCTAGGCCTGACAGAGGGGCAGACGCCGATGCCCACCAGCGGCGGCAGGCTCGATCTGGATATTCATCCTCGTGCCCAGCCGCCGCTCCTCGGCATATTCCTCTCCCCGCGTCGCTCGCCTCCATCGCGTCACCCGCACTGCCGCTCACCTCCGCCTCGTCAGCGCCTTCTGCTGCTACTGCCGCCGGCACGTCTCCTAGCTCCTGAACGACCAAACCATGCATCGCTACTCCATGGGATTCTAATTTGCCTTTGCGTGCTTGCAGGTTTGATTGCTGGATCAGCTGCTGGACGTGGTGCACTGGATCCGGCAGGCGGTGGTGCTCTGGGGCGTCGCCCCCCTCGTCGGCGCCTTCTCGATCGCCCTGTCAGTCTCCCCCTCCCTCTTCAAAGCCCCGTATTTCTCTCTCTGTCACTTCACCGTAGACATAGATTAGACATAGATTCAGGTTCATTGTTAACTGAATTCATGAGCTCATTTCACACTGGACAATGCTTCTCAGAAACTGCAAGGCTTGAGGCCTACTTATTATTGTTTTAACTATCGAAACTGAAAGATTTTGACTGAAGTTGCTTGTGCCGGCATCATCCCCTGCACTGTAAGGTTGCTTGACTGAAGTTGCTTGTGCTTGTGATTCTGAATATAAGTTGACTGAAGAGTGCACAAAGGATCTGAATTATGGAGTAGTAGGATCTAAATTCTGAAACTACACCTTTTTCACATTACACCCTATTCCTATTATATCATGTTTGTCAGTGAACTGAATTATGAAACATTCAATCAAGAGTGAAAGTATTGAATATGTACATACTCAACAAATTCAGTCAAAGTGAAAGTACTGGATGTGTAGCTACTGAATGTGTGCTCAATAAATTTGGCCATTACTGCAGTCCATCTAAGTTCGACAACATTTTGAAAAAGAGTAACTTAAAAGTGTCAGTTGTTGTGTCAAATTAGTCCTAAAGCAAATTTGATGGAAATAATCTTAAGAAAATTTAAATGAATTTTGACTGGGTAATTGAAATTTGAATGGTCCTCCATCTGTACTTGGCAGGAGTATGGATTATTCTGCCTTCAGAAATTAAATTATGTTTGTTCAAAATGTGATTATTCTTCCTTCAGAAATTTTGTTCTCATTATGTAATTGAACTTGAGTTTAAGTCATTTTTATAATCAAGTCACCCTGTGTTTTTACTAGCCTGACATGAAGCTTCTGTTGTTAACTCTGAAACTTGTGGCCAAACTGCCCACTCAAAGTTTAATTAAGCTTCTTTGCAAACATGTGTTGTGCTCTCAAACAAACCTGAACACTAAAACTTGTGCATTCTTTCTCTTTCTTTCCATTTCTTTGCTTTGAAGTGTAAAATTGAAGTTAATGTGAAGTGCGAGGGGACAAAAAAACAACACTTGCTCTAACTGAATTTCTTTGCTCCATAGATATCAGTGACACTTTGCTCTAACTGAATTTCACATTTTCACAATTTGTGATGGATACACACAGAAATAGAGTTGAATAGTGCTCATGTACACTTGGCTACTCATGTACACTTGGCTATGGCATTCAATTAACTGGATATTGCTACTACTGCAGGTACACTCACAATTACTGTACAGTTTGATGCTACGGCTGTACTGCAGGTACACACACATTTCTGAATTTAGTCAACACTTACAGCAAAATGTTCACCACAGAATAATCCAATTTATGCACTGCTTATGTTACATTGAGAAATCAAGAATGTGGTGGGTTAAAAATTTCAAAGCCAATTACTCCTATGGTAATTTAGAAATTCTGTAGTTGTCAATGATGTTCCTTGAATGACCATAAAAGACGTTTGGTAGCTAATTTCTAATTTATAAATGAGGCTAAGTATGTTAAATAAATTCAGCTTCTTCTTAGTCCTTGTAGTATCCCTATTGATATTATTCCAAATAAATTCAAATAAATCCAAATCCCTGGAGTACTTGATCGCGTCAAATCATGGACATCGCTCGTTGGCATGGCATGCGGCGCAGGTGGGCAGGGGCACCTTCGGTGGCGTAGATGGGCCTTGCTCGTGCGACGGTTGATGAGGCTGAGTGCCGTTGGTGGCTGGGGACTAGGGTTGGCTGCTGCCGCGAGCGAGGGGGACGGAGGAAGAAGGAAAGGGGGTAATTAGCGTGAGGTTTATAAAGGACTTTTTTTTTGTAAAAATGCCAATGAACTATGCTGGCGACATTATTTTTCGGACAGAGGGAGTACTACTTTGGTTGCAAAACTAGGAGACGACTATTCATATCTTATTTTGATCAGATATTGTTGTGTAAATTGATAGTTGTGTTGCCCTGCAAGTGAGGTTCCTTGCCCATTAAGTAATTTACTCTTTGGCTGCACGTTTGGGTGTGCAGAGTTCTCACTGTTTGAACAACTTTCAATATTCTAATTCAGCCGCGAGTACTGGTTTAAGAGTCCGCCTTTTATATGAAAAGGAAAAACACCTTTTGGTTTAACAAAAAACTTGTATATTTTAGTTAGAGGTCTACTACATTCTAGGAAGAGCTGGGCTGATTATGCACTATTGCCATTTATTTCGTATATCTTAGATTTTCTTACACATTACCCTTATTTTAACTAATGAGCCTATCCTGGCTGCCTGCCTGGCTGGTAAAGTTTCCAAATAGTATATCGAGATAGTTTTTCTATTTTTTTGGCCCCAAGACGTTACAATCCACTTGCTAGATATGCACATTCCTTCTTTATCAATCAAGCTTAGATTATTATCCATCTTATTTGCTTTGGTGGATTCTTCTATGCTTGCGTTCTTAGCCTTTCTGTTTTGGTGGAATCTTCTATGCTACTACCAAAGCGGCATGTAATAGGATCAACATGATTTCTCTGCATATCTGCTCATAAAAGCGGCACTATGTCTAAGGTCAATGAATCATCCATCTTAGTTGTTCAAATATTCTTAGATGATACGTCAATGATTTATGTGGAAGATGTAAATTTGTCTTGAATAACTATTTGAGAGCCGAATCATGGGCAGCCGAATTTATGTGGAAGATGTAAATTTGTAAATTTGGCTTTCCAGCAAAAATAGATGGCAGCCGAATCATGGGCACTATTTGAGAGCCATGCAATTTTGTCGTATTCTTGGTTAACTCCAGTCTTGGTTGCCAATGCATTGTTGTAATCATATTATCATAATCTGATTGTTATTTCTAATACGAATAATCTTTCTAGGCTTATGCTGATTGCAGTCCTCTTGCGTTTGCATTCCGTCTTACTTGAGTTCCAGTAATAGACACATTATGGAAGTGGTGAGGGTCGATGACTTGATTTGCATAAGTGAGATGAAGGTATGTATGTACACCGAGTAGCAAGCGCCATTGTCCCTAAGTTATATTAATGATGTTGTGTTCGACACACTGATTGGCTCGACTATTCAGATAGCGGCCATTGTAAATGCCACTGTGCCATAAAGCCAAGGATTAAAGTTGTCTGCAGTGAACCATGTCTTTGTGAGAGGACTATAACAAGAGGTAACACACTGCCCTTGCATAATAATGTAGTAGTATATGGAGCATAACAAACTGTGGTTGTAATTAGACCTTGTAATTTTTACCTTTCCTCCAAGATCATCCTCTCCTAATATGCCATTTGCCTTGGACTGAGATTTCCCTCATTATAACTGGTAGCCAAAAAGCAAAATTATTTGTAAATAACATGAGAAAAAAAATGGGGAGTATATATTTGCAAATACTCATGAACCGATGTATCAAGAAACAATATACACAATTTGTTACCACCACATGGATCAACTACTGACACTGTAGAGCAGGGAAGCCAATAATCTGCGCATAGAGAAGAAATGCAAGCATGTTATATAATCTGAAATAGAATAGCTCGAAATTTCTCTGGCGGCATGGGTAGCAAGGTTGGTTAGTAGAGCTAAGAGAACAATATAGAATTTCATGAGGTTAATTGGTTTACCCCTGAATTTTGCTCTCGCTTTTCTGCGGTTAAACATTTCATACTTCTTGAATGTTGAACTCTTATACTCGATACGCAGGAAAGCATGCCCACTATGGTGCAACCTTTGGACACATCTGTTTCTATGCAAAGAAGTTAAAAATATCTCCATGCAAGCTTGATCGACTCAAAACATTTTGTTGGTACAACAAAGCCTGATATCAGGTATTACATTTATTTGATGAAAAATAACTTCACCGCTCCCGGCCAACAGATGGTGGGAGCTCTATCTATGCTGCACATTCTTCTTAACATTTCCTGTAATTTCATTCGCTAAACAACAGTCACAGCAGGTTCGTATGGCATTGATGTTGAGAGTCAAGCAATGAGAAGACCAAGTGAAGCTATCAAATATTAGGCTTTAGCAGAGCTATAACAGCAAGAACAAGTGCATTGTTGTACTTCATCTGATGCATGCTGAATGCAAACAACTGAATTCTTTTTCTTATAATATTTGAACCATGTACTGCATCAACACTCGATGTAGATTGTGCTTTCAATTGGCTAAGCACAAGCACAGTTGACAAAAAGTATTCATGTGCTACCCAGAACAAGGAAAAAAATGGTGAAACAGGCGCCTCCTACCTGGCACGGCACAGCCACCTCTCAGGAGGCGCCACAAGGGGGCGCCCCAACCACTATTTCTATTACTCTGTGGCTCACATATTATAGTCAAGATACTAGATATAGTGGCTGTCAGAGATTTAACCGAAAGCCTTGAGACAAGTGCTGCCACATTGCTACAAATATTGGTACAGAGGTGGTACAGAGATGCGTGTATTAATGTAGTGGTTGTTCAACTAAATACTATTGGTACAGAGCAATATTACTTCTCTTTTCAACATGTCTAATATGTATATATATATTAATCGAGCTATTCAACTATAGGTAGTAGGCATAGAAAAAAGTAGGTGCATATGTAGAAAAGAAACCGTGGGGCAACAAAGTGTGGCGCTTGCATAGCTTCGCAAGCTTGGAGAGAGAGATAGTCAGATCATTAGTTAGCTTTAGTTCATAAGAGAGTCCTTTATTAGTCCACTATGGTGTCTACAATGTAAAGAAACATTAGATTTGAAATCACGTATATGTTTATGAATCGTTATGAGTTCTAAATGATCATTTTTACATGGACAAATGTCAAAGATATGCTCCTAGGCTCCATGACGAGCAGGCAGTGGCGATCAAGGGTGACCTTGTCAACCGTGGAGTTGCTGATGCTCTAGATCATGAAAGAGAGGTTATTCAGGCCACTGATGTGTAAACTTCTTCTGTTTGTACATGACCTTTTGGGGAAGATCAACTCTAATGATAGCACAATGCACTTGTTCTTGTTGTTGCTGGCCGTTGAAGGCCTGTAGGGTGTTTTGGGCTGCTGGTTTCCCCTTTTGGGTTTGCTCTGGGTAGAAGAGCTTGCTAAACCACCTCTGTAATGTCAAGTTCTAAAAACACTTCTATAATATGCGTTATCAATTTTATGATAGGAAAGTGAAAGGGGCGCCTCCTACCTGGCACCGCCTAAGTTCCTTTCAAGAGGCGCCACCGGGTGGCGCCCCAACTACTAGTTGTGTAGAAGCTACGTCTAGGTCTAGCCAGCGGTGGTGTTGAAGGAAATATGCCCTAGAGGCAATAATAAAGTTATTATTTATTTCCTTATTTCATGATAAATGTTTATTATTCATGCTAGAATTGTATTAACCGGAAACATAATACATGTGTGAATACATAGACAAACAGATAGTCACTAGTATGCCTCTACTGGACTAGCTCATTAATCAAAGATGGTTATGTTTCCTAACCATAGACATGTGTTGTCATTTGATTAATGGGATCACCTCATTAGGAGAATGATGTGATTGACATGACCCATTCCGTTAGCTTAGCACTTGATCGCTTAGTATGTTGCTAATGCTTTCTTCATGACTCATACATGTTCCCGTAACTATGAGATTATGCAACTCCGTTTACGGAGGAACACTTTGGTACTACCAAACGTCACAACGAATCGGGTGATTATAAAGGAGTACTACAGGTGTCTCCAAAGGTACTTGTTGGGTTGGCGTATTTCGAGATTAGGTTTTGTCACTCCGATTGTCGGAGAGGTATCTCTAGGCCTTCTCGGTGATACACATCACTTAAGCCTTGCAAGCATTACAACTAATGAGTTAGTTGTGAGATGATGTATTACGGAACGAGTAAAGAGACTTACCGTAACGAGATTGAACTAGGTATTGGATACCGACGATCGAATCTCGGGTAAGTAACATACCGATGACAAAGGAACAACGATGTCGTTATGCGGTTTGACCGATAAAGATCTTCGTAGAATATGTAGGAACCAATATGGGCATCCAGGTTCCGCTATTGGTTATTGACCGAGAATAGTTCTAGGTCATGTCTACATAGTTCTCGAACCCGTAGGGTCCGCACGCTTAAGGTTTCGATGATAGTTATATTATGAGTTTATGAGTTTTGATGTACCGAAGGAGTTCGGAGTCCCGGATGAGATCGGGGACATGACGAGGAGTCTCGAAATGGTCGAGACGTAAAGATCGATATATTGGACGACTATATTCGAGTTCGGAAAGGTTCGAATGATTCGGTATTTTTCGAGTACCGGAGAGTTACGGGAATTCGCCGGGAGAAGTATTGGGCCTTATTGGGCCCTGCGGAAAGAGAGAGGGCTGCCTAGGGCAGGCGCGCCCCATGGCCTAGTCCGAATTGGACTAGGGGAGGGGCCGCACCCTTCTCTCTTCCCCTTCCCCAAGTCCTAGTCCAACTAGGAAGAGGGGGAGTCCTACTCGGTGGGAGTAGGACTCCTCCTTGCGCGCTCCCCTTGGCCGGCCACCTCCCCTTGTCTCCTTTATATATACGGGGCAGGGGCACCCCATGACACACAAGTTGATCTACGGATCTTGCCTTAGCTGTGTGCGGTGCCCCTTCCACCATATTCCACTTCGGTCATATCGTTGCGGAGCTTAGGAGAAGCCCGCGCGGAGAAGTCATATCGTCGCGGAGCTTAGGCGAAGCCCTGCGTCGGTGGAGCATCAACATCGCCACCACGCGTCGTCGGTTGACGGAACTCATCCCGACACTTTGCTGGATCGGAGTCCGGGATCGCCATCGAGCTGAACGTGTGCAGAACTCGGAGGTGCCGTGACGCTCGGTGCTTGATCGGTCGGATCGTGAAGACGCACGACTACATCAACCGCGTTGTTATAACGCTTCGCTTTCGGTCTCACGAGGGTACGCGGACGGACACTCTCCTCTCGTTGCTATGCCATCACCATGGTCTTGCGTGATCGTAGGAAATTTTTGAAATTACTACGTTCCCCAATGATGGCATCCGAGCCTGGTTTTATGCGTTGATGTCATGTGCACGAGTAGAACACAAGTGAGTTGTGGGCGATACAAGTCATACTGCCTACCAGCATGTCATACTTTGGTTCAGCGGTATTGTGAGATGAAGCGGCCCGGACCGACATTACGCCAGACGCTTACGCGAGACTGGTTTCACCGCCCGAGCACTCGTTGCTTAAAGGTGACCGGCGGTGTCTGTCTCTCTCACTTTAGTTGAACCGAGTATGACTACGCCCGGTCCTTGAGAAGGTTAAAACGAGTCTATTTGACAAACTATCGTTGTGGTTTTGATGCGAGGTAAGAACGGTTCTTGCTCAGCCCGTAGCAGCCACGTAAAACTTGCAACAACAAAGTAGAGGACGCCTAACTTGTTTTTGCAGGCATGATGTGATGTGATGTGGTCAAGACGTGATGCTATACTTTATTGTATGAGATGATCATGTTTTGTAACCGAAGTTATCGGCAATCGGCAGGAGCCATATGGTTGTCGCTTATTATATGAAATGCAACGCCATGTAATTGCTTTACTTTATCACTAAGGAGTAGCGATAGTCGTAGAAGCAATAGTTGGCGAGACGACAACGATGCTACGATGGAGATCAAGGTGTCGCGCCGGTGACGATGGTGATCATGGCGGTGCTTGGCGATGGAGATCACAAGCACAAGATGATGATGACCATATCATATCACTTATATTGATTGCATGTGATGTTTATCCTTTATGCATCTTATCTTGCTTTGTTTGACGGTAGCATTATAAGATGATCTCTCACTAAAAATTATCAAGAAGTGTTCTCCTCGAGTATGCACCGTTGCCAAAGTTCAGTAGTACCCGGACACCACGTGATGATCGGGTGTGATAAGTTCTACGTCCATCTACAACGGTGCAAAACAGTTGCACACGCGAATACTCAGTTAAACTTGACGAGCCTAGCATATAACAGATATGGCCTCGAACACGGAGACCGAAAGGTCGAACGTGAATCATATAGTAGATATGATCAACATAGTGATGTTCACCATTGAAACTACTCCGTCTCACGTGATGATCGGACATGGTTTAGTTGATTTGGATCACGTGATCACTTAGATGACTAGAGAGATGTCTGTCTAAGTGGGAGTTTTTTAATATGATTAATTAAACTTAAATTTATCATGAACTTAGTCCTGGTAGTATTTTGCAAATTATGTTGTAGATCAATAGCTCGCGTTGTTGCTTCCCCGTGTTTTTATATGTGTTCCTAGAGAAAATTGTATTGAAAAATGTTAGTAGCAATGATGCGGATTGGATCGGTGATCTGAGGTTTATCCTCATTGCTGCGCATGAAGAATTATGTCCTTAATGCACCGCTAGGTGACAGACCTATTGCAGGAGCAGATGCGACGTTATGAACGTCCGGCTAGCTCAATATGAGCAGATCTGAGACGTTATGAACGTTTGGCTAGCTCAATATGATGACTACTTGATAGTTTAGTGCACCATGCTTAACGGCTTAGAATCGGGACTTCAAAGACGTTTTGAACGTCATGGACCATATGAGATGTTCCAGAATTGAAGTTAATATTTCAAGCAAATACCGAGTTGAGAGATATGAAGTCTCCAACAAGTTCTATAGCTAAAAGATGGAGGAGAATCGCTCAACTAGTGAGCATGTGCTCAGATTGTCCGAGTACTTCAATCGCTTGAATCAAGTGGGAGTTAATCTTCCAGATAAGATAGTGATTGAGAATTCTCTAGTCACCATCACTAAGTTAGTAGAACTTCGTGATGAACTATAGTATGCAAGGGATGACGGAAAAGATTCTCGAGCTCTTCGCGATGCTAAAATCGGCGAAGGTAGAAATCAAGAAAAACATCAAGTGTTGATGGTTGACAAGACCACTAGTCTCAAGGAAAATGGCAAAGGGAAGAAGGCGAACTTCAAAAGGAACGGCAAGCAAGTTGCTGCTCGAGTGAAGAAGCCCAAGTCTAGACCTGAGCCTGAGACTGAGTACTTACACTGCATAGGAAATGGTCACTGGAAACGGTAATACCCTGAATATTTGGTGGATAAGAAGGATGGCAAAGTGAACAAGAGTATATTTGATATACAGATTATTGATGTGTGCATTACTAGTGTTTATAGTAGCCCCTGAGTATTTGATACTTGTTCGGTTACTAAGATTAGTAACTCAAACCGGAGTTACTGAATAAACAGAGACTAGTTGAAGGGGAAGTGACGATGAGTGTTGGAAGTAGTTCCAAGATTGATATGATCATCATCGCACACTCCCTATACTTTCGGGATTAGTGTTAAACCTAAATAAATGTTATTTGGTGTTTGCGTTGAGCATGAATATGATTTGATCATGTTTATTGCAAAACGGTTATTCATTTAAAGTCAAAGAATAATTGTTGTTCTGTTTAAATGGATAAAACCTTCGATGGTTATGCACCCAATGAAAATAGTTTGTTGGATCTCGATCGTAGTGATACACATATTCATAATATTGATGCCAAAAGATGCAAAGTTAATAATGATAGTGCAACTTATTTGTGGCAATCGCCGCTTAGGTCATATTGGTGTAAACGCATGAAGAAACTCCATGCTGATGGACTTTGGAATCACTTGATTATGAATCACTTGATGCTTGCGAACCATGCCTTATGGGCAAGATGACTAAAGACTCATTCTCCGGAACAATGGAGCGAGCAAATGACTTATTGGAAATAATACATACTTGATGTATGCGGTCCGATGAGTGTTAAAGCTCACGGCAAGTATCGTTATTTTCGACCTTCACAAGATGATTTGAGCAGATATGAGTATATCTACTTAATGAAGCACAAGTCTGAAACATTTGAAAAGTTCAAATAATTTCAGAGTGAAGTGGAGAATCATCGTAATAAGAAAATAAAGTTTCTACGATCTGATCGTGGAGGAGAATATTTGAGTTACGAGTTTGGCCTTCATATAAAACAATGTGGAATAGTTTCACACTCACGCCACATGGAACACCATAACGTAATGGTGTGTCCGAACGTCATAACCGTACTTTATTTTGATATGGTGCGATCAATGATGTCTCTTACCGATTTACCAATATCGTTTTGGGGTTATGCATTAGAGACAGCTGCATTCACGTTTAATAGGGCACCATCTAAATCCGTCGAGGCGACACCGTATGAACTACGGTTTAAACAGTAAACCTAAGCTGTCGTTTCTTAAAGTTTGGAGTTGTGATGCTTATGTGAAAAAGGTTTCACCGATAAGCTCGAACCCAAATCGGAGAAGTGCGTCTTCATAGAATACCCAAAGGCAACTATTGGGTACACCTTCTATCACAGATCCGAAGGCAAGTTTTTCGTTGCTAAGATGGATCCTTTCTAGAGAAGAAGTTTCTCTCGAAAGAAGTGAGTGGGAGGAAAGTAAAACTTGATGAGGTAATTGTACCTTCTCCTTATTGGAAAGTAGTTCATCACGAAATCAGTTCCGTGATTCCTACACCAATTAGTGAGGAAGTTAATGATGATGATCATGAAACTTCAGATCAAGTTGCTACCAAACCTCGTAGGTCTTCCAGAATAAGATCCGCACTGAGTGGTACGGTAATCGTGTTCGGAAATCATGTTACTAGACCATGATGAACCTACAAACTATGAGGAAGCGATGATGAGCCCAGATTCGCGAAATGGCTTGAGGCCATAAAATCTGAGATAGGATCCATGTATGAGAACAAAGTATGGACTTTGATTGACTTGCTCGATGATCAGCAGCCATGTAGATAAATGGATCTTCAAGAGGAAGACGGACAACGATAGTGGTGTTACTATCTACAAAGCTCGACTTGTCACAAAAGGTTTTCGACAAGTTCAAGGTGTTGACTACAATGAGACTTTCTCAAGCAGTAGCGATGCTTAAGTCTGTCCGAATCATGTTAGCAATTGCCACATTTTATGAAATCTGGCAAATGGATGTCAAAACTACATTATTTAATGGATTTATTAAAGAAGAGTTGTATATGATGCAACCAGAAGGTTTTGTCAATCCTAAAGGTGCTAACAAAATGTGCAAGCACCAGCGATCCATCAATGGACTGGTGCAAGCATCTCGGAGTTGGAATATACGCTTTTGATGTGTTGATCAAAGCATATGATTTTATCTGAGACTTTTGGAAAGGCCTGTATTTACAAGAAAGTGAGTGGGAGCACTACAGCTTTTTCGATAAGTATATGTGATTGACATATTGTTGATCGGAAATAATGTAGAATTATTCGCAAAGCATAAAGGAGTGTTTGAAAGGAGTTTTTCAAAGAAAGACCTCGTTGAAGCTGCTTATATATTGAGCATCAAGATCTATAGAGATAGATCAAGACGCTTGATAAGTTTTTTCAATAAATATATACCTTGTCAAGATTTTGAAGTAGTTCAAAATGGAACAGATCAAAGAAAAGTTCTTGCCTGTGTTGCAAAGGTGTGAAATTGAGTAAGACTCAAATCCCGACCACGGCAGAAAATAGAAAAGAAAATGAAAGTCATTCCCTATGCCTCAATCATAGGTTCTATAAAGTATGCTATGCTATGTACTGACCTATTGTATACCTTGCTCTGAATTTGGCAAGGAGTACAATGGTGATCTAGGAGTAGATCATTGGACATTGGTCAAGAACATCCTTAGTGAGGACTAAGGAAATATTTCTCGATTATGGAGGTGTAAAAAGCCCGTCGTAAAGAGTTACATCGATGCAAGCATTTTACACTGATCCAGATGACTCTAAGTCTCAATCTGGATACATATTGAAAGTGGGAGCAATTAGCTAGAGTAGCTCCGTGCGAGCATTGTAGACATAGAATATTTGCAAAATAGATACGGCTCAATGTGACAGACCCGTTGACTAAGCTTCTCTCACGAGCAAAACATGATCATACCTTAGTACTCTTTGGGTGTTAATCACATAGCGATGTGAACTAGATTATTGACTCTAGTAAACCCTTTGGGTGTTGGTCACATGACGATGTGAACTATGGGTATTAATCACATACAGATGTGAATATTAGTGTTGAATCACATGATGATGTGAACTAGATTATTGACTCTAGTGCAAGTGGGAGACTGAAGGAAATATGCCCTAGAGGCAATAATAAAGTTATTATTTATTTCCTTATTTCATGATAAATGTTTATTATTCATGCTAGAATTGTATTAACCGAAAACATAATACATGTGTGAATACATAGACAAACAGATAGTCACTAGTATGCCTCTCTTGGACTAGCTCATTAATCAAAGATGGTTATGTTTCCTAACCATAGACATGTGTTGTCATTTGATTAATGGGATCACCTCATTAGGAGAATGATGTGATTGACATGACCCATTCCGTTAGCTTAGCACTTGATCGCTTAGTATGTTGCTAATGCTTTCTTCATGACTCATACATGTTCCTCGTAACTATGAGATTATGCAACTCCGTTTACGGAGGAACACTTTGGTACTACCAAACGTCACAACGTAATCTGGGTGATTATAAAGGAGTACTACAGGTGTCTCCAAAGGTACTTGTTGGGTTGGCGATTTGAGATTAGGTTTTGTCACTCCGATTGTCGGAGAGGTATCTCTAGGCCTTCTCGGTGATACACATCACTTAAGCCTTGCAAGCATTACAACTAATGAGTTAGTTGTGAGATGATGTATTACGGAACGAGTAAAGAGACTTACCGTAACGAGATTGAACTAGGTATTGGATACCGACGATCGAATCTCGGGTAAGTAACATACCGATGACAAAGGGAACAACGTATGTCGTTATGCGGTTTGACCGATAAAGATCTTCGTAGAATATGTAGGAACCAATATGGGCATCCAGGTTCCGCTATTGGTTATTGACCGAGAATAGTTCTAGGTCATGTCTACATAGTTCTCGAACCCGTAGGGTCCGCACGCTTAAGGTTTCGATGATGGTTATATTATGAGTTTATGAGTTTTGATGTACCGAAGGAGTTCGAGTCCCGGATGAGATCGGGGACATGACGAGGAGTCTCGAAATGGTCGAGACGTAAAGATCGATATATTGGACGACTATATTCGGAGTTCGAAAGGTTCCAATGATTCGGTATTTTTCGAGTACCGGAGAGTTACGGAATTCGCCGGGAGAAGTATTGGGCCTTATTGGGCCTGGGAAAGAGAGAGGGCTGCCTAGGGCAGGCGCGCGCCCATGGCCTAGTCCGAATTGGACTAGGGGGGGCCGCACCCTCTCTCTTCCCCTTCCCCAAGTCCTAGTCCAACTAGGAAAGAGGGGGAGTCCTACTCTGTGGGAGTAGGACTCCTCCTTAATGCGCCTCCCCTTGGCCGCCACCTCCCTTGTCTCCTTTATATATGGGGCAGGGGCACCCCATGACACACAAGTTGATCTACGGATCTTGCCTTAGCTGCAAGCGGTGCCCCTTCCACCATATTCCACTTCGGTCATATCGTTGCGGAGCTTAGGAGAAGCCTCGCGCCGGAGAAGTCATATCGTCGCGGAGCTTAGGCGAAGCCTGCGTCGGTGGAGCATCAACATCGCCACCACGCCGTCGGTTGACGGAACTCATCCCGACACTTTGCTGGATCGGAGTCCGGGATCGCCATCGAGCTGAACGTGTGCGTAACTCGGAGGTGCCGACGCTCGGTGCTTGATCGGTCGGATCGTGAAGACGACGACTACATCAACCGCGTTGTTATAACGCTTCGCTTTCGGTCTCACGAGGGTGCGTGGACGGACACTCTCCCCTCTCGTTGCTATGCCATCACCATGGTCTTGCGTGATCGTAGGAAAATTTTTGAAATTACTACGTTCCCCAACAGGTGTTATCGTTATCCGTCAAGTCGAGACTGGTACTAGTCGTGGCTCGGGTCGGGTCAGTCAGCTGAATGAAACATATGACGGGGTAAAGCGAATTCATCCAACAACTCGCCGCAGAATAATAGAACTAGAACGACTCGCTCTAGAAGGATATAGATGAAAAGAAACTATTTCAGCAAAGCAACGCCTTTTAGTTTTTTGAGGTATTTTTGCAGGCGATTCTCTTTTTTTCTTTAATTGAGGCAAAAAAATTGAAAGATAAAGCACAGCAACGGCTAACATTTTTTTTTTATTTTTTTAGGAGACAAACGGCTAGCGTGGGACCTTCTTTTTTTTGAGCATCTGTAACCTTTATTATAGTTGGATGTTCATAGGAATACAGATGATATTGGGCATAGAAACAAGCTACACATGGCGCCCGCTAGACAAAGAAACAACAGCTTTCGCTAGCGAATGTGCTTCAAAATTAAACTTCCTATTTTCATGAACAAAGCGAATATTATGAAAACCAGCAGTCCGATAGTTAATCTCCCGGAGTATCGCTGTGTAGTGGCAAGGAGCTTCCGTCCCGATCTTGGAGATCACCTCAGCGCAGTCCGATGCAACACAAATAGAATTCAAGTTGAGGTCCTCAGCCAAAGAAAGAGCCCCATTGCAGGCTTGCGCCTCTAACGAGGATGGGTCCGTAAGGCCGTCAAAAACTCTCGCTCATGCTCCCAAGAAAGTTCCCCCCTTGTCACGGCATTTCCTAGCCTTTAGCGCCGGTTAAAGAGAAGTAAACAAATGGGCACACAACCCCGTGCATCCTAGACCGGCCCATTTTCATTTTTCCAACCTTCACAAAATGAGGGCGAGTGGTGAGATTCGAACTTGGTACCTCTTTGTTTCGTTCGAACATAGTAACCAACTCGCGCAGCTCGCCTAGGTCTCCCTAGGCAATTCTTATATGACGCGCGCGAGCGTCAAGGTGTCGCCGCTTCGCTGAAGCAAAGCAACCGATCGACAAGATATGGGCCGGCCCACTTGAGCGAGGATTTGGTTTTGGGAACCTTCCAGAAGGTTCCCTGTACCAGTTTTTTCTAGTTATGGTTTCTTTAACAGGTTTTTCTGGTTTCTTAATTACTTTTATTTTTCGTTTTTCTTCTTATTTCTCCCTCTTATTTTCTTTTTTCTACTTTTCCTGTTTCTTTTTTCTTTTCCATAAATTCAAATTTTCAAAAACATGTTCAGATTTGTCAAAATTCGTTTGAGTTTTCATAATATGTTTTTGAAAATTATGTTCACGGTTCAAAAAAGGTTTTGAAGTCCAATTATTTGTTCACCGAATTGAAGAAAAATGTTGAGCATACATTGAAAAAAAATGTTCAGTGTGTATAAAAATATTCATCGTGCACAGAAATTTTGTTCAGTATGCATTCAAAAATGTTCATCGTATTTTTATAATTTTTCAGTGTGTATTTGAATAATGTTCATCATATACTAAGAAAATGTTCAGTGTGTATTCTAAATTCTCTTTCAAAAAATTGTTCACGGTACAAAAAAATTGTTCAGATTTCGAAATTTGTTCAATTTTTGGATTTCATGTTAAAAAAACATTTTTTTACGATTTTCGAAACATTGTTTACATATTTATGAATATTTTCACATTTTTTCCTAAGAATTGTTGGAAAATGTTGAAAACCCCAGGATCTACCACCTTCGTTGGTACTTTAAGGCTAACGCTGCCTTTTAGACGTGCCGAACTCGTAGCCCAGTTGGATAGCTCCAATAGCACATCTCGCGAGGTCGAGTCCCTTTGCGGTTGTTTTTATTTTTCAGTTACCGAGTTCGCTCAACGCTTCGTTTGGGCCGGCCCATTTGCGCGTCAGCTTTAGCAAAAGCAACTCGTTTTGACGCCCACGAGCGTCGAGCAGGAGCTCTCGTCCCCCTAGTCAGCACTAAGCGCCGGCTAGGAGAACCAATGCTCACGCAGCCCACCTTTCTGGGCCTGCCCAACAAAAGCGAAGCAGCTCGCTCACTCGGCCAGGTTCATTCCTTCGATAGTTGGCATGGTATGTCCTTAAGCGCTAATCAGGTTTTTCTTTTTTGGGGGAAGTTGGGCGCTAATCTGTTGACATTCAAAATGTTCATAGATTTAAAAAGAACACATATTTAAAATAAGTTTGTGAACTTTCAAAAAATGTTGATGGGTTTATTTACTTTTGTGAATTTGATAACTGTTCACGAATTTGAAAAAAGTTCACGGTTTTGAAAGAAAAGGTTCATTCATTTGAAAAAAGCTCATGGGTTTTGAAAAATAGTTCATGGATTTGAAAAAAAAAATCATTGATTTTGAAATAAAAGTTTCACAAATTTGAAAAAAATCTCGTGGGTTTTAAAAAAAGTTCATAGATATGAAAAAAGTTCATCGATTTAAAAAATGAATTTGGAAAAAACTCATGTGTTTCAAAAAGAATTTTCGCAGATTTTAAAAGGTTCATCGATTTTGAAAGAAAAAACATAGATTTGAAAAAATTCATGAATTTGGAAAAGGATTGCCATTTCTAAAAAAATCATGAGTTTGAAGAAAAAATTTTGAATTTGAAAAAGGATTGTGCATATAAGAAATAAAAAAGGAACAAAAAAGAAATGGAAAAAAGAATAAAACCAAACAAAAACTAGTCCAGGAAATCAAGAAAAAATACATGGTCCAAAATCTTCCCAAAACCGGCTTGGGAAACTTCACAAAACTAGGGGCAAAACCGGGGCGGTCGGCCTCCATGACCACCGTCGGAGGCCGCGCCGCTCGTACCTAGGGTTCGTCCGCCGGTCGTGTTGACCGGCTGTTCTAAAGAGTCTTTTTCCAAGCCTTTGCTCCGGGATTTTTCACTCTCTCACCGATCATTTTGAACGGCGTTTTCTTTTTAGTTTTTTGATCTATATTTAATCGATTTACGTCGCCCGTCACCGCCATCGACCAACGCGCCTCTACTCTAACTTTGACTCCACCCACGTCTTCTCCGACTTGGCGTCCTCGCGTGGCACACAGCGGCCCGGACGGCCGCCGTCCATGCCCCAGTTCGCACGTCACTGCGCCAACCGTCGTCACCTCGATCGGATCAGGACTTCTTCATCAACCCCACGTCCATCTACCTTGGCTGCGTCATGCTTCTTCCTGCAAGACGGCGCGTCTTGGTGCAACTCGTGGCCGCCTCATGCCGTGTAACCGCAGGTCACCGCGCGTCCAACGCACGCGTTTGGATGCAACGACCACGGTCCACGGCCGCCCGTGAGTGCTACGTTGGCCCAACAGCGTTTTTCATTTGGACGTCAAGGCATACAGCTGTCTAGTTGGCCTGGTCAAACATGATGCCTTGTGGCTTCGCACAACTTGTGCCCATGGCCGTGTGCTGCTAAGTTACAATGCACACCGAGGAGCAGACGCTTCGATAGACGTTTGGACTGATCACTTGAGCGCATGCGATCCGTCTCATATACGCCATACGACCAATCTGGCTTGTCGGTTGCGCGCTTTCGCAGGTCCTGTGAAGATCATTCTAGAATACAACCAGGGCCGGTCCTGATATTTTGGAGGCCTGGGGCGAAACCAAAACTCAGGGCCCTTTTCATGACAATCAAAATAATAATACTAATAACCATCTCTCCTCTGATAAAAGACTCATCAGATGATGATGGCATGTGTCATCCGCTATTTTTGATCATCCAGCCTATATCTAATGCATGCGAGGTAGGTTATGGTATTGAAAAGAGACCCCCACTACTCTGCTCCATGTTTGCAGAAAATCTGTTGGTATGTCTGAATCAACCCCAACCCTTCCTGACATCATCCAAACAAATATGAGGAATATACCATGGATGAATCCTAACATATTTGTAGTTATATATATATATATATATATATATATATATATATATATATATATATATATATATATATATATATATATATATATATATATATATATATATATGTACCGAGAACAGGGTGTTTTTTCAAGTTTATGAACATGTATCCGCTTATTTTGGATTTGTTGCAATGCACGGGCAAGTTTGTAGTATGTATATATACTTGAATCAATTCAAAACCAATATTCCTATGAAATAGTTTATACACACAAACACGATACTGAAAATAAATAAAAAATAGAACATAATTGAACAGTGAAAAAGTTATGCGTCATATGTGCAAAGAAGGACTACTGAATAACATTTTTTGAAATCGACTTTTGAATAACTTAATAGTGAATAATAATATGGTATACCTCAGATTATTTGGATCTGCTTCTCGCTGATGGCCTGCTCGTGCGCTTCGCCGAGACGCGAAGAGGACTCGCACTTGCAACCCGACGTATGTGGGTGTGTGCGCTCGGCGATCACACGATGTGGATGACATCTCGAGTGGGGACAGAAGAGCGGAGCTCGCCGGCGAAACAGCGGCTCGCGATTAGATCTGGGGTTTGGGAAGATTGGATCTTGAAAGAAAAGGGGAATTAGGAAAGCGAACAGGCCGTGTTCGAGGCTACGTACGAGCGCGTACGATGAGTCGAGAGGAACGAGCGGCTGCGTGCATGGGCTAGCGGCTGCCTGCATGTCCAGCCCATGTAGTGCGTAGCTCCTTTTCGAAAATAGTGAATATCTTCGTGTGTGGGCTAGCCTAAGCTAGCAAGCGTACGTAACCCTGGGTGGGGGCCCCTGCAGCTTGGGGGCCGGGGCGGCCGCCCCCTCTGCCCCCCTCAGGGCCGGCCCTGAATACAACGCGCCTCTTCATCGATCGAGCATCAGGTTGTAGTGCGCCCCGTCAGGCCGCAGCGCCGCCGTCCGTGGTTCTTCCCGCGGCTACATAGACCTGCCTGTTGCCGCTGCGTCGCTCTTTGAGCCGTAGTATCGTGGCCCGCGGTCTACTACCACCCCGAGGACGTTCGTTCTAGGCCGTTTTCGTGGTTGCACCGACCCTCGCGATGCCGCTGCGTCACCTCATCGGGTCGTAGCGAGTATGGCACGCGGTCTCGGCCGTCCCCGCGGCAGCACCGACCCGCACTCCGCCGTTGCACTGTCCTTTGGGCTGTAGCACCGTGGCCCGTGGTCCCCACGGCCGTCCCGAGGTCTTCTGCCGTCGCTTCACCGCCGCCCGCCATGAGTCGCCCTTCGGGCTATAGCGCGCGGGTTCGCGGTCCACTCCGCCGTCATCACGCGTCAACCTCCCGTGGTATGTACGCGCCGTCTCCCTCGGTGTAGGAACGCCATCGTCCGCGCCGGTCTTCGTCACGCTGTTGGCTTCCTCGCCTACTTCGAACACCGCCGCCGCGCTCCTAACCTAGCCGCCGCTGCCCGTCCACCTCCTTTGTCTTCGTCCAGCACCAGCTGGTCGCCAGCGTCGCCGTCATCTTCCCCGACCACTTCGTCTACTCCGCCCATCGTTGGTGAAATCGCCCTCCCCCCACGCCGATTGGGCCACAACTGTCGTCGAGTCTACTTCTCTGCTGGCCCCTCCAACTCCTTAACATGGCGTACAGCTCGTGCAGGTCCCTCGTCTACGCATGCCCGGTGCTGGCAACACCGATGCATGTCTTTGTTCAGGACGTGTCCCCGGGCCTGGCAAGCCTGGTGCGGCGCTTCGTCAACTTCGTCTTTGTCCGTCTACGCATGCCCGGTAATGGCAACACCGACGCGTGCCTTCGTCCACGACGTGTCCCCGGGCTTGGCACACCCGGCATGACGCCTCGTCAACACTGTCTTTTTCCCGGTGCACCACTTCTTCGACACTACTGCACCCATAACTAACTCGGCACCTCCTCGCGCCCGCGCCTCCACGGTGACTTCCTCGACACCGGTTACCCCGACTCGACATCGCCCACGGCGTTCTTCGCATGGCTATCTCGACCACAGCTACACCATCCACGCTCTCGGCTACCTCGACAACACAAAGAGCTATCATCCGCTTGAGCAACCCGTCGGCTTCCTCTACAGTCAACGCGTCCGCGACGCGACACCGTGCACGACGCTCCCGCTACGACTGCGGGGGGATGTCAGCCCGTCGGCTGCTATTCTCTCCAGTCTGACCGTCCGCGACGCTCCTGTTGTTCGCAACGCTACCGCTACGACTGCAGGGGATATTAGATATATATTTGGGATATATGTATTTGGTAGTCTAGGATTTATAATCCGTCTCCTACCTTATCTTCAGGAGAGGCTTATTGCACTCCAAGTCTTGTACTCAATATATACTCATTATATTCCGTAACAATCCCTCTCTCTTCCTTCTAACAAGCAGAACAAGATATTTGGACTTTGAAATGCCAAAACTAAGTTTATAATCAGAAGAAGGTGAAAAAAATCTAAAACGCTGCTGTACCATTTTCGGTGCTCCGAAATTCGGACCGGTGTTCCCCTGCATCGACGAGCAATTAAAAAAAAACAGCAGCGGCAATGCTGGCTCCTCCCGCCCCCATCCGTGCCCTCGCTTTCCACCGCCGTCTCCCGCTCCTCCGCCCAAACCGTCCCACCCTCCTTCCCCACTCGCCAGGCCCGCCTCCGCCCCTGCGCCCCTGCCCCACCCCCACGCGCTCCCTCATGGCCTTCTCCGCCGAGACAGCCGGCGAAGATGCGGAGGAGGAGGCTCTCCCCGGGCCCGCCGGCGCTGGAGGCGGCGGCGAGGTGAGCTCGGAGGAGTGGCAGCGATGGGGCACCTCCTCGCCCCTCCCGACCGTGGTGGCCTCCGTCGTCCGCCAGCTGCTCGAGATGGAGTCCGTGGCCGGCGAGAAGATGCGCTTTGGCGGCGTCGGCTCCAAGTTGAAGGTAACGCCCTTTTTCTTAACCCCCCTACCGGATCCGGAGGTCATGGCTGCCTCCGTGCTCGACATGGCAGGGGTTGAATCGACGGGAATGCTAGCGAAATCACGTCTCGACTTTTCTCTCAACCTGCAGGGCGATTTCAAGGACGTGGAGGACAAGAAGCACAGGGCCGTCTACGAGACGCTCGCCGACTCCGACCAGAAGCTGCAGTACTACTCCGCCCGGCAGATTGGTTGCCGTCTGCTCGGGAGCAGGGGGTACCTGTGCCAGAAGGTAGCGTACGGGTTCGTAAAAGAATTCAGTGTTATATATACACAATGCAGCAACCCCCGTGTTCAATGGTTCACTGAATTGAAGCTTGTTTTTTCATACATTTACCTTCCATTCACTATCTTAATTCCAAGAGTTTGCCTGATGTGTTGACCTCCAAAACTGCAGTGCTGGCTACCAATGGAAGATTGTATGTGCTCAAAACTTGCGCCTTGCAATTTGTGGAGGGGAATAAGATTCTGGCTATACATGCATCCAAAGGTCTGTCTAAAGATCTTATGCTGTATTTGCCGCCATGTCCTTTCTTTGGATTGTGCAAGCATCTCTGTTCTTTCAGGACTTCTTGCGGCAAAATAACACTGGAAAATTACTCTGGCAAGTCTTTGGCATCCAAGCTGCGTCGTTGTGCCTCTTTGGCATCCAAGAGCATGAAGATATTATGTGGGATGCATTCCAGCGTTCAGGTAACCTCAAACCCACCTTAGATAACCAAGCATGTGGATTCTTGCTTGGGACCAGAGCTTGTAGACCTTAACCATGTCTGTTCTGATAGGTTCACTCGCTATGTTTACTTCGATTTACTTTATTTGCGTAGTATGGACTGTTTGATATGGATCCGAGATCAGGCGCTTCTGCCTGCTAGCAGGGCTCTCCTCCTTTGCTCTGGAGGGAGGCTCTATGGTCTATTTGAAATGACGGGGAGAGACTAGAAATCTTGTTTGTTCTTTGTTTAGTTGATGGTCCATCCTTGCATATATGGATGCTACAGTAATCAGTGCAAACAGTAGCCGCTCTACCTTTTGCTGTTTTTATCCCACATCCTTAACAGCTTGAAATTGAACAAATAACATCCAAGGCTACCTTTTGTTTTGTGATTCAATTAGTGGATTGTTTGTACCGAATTCTGTGTGTTGTTTCTGTCCCTTTTCTGTTTCCATTAGTTTTTTTTGTTTTCTTTAAATTACTGTGAGTGAGTCTGCCGATGCACTGGATTTCAGCTAGGCTGTGTTTGATAGCAAAGTATTATATAAACCAAAGTATCAAAAACTACAGTACTTTTGCATGTAGGTGTGAGATACCATAGTTTTATCAAAACAAAGTATTTTGGAGTATTCACAATACGTAGAACCTGTTTGGCTGTAGCCGCATAACGATGTAAATTTTGCTGTTTAGCCGTTGCTTTAAGCACTCAGCAGCTCTGTTTTTTAAAAAGAGGTTTGGGGTTCTTTTTTTTATGCAGAGAAAAAACTGCAGTTTGCCCAATACTGCAGTATTAAAAGCACAGTTGTTAGGGGCAACCAAACAACTCATTGTAAATAAAACTATGGTAATCTAAAAAACTGTAGTATTTTTAAAATACTTAGAAAATATTTTGCTATCAAACGGGGCGTAGCTATTGAACTGAATCCTTTGTTCCAGTTGCATTGATTGATCACGGCAGAACTTCAGAAGTTGGTGTTTCACACAAAAAATGCATATTGCAAGTATCAATGCTTGGATCATTTTACTAGGAATGGATTGTTCTGTGGATCCCATTTGATTACTTTTTAGGGGAAATATCCTGTTTAATTGCTTCAGCAATTAATTTGTAACCATATGGACGTGTATGATTATCCATGTTCTTCACATTTAAATACTGTATTTCCTTTCTGGCTTGTCCTCCAGGAAAGGAGAAGGTCTCATTTCTGTACCCAAACAAGAGTGCAACCCCCAAGTCTGTCAATGATCTTAAATTTGATGATTTTGCCATGAATGCTGGCCTTCAGGAGGGAGTGTGTATTTCTTGTCTTTAAGCGTGTATTCTGTGGCTGTTGGTATGTATTAGTAGATGGTAACGAGTTAACTTTGCAATATAGGGAGTGCAACATGAACCTCTTAACTTAGTTTTGCTTGATGGTACTTGGAGTAATTCTGCTGCATTATACAGAAGGCTGAAGGTACGATTCTGGGCATTCCTCATTTAGCATACTGCACTCCTATTAGTTTGTGTCCAGTTCCTCCTGAAAAATCTTTATTCCTATATTGATGTAATCTTGGATTGCATACAACAAACTAATTTGGCCATTCAGATAAGCTTCATGTTTTTCCGTCTTCCATGTGATTGTCTACTTCCATTAGACAAGCAAAGGGGAAACCACAATTTGTTGTCATTTGGGCTGCGCCTAGATCCTGTGAGCCAGCAGAGGAGAGCAGATTCTGCCTGGATCCTGTAATTTTGGAAATTTAATTCATTTGGTTGAACTGAAGAGGGTTAGAGGGTGCCCCAAGGGTCACCAGTCCACACCTCTAGGTTAAAGTCACAGTGTTAAGCTGGAGTGTATAATAAAGCATGTTAAAATTGACAAGCAGCTAAGTGGGTCCTAATAATCTGATGTTTATAGGAGAGATGGACTGCAATATGGGGGGAGGAAGATATACCTTGTATCTCACTGTCTATGCTGAGCGCCTCGGTGATGCATAAACTGCGGTGAGCTAAAAACTGAACTTTTTTTGTGTCTATCGGTGGTTTTCTTCGCGTCTCGTACTCTTACTTTTGCTGATATATTTCCGTAAAACAGACCTCAGCCGGCATGGGATCGTACCTGCACTGCAGCAGCCGCAGCCGGCCTCCTCTCAGAACTGCACATGCGGCCTGAGCTCAGCGCGTTTAAACTGGAAGAGCAAGCCGAGGCAGTAGAGTGCTCGCTGGATATCTTGCTAGACGCTCTCACCGTGCGACGGGTTCGCCTGGGTCGATCAATTACTCGAAAGCAGAGACATAGAAGAGACTGCATATAGTGAAAGATGCCAGCAGTTTCGGTAGAGATCATGATATTTCCTTGGAAGGCTTATTTGATCTTTTTTACAGAATCGGAGGAGAATTGCTCATATAAATCCTTTAGGTCACTAATTCATCACTCTGCGGTGTTCATTTTGTTAGCGTTGATGCTACGGCTTACCTTCAAGAGCAGAATTTTGGTAACAAACTGATGTGGAAACTAAACGCGTGAGTTACACGGTTGTAAGGTTTTGCAGCTGCGATATTAGAAACAGACTGAAATGAAAAAGAAAAATCTGGAGATATATCTGATTCATGTTAATTATTTCCTCCTCCGGAGTGTTTCTTTCTTAAACCTGATAATCCACAGGTGCTTTTGACTCCTTTTTATGCTGGCGCTGTGTTCATGTGATGAATAGCAAAGTTATATTTCTGACAAGCTAATCAATCAACAGGAAGTTGGTGCTGTGTAGTTCTAGGAATTGTTCCATATCCCTACAACATCTATCGTGAATCTCCTGTATTCTGATGCCTGCAGGAAACAGAGCGGAATCAGAATCGGAAGTGGTATGTCACTCGCTCTTGAACCCTGAACTTGATCACATTGTTCACCTAACCTTGAGGGATACAGATGATAGAGATAAACTGCAAACTTGCAATCTCGCGGCGTACTTTGCAACTGTTGGTCACGGGACCTGAATTTTTTACACCAGCCTTATCCTCAATTCACATTCAATTCCCAGTTCCTCTGGTCCCATAGGGCTGACATTAAAATACTCCCTCCGTCCGAAAAAACTTGTCATCAAAATGGACAAAAAGGGGTGTATCTAGAACTAAAATACATCTAGATACATCCCTTTTTATTCATTTTATTGACAAGTATTTCCGGACGGAGGGAATACTTCCTCCGTCTTAAAATAAGTGTCGTTGATTTAGGCTGCTCGTAATGATAGTAGTATCATAACTAGTATCATGCATGCCAACTAGACAATTTTGATGAGGTGATCTTCAGCTTGTTCATCATATTGGATGCTCGAGGGTACTAGTTGAATCAGATTGTCTAGAGGTCATCAACGCTTGCAATGGGGATGCAGACATCCTGGCTCCATATACACCAATACTTGCAGATTGCTTCCATTTGGCTCATCACATACCTTCTATAAGTTTTGAGCATTGTTCTCGGGAGGCCAATACTTTGGCACATTTCCTTGCTAGACATGTTTATGATTTAAACTTGATGTACCGGTGGGATGATGACCCACCTAGCTTTCTCCTTCCTCATGTCTTGAAGGATGTAACCTTGTCAAACCAGTAATAAAGTGCCAAATGGTTTTCCCTAAAAAAAAGACAATTCTAATGAGGTGTCATAGAATTAAATGAATAAAAAGAGGGTTGAGTATCATATCATAATAAATCATAATAAATGCTATGCTACTACTCCCTCCTTTTTAAATATTTGTCTTTTTAGAGATTTCAAATGGACTACCACATACGGATGTATATAGACATGTTTTAGAGGTAGATTCACTCATTTTGCTCCATATGTAGTCACTTTTTGAAATCTCTAAAAAGACAAATATTTAGGAACGTAGGGAGTATGTATCATGCATGGCAATAAATAGAGTACTACTCCCTCCGTTCCTAAATATAAGTCTTTTTAGACATTTCAGATGGACTACAACATATGGATGTATGTAGACATAGTTTAGAGTGTAGATTCACTCATTTTACTCCGTATATAGTCACTTGTTGAAATCTCTAGAAAGACTTATATTTAGGAACGGAAGGAAGTAGATAATACTAATATATGATACTATGCATTAGGGAGGTACAATCAGCCTTAGTACACCCTCCGGTCTTTTTTACTCCGCGTATTAGGTTTGTGCCAAGTCAAACTTTGACCAAATTTATATTTAAAAATATGAACATCTACAATATCAAAAATATATATATATATATATATATATATATATATATATATATATATATATACTATGAAAATATATTTCATAATGAATTTAACAATATTGATTTTGCATTGTGGATGTTGATAATTTTTTGTATAAGTTTGGTCAAAGTAGAGGTTTTTTTTTTTTGAGAATGACTACCCAAATAGTTACACAGAGGTGTTACATTCAGATAGCATAAGGCCGCTTAACTGCTCGGGGACGTTTGCAATCAAAAACAAATCATCGTGTTGCCTTGCTCTAGCGGCTAGCTCGTGTGCCAGTTGATTGCATTCCCTGGGTATGTGTTTGATACTGACCGACTCAAAAACAGTCATAGCATCTTTGATCTCGCATATAATCTGAAAGCAGTCCGAGCGATTTGACCTCCCCTTCTCCAGTTCCTTGGCAATCAATACATTGTCTGTCTCTAATATAATCTTGCCATTAAAAACCGAGGACAACGACTGGAGACCAACCAACATCGCCTGTCCCTCCGCTTCCTCAACAGAGGATTGGCTCTCATGTCTGTTAGTTGCTGGACTAGGATATGCAGGTCTGTTAAAGTAGAGGTATTTTGACTTTAGACAAAACTTACATGCAAACTAAAAAGGACACGAGGGAGTACAAAGTTGAGGGAGTACACAGTTTGGCAGCAGTGTATTAGTGTGTATTACTGAGATCGTTAATTTGGTGAAAACACTCTCAACTCTCATCATCACTCAGCCCCCTCAAAATCCTATTCCATCCTCATCTGTCTTCATTCTTGTATTCTGGGGCGTATGTTTCCCCTGAACCATGTCATTTTATCTAGTTCTGGTAGACTTGGCTAGGGTTGACACTTGACACGCTGTCTCCCCTCGCACGCTGTCTCCTGCCCCAGTTGCTCTTGAGCATGTTTGGTTTGGTTTGGTTTGGTTGAAATGGAACCAGGGCAGGAGCCCTTTTCCTCTAAAAACAACACAAGAGCAACTGAAATAAAAACACGAGCAACTGAAACATAGACAATTTTTATTTGCGTCTTGGCTGACATTCCCTCACTACAACACAAGTACTACAATTTCCATACGACCTATACATCTACGGAGTATTTATCCAGCGCCACGTATGCCTGCTGATCCGGCGCGATGTGCGCCAATTTCTGTTGAATCAGCGGCACACATGCAGGCTCCAGATTCCCGAGCCGTTGGCCCAGCCCAGACACAACTGCCATATACTAGTTGCATCCATGGGCGAGAGACACAGAGGACAGAGCACTTTTGACTTTGCTTAATCAAGGCGAAAGCCAATCATGTCCCAGACAGAGGAAATAGTACTAGTTAATCCCCCAAGGTTCTTGCTTGGAGTTGAGCCTATATGGTACAGTACTAGGGGAAAGCAAAGCATTTCTTCTGGATCCTGTGGGTACCTGCCCAGCCCTGCACACATTTAGTGAAGGAGGTACCTGCCCAGCCCTGCACACATTTAGTGAAGGATTGATATCAGTAAGCTGGGGCTGTTGTTGTTGTTGTTGAGAAGAGCATCTTTAGAGTTTGTGATTATGATGAGACCAGCAGTATGGTCATGAGGAGGGCGGGCCCATATGCGTGGGGGCAGAAATGATGAACACTACATGGAAAGAAAAGAAAGCAACCGAGTGTCCGGAACCAAATCTCATCCTGACTTGTCTCTTTTCTTTTGATTTGAGCCTTTTGGTTACCTGGATGGATGCACACTGTGAGCCAAAAGCATCTTCACCAACTGACCAGTTGTGGTTAACCAAAAATGCTAGACACACGGGCTCATTACGGGGTAACAACGGACCTCTCCAACAAACTAAACTTGCCCCCCCCCTGATTTTCAGGTGGGTGGGGCCGAGTCCTCTACCTTAATCCAATGACTGTTTGCCATGTCAAATTCACCCCGTAAACAGCCCGTGAAAGCTCGTTGATGTAGCATTGCTCGTGGTTAACTCAGTGCCTTAGCCCTACCGACTTCACTTCACTTCACTCTGCAGTGCGTTGCCTGTCAGTCACCTGCTCCTTGCTCTACATGGAAACGGATTACCACCATAGCCGTGGGGTACATGTAGTGGACTAGCTGATAATATAACTAGGAAAGTGCGCAGTCCTACATATGCAGTCAACATCCAGTAGAGTGACTGGAGCAGTTGTTATCTTATCACAGATTCACAGGTCTCCTGTTGCCTTAATTGCCTAGAAAAGAGGGTAGGTCTCCTGTTGCCTTGCCCCGCCTTGCATGGCACTATTATATGCAGTTTCTGCCGTTGCCGGGCCATCACCACAGCCACTCTTCCAGCACTAGTTAAACAAATACCTGTCGTGCTAATGACTAACCCCCACGGCCTTCTTCCTCCCTGCTCGTTGAATTCATCACCATGAGTGCATCCCCACTTCTGCACCACCATCGCCATAGTATCCTATACTCCCCCCATCCAGCTTCCTGATCAAACGAGACTTGAGAGAGGCAAAGGAACTGAGGGTTGGTTAGCCAGAATGGTGGAAGCAGTGGGGCCTTTCCGGAGCAGAGGCGCCGCCACAGGGACGCGCGGTGCTCCGGAGGAGGTGCAGATGGGGGAGACATTCATCTTCTCTGAAACCATCAAGGTCAGTTTTTATTTATCAATCAAATTATGCTCCCCTACAATGATGCATCTTCCCTCCACCTTTAGAACCAACTCGACACCCAAATGCTTAAAAATAGCACCAAATTAGGCATTTGGAACAGATGTAGCTTGGGCATTTTCATATCAACAGCATCTCTATGCAGGATCTCAAGACTCTGCGGTTGCAACTATACTCTGCAGCGGAGTATTTTGAACTAGCCTACACACAGGAAGATGTAAAGCAGGCGTATGTCATATACCCATTGCTTCATCCCGTATGCTGCACGAGATCATGTAGCTAATCAGCAGAAATCTTCCTCCCGTTCGCTCATTTTTTGTTTATGTGTATGCATACGGACACAGGGTGGTGAGTAACCTTAAGGAGTACGCTGTGAAGGCCCTCGTCAACACTGTAGACCATCTAGGGTCCATATCATTCAAAGTCTCCAGCCTTGTCGGTCAAAAGTTCGATGAGGTGGCCGAAGCCAATCTGCGGGTCTCCTGCATCCAGCAGGTTTTAGTTAGTTTCAGCATTAATCTCCTTGTAATATTGCTTCGGATTAACGAAGTGGTTGGTTTCAGAGAACTCAAGCGAGCCAAGCATGCATGAACAAAGAAGGCCTGACGCAGCAATCTTTGGTGATCACCGCTCCAAAGTATCACAAGAGGTACATCTTACCAGGTACGTAGCCATAGGATACCTTCGTGCCTTTCCTGTGACTCTGTTTTCTAGCTTGTCGGCACATTCACAATGCAAGACAAGCGAGTAAGAGTCAACCTGGGGAAGACATCTTGATGCCTTGCACACGTGATTTCAGCAGGAAATGATTCAATTCCCGATGCTGTGCCCAACTTCAGCGAGATGAATAAGGTCAAGAACAGGACTACGCAGATGCATCCGTCCTTCACTGGTAAGGATCTGCAATCCATGAAAAATGGCCGACATGTATTGGATATATATCTTAAACTCGATTTTGACCTGAAATGCCTACATGTTGGCAGCAACATCCGCAGCTCAAACAAAAAGCAAAGACAAGCAAGCTTCATTCAGGTCAGTTTCACTTTGCAAACCACAAAAATCAGCTTGGGTTTCTTACTTTTCCGCTGAGTCGCCAAACTGAAAGTTACCATTTGCAGCAAGCTCCGGTCGATTGCCCGTGCACCTTCCCAGCGTGCACGTTCATCCTCTCCAGCGCAGAATACGCGCTTCTTGCCACCTTCTGATACTGCAATACCCTCCAAAAGAGGTATGGTAGTAATAAGTCCAATCAACAACTGATGGAGGTATAGCAGTAAAATTTCTCGATTAATTAAATATACTAATGTTCTGTGGCCAATTTTGTTTCCGTGAAACAGATAAAAGATCGGATTCACCAATTCCTTCGACATCTCCACTCACAAGGTCTGGGTCACTCTCAAAGAAGCCATCCTTGCTCAAGACATCAAGTGTCAGGGTCCAGGTAAATCAAGATGGCTTGTGAACAAAAGATTACCAGGGATGATATGCCTTACAGCACTGACACAATATTTCATGTTGCTGAAAATGCAGACAACTTCAGATCCCAAGAGATTGGCACCGCTGCGGTCATATGCTGACAGATACAAAGACGATCCCAAGGAAAACGAGCAGACTCCAAAGAAGAGCAAGAAGTTCCTCAAGTCGCTGCTCAGTAGGCGCAAGTCAAAGAAAGAAGAACCACTGCCCTGCTACTTCGATGACTACTGACTCCTGACACCAGATGGCACCACCCAGTTTCTGAATACTTCTGCTTCAGTCTTTCCCTGGCAAAGTCTTGATATAAAAGATCATCACTGTATAGCAACATAGTTACAGGTCGTCAATGTTAATAATATAAGCGCAAGACGGGAGTTCCAGGAAGATGTCCCCACTCCCCTTATCCGGTTTCCCCACTTTTTGTTGTGTGTTATGCATCATGACTTGGCCGTTGTGGTCACTCTCCCGATAATCTCGGCAATCAGCAGCATACAGAAACATGCAATATGTTGTACTCCCTCCGTTCCTAAATAATTGTCTTTCTAGAGATTTCAACAAGTGACTACATACGGAGCAAAATGAGTGAATCTACACTCTAAAACATGTCTATATACATCCGTATGTTTAGTCCATTTGAGATGGCTAGAAAGACAATTATTTGGGAACGGAGGGAGTACTGAGCAGCAATCAGGAAGTAGCGCTTCAGCAATCTGATCTTAGTGGTCAAGTATTTTGTCATACACTTTGGTGAGTATAATATTGCCAACATATAGCAGCTTTCCTCTGCAGTAAATTACTTCGCCTGAAACAGTAGCCACACGAAGTATAGTACAACTCTGGTTGCATAAATCCATAAAATGTACTCCCTCTGTCCCATAATATCTCTGATTGGACAGTAGCTAGAACATGCCATGCAGAGAAATACTGTCATTTTTTCTTACTATCTGGAATACAAAACATGCTATAATTTCTAGTTGTCAGCTCAACCGGCTATGAGCTACATTAGGAGGAAGTCTGGAGTTGTTTCTAATTTCGTATACAAGTTTGCAATTTGGACTTGTTTTTCGCGTAGACTTGGTATGACTTGTTGATAAAAGGCTAAAAATTCCTTGATTTGTTTTAGCCAAGAATTCTGAACTTCTGATTAGCTGTATTAAATTGAATATACCATAAAAGGTTCAGGGCTAGCATTCCAGATAGTGCTCTGAAGAGCATAAATGATACAGTCAAAAGGCATTTCCTAGGTTATCTAATAGCTTGCAAGAATACGCTTGCAGCACTGGAGCTTCACCAGTAAGTTGATGAAAGACTGAGTTCAGAAACAACAATTCATTTTATGTTCAAGGGACCTTGGAACCAGTTATCTCTATCATATACTAGCTTTAGAAACAACAGCCCTAGCAACTAACAGTTCATATGTCTGGCATCGGATCATCATCTAACAAAAAGGACAACACTATGGAAAAAAGGACAAATGATCAGGAAGGTGGTAGCACTTGAGCTCAAATTCTTCAACACAATGCTCACAGAGCCATCTGATTATAAAAGCACATAACAAGAATATATTTATCATCGCTAGTTGCTGCTTAACCTATCTGACCAAGTGCATCTTATCGACTACAAATTGCAATACTACTCCTTTATAGACCCTAAAGACACCAAGGAAGGCCAACGACCATGGTGAAACTCTAGGATGGGAGGGGATGATAAGGAAGCAATTCTTACCGAGAGAAGGCCAAGTTGCAGGGAGGATATGGAAGGCGGCAGGGGCTGAGGCGCCATCGGCGGTGGCCAGGCTCTGCTGGGACAGCGTCGGTGAACAAGGCGAGGCAATTGAGGTTGAGTGGGCAGAGGAGGCAGGCGTCTCTCGAACGGGGAAGAGAGATTACAGTTTACGGACAGGGATTAAAGGGTTCGGCGAGTAATTCTGAGGTTTGCTCGGTTCAATACTGGCACACCAAATGGGTCTCAAGACTTGCCTGCCAAACGAGGCCTAAACCAAGTGTGAATCATAGCAATTCAAAGTGTTCCACTCAGCATTTATACACGCTTAAGGAAAATAAAACTTTGTGACGGGAATAACTTATCTGCATTCGTATACCAAACTAGCCTCACAAGACTTCCAACTTCAAGCCAAAAACCAAAACAAAGAAGACTACATAGATGTGCCACCATTCACTATACTGCTAGTATCATACCGAGAGCTTACTGTGTATTTACACTTCAATAACTACTCAAGCTTACAGCAAGGAAAAAGGTGCCAAGAAAGAAGCAAATTTATGTACTGACAAAGATCACCCACGGCGCTTGCTGAGGCGCCACGAGTTGGGCTCGTTGTATCTGTCGTACAGAGGCTCAATCCTCTCCTGGCGCTTCCGCTTGCTCATCTTTGTCGAATCCACGGATCTGTAGAACCTCGGTGCCAGCTCGACGAGCCACGCTGGGTTGATGGCTGTCACCTCCCTCATGTACTCTTTTGTGGTCATGACAATCTCATTGTAAATCACCCATTCTGGCTGCTGATGAAAGAGGGCGCTGCTTGGGTGGATATACACCTGCTGATGATCGGCAAGTGTCCTGTATCCTCCCTGGGGATCCTTCTTGGCAGAGTTGAAGAAGAAGCCTGCGGCGATGGCTCTCCTTACCTTGGTGAGATCGTTGCCGGCAGAGACAACATCAAGCCGATACCTGTCCATGATCTCCAGGAGCTGCTTCCTCACATCCTGTGCCCTCCTTAGTGATGTTATCTGGAGAAAATTCTCGAAGCACCATGGCCCTGAAAACTGCTTTGCCTTCCATGCCTGATACACAGTGAGTAACGTGATGTGATCCCCTTCTGGCTGGAAAAAGTTGCCCCTCTTCCGATCTGCCTGATCTTGTTTTTCCCTTGGCCGGTAGAATATATTGCCAGTTTGGATCATTGCAATGATAGTCACTATTTCATCACTGCATCCGAGGTCCACACTGGCAAGGAGCATTTTTGAAAGTGGCGGTTCTTGTGGAAACTCGGCCATCTTTCTCCCCAGCTTGGTAAGCAGGCCTTCTTCATCCAAGGCACCAAGGCTGTACAGCTGTTCCATAGCAGAGATAAGCGCTTGAGGTGCTGGAGAGTCCATGAAGTCGAATGACACTAGTTCATTTATCCCCATTGCCTTCATATTAAGAACCGTCCACCCCAGGTTAATCCTCTGAATTTCTGGAATAGTCGTGGCGGGCATTTCATTACGATAGGCGCTCTCAGTGTACAGACGGTAACACTTGCCTGGGCCCGTACGCCCAGCACGTCCTGCTCTTTGTTGAGCTGATGCCTGTGAGATCGGAGTGATAACCAGTGAATCCAGTCCTCGTTTCGGGTTATACACATTGAGTTTTGCAAAGCCTGGATCAACAACATAGTATATCCCATCTATCGTAATAGATGCTTCGGCTATGTTGGTGGCCACAATCACCTTCCTCTTCCCAAGAGGAACAGGTTCAAAAATCTTTGACTGCATTTCAGTTGGAAGAGCACTGTAAACTGGATTGACTAGCAACTCTGGTACATCGTTACCCAGCACCTTCATCCTCTCATGAAGAGAGTTACAGGCCTGATCAATCTCTTCCTGGCCAGTCAAGAACAAGAGGATATCACCTTCGGGTTGACTCAGATGGATCTGCAATACTGTAATCAATGCAGCATCCATGTAATCGCTCTGAGGCTCCTTTGCATATAGTATCTCCACGGGAAACGTTCTCCCTGGAATCGTGAAAATGTTGCAATTAAAAAAATATCTAGAGAATTTCTCTGCATCAAGAGTGGCGGAAGTGACAATTAACTTGAGATCAGTTCTCCGCCTAATGAGCTGCTTCAGCAAGCCAAAGAGAATGTCTGTATAGATGGTCCTCTCATGTGCCTCATCAAGCATGACCACAGAATAACAAGAGAGGTTCTTGTCTACCATAATCTCCCGTAGGAGCATCCCGTCTGTCATGTACTTAATGACCGTATCAGGTCCAGTTCGATCGTCAAAGCGTATAGAATAACCAACTTCCTCTCCCAATGGACAACCAAACTCCTCTGCTACCCGCTTTGCAACAGACTGCGCAGCAACCCGGCGAGGCTGCGTACACGCAATTTTCCCACCTTCAGTATAGCCTGCCTCAGCAAGGTACTGACTAACCTGCGTAGTTTTCCCTGACCCTGTCTCCCCGATAACAACCAAAACTTGATGGTGATGTAGAGCTTTGATAAGCTCATTCTTCAGCCGGTAAATGGGAAGGTGCTGCCTCTGCTCCTGTATTGGAAGACTCGACCTCTTCCCAAATGTTCCTGTCTTCCCATAAGCCTGTTTCTTCCAGTCCGGCATGCTCTGTGCTGATAAGCCGGCGCCCCTCATTTCCTGTGCAAGGCACCGCCCACCTGCATCAGGTAAAGGATCCTCCCACTGCCGATTCAGATCCTTGGGGATGGAATCAAGCAATGCTCTCTGCTCCTGGCTATGGATATCACGCCGCTCCTTGACAAGCGCAGTCTGCAGTGCCGCCGCTCGGCTCAGTGAACCCTCAGGGTTCTTGGAAATCCTCACCGGGGACAAGGCAATCGAGGACCGGCCCTGTCCAGATAAGAACGGCGGCTCATCTTCGTTAAGCTCAACCTCGAGCTCCTCCTCCACTTCTTCTTCTTCCTGGTAATGTATCCCCCCATCATCATCATCGAACGCAGGGCAGTCTCTCACATTCAGTGCCCCCGAAGCAATCAGCTGCTTCAGTTCCCATCTCTCCGGGGAGCTCATTCGCCTGACCGGCCTTCGTGGTGCAGGCCGAGCACCGTCCTCCTCAATCACAATTCCAGACAGCCCAATCCTCTTCCCAGAGGTTCCGGCAGGACCAGCAGATCGATTCGCCCTCCGAACAGCGTCCTGACCATCACGCCGTGGTGGCGGCAGCGCCCTTCCAGTTTCCTGATCGATGTCCACCATCGACAATTCCAGATTGCCCCACTGCACGGACACGACCTTGACAAACACCTCCTGGCCGCGCTTCACGGCGGCGGGCATCCGGGAGGCGTGGACGAGCCCCTCGCGGCCGCGCGTTCCGTCGAGGCGGACGAAGCACCCGGCGTCCACCACCCGGATGACCGTCCCGTGGCACACCTCGTGAAGCTCCGGGCCTCCGGCCCCCTCCTCCTCTTCCTCCTCCTTGTCATCAGGGCTCCTGGTGCCGGCACTGAGGCCATCGGCGGTGGGGTTTCGGGGGGCGGGGGCGGGGGCGGGGGCAGGAGCGGCGTCGGGGATGGCGCGGATGACGGTGTGGAGGGTGCGGGCGAGGTAGTCCGGCACCACGAACTCGTGGTCCTTGAGCTTGGCGTCGAACTCGGCGACGGAGGGGGAGGCGCGGCCGAGGTGGACGATGAACTCGGCGACGTCGCGTTGGACGTCTCCAAGGTGGGCCTCCAGCTCCGAGGAGACCTTGGAGACTAGGGATAGATAGGTGAGCCTCCGGATCCCTTCGCTCGCCGCGTCGGCGGGGCTCGCCTTCGTCATGGGTGCAGAGCGGGCGCCGGCGGTGGGTGTTCGCGCCGCGGCGAGAGAAAGAGGATTCGTCAGAGTCAGCGCCGATGCGTTGTTGCTCGAGTATAATGTACATTTTATTAGGGCCCAAATCATACACGGCTCGGAGGCGAAGTCGGTTTCTCAAGTCGAGGCGGTTTCGTGTCGAGTTCTTCTTTTTTACGGTAACGATAACTCCCGAACGTTCGGGAGTTAAGCATGACAACCCGAACGGGATTAGATGGTAAGTTTAGTTTGCGTGAGATTAAAGAAACATGACAATTTTTTGACAGAAAAATCAAAAAAGATGAAGTTGCCATCCTCTATCAACTAAAGTTGTCATCCCTTATAAACTAAAGTTGCCATGTAAAAACGTTCGGAACGAAATGCTCAAAATCCGAATGTTGGGAGTTATTGGATTCCTTTTTTAATGAAGCCACGTTTTATTCATGAAAAATACCATGGGGATACAGATTTGGTCGTGGAGTTGAATCATTGTATATAGCCATGCCCTTTTTTAAAACACAAAATTACATGTAAAATTTGCTGCCGTGGTTCTAATTCTAGAGATAATTGAGGCAGCGAACCAACCTGTGGTTGAGATGGTTAGGTGGACAGTGGTCCCACCAGGGTTTAAATCCTGGTGCTCGCATTTTTTCTGGATTTATTTTAGAATTTCCGGCGATGCGCTTTCAGTGGGAAGAGACGTTCCCGTCGACGACGAGGCGCCTACGGTGACTTCGCAAATCTCAAGATGATATGCTGGCTCAGTCTCTCGGAGGTGCTCATAAAGGTAAAGTGTGCGCGTGTGCATTCATAGAAATGAATATATGCGCGTGTATATAAACGCTTGTGTATGTACTGATGCTCAAAAAAAGATAACTAAGGCATAAGGGCATCTTCAATGGAAGCCGCTTGCATAGACGCTAAGGAAGGAAAAATAAAGATGAAAAAATTAAAAAGTCATCTAAGCGCCCGGGCTTACAACAGCAGATGCTAATTACATGAGCTAATCAAACAGCCTGAGTGCTTACAGCGAGAAGGAAAAGTGCCTGGCGCTCGATGCACATTTTTGCGTCGACGCTTCACCTAGTACCAGGATTAAAGAAAGCAACCGCTAATAGGCCAGGATTTAGACTCTGGAGCCTGTATTTAAGCGCCGCATTGGACATGCCCTAACGGCCTCGGCTATCCTTTGCAATATCACTTGCCACATGTTTAGCATCAAAACTCATTATGAATCTTCAAATACCTAAATCTTCTGCCAGAGATGCCTTCGCGGTACGCGATCGCTTTCAGTATAGCAGCTTCCTACAATTCCAATATGATGAGAGAAGAGCTTCTCAGAATTTTTTTAAACTGGTCAGGACACACCGCAAGAGCACACCTCTGTTCGAGTTTGAAACGCATGCGTCGACATGGATTTTTGCAAACCCCGTCGAAGGAGCCCTAGGTCGGGTGGTCCTTCCTGTTGCAGTTGGGTGCACGCCTCTGTTAGTGATCGTCGGGCGCGGATTTGGTGAAGATGGTTCCACGCACACCTTTTATGAATAATAAATTTGAAAAAATGCTAAAAAATAAAAAATCTTGTAATATACATAGTCAGCCGGTATACTCACGTATAAAATTTCACGAAGAAATCACATCGTGGTAATTTGTGCAAAAATGACAAAATCGAAGCTATATTAAAAAACACTGTTCGATGAATAGTATTGTCACAATTGTAGTTTTTACATTAAGAATATTATGGGTGTCAATACATCACGAAACTTCACACATGAGTAGAATGGTCGACTAAGTTTCATACCGTGAAATTTCAGAATTTTCTAAAAAATTCCAGTGTTTTTTTATGAATTTACTATTCACGTGGGTGCGCGTGCAACCATGCCCACCTTTGTATTTTCGATTTACTTTTTGCTAATTATAAATTATGGAGAATTGCTCTTCATCACTATTCTGGAAGTTCAACGTTAATGAGACCACGTCAGATAATTCACAACAAAAATTGTTGCTTGATACCATCTACCTACTAGGTGACTAGCGGAGATTAAACTTGAGGATGCTTATATAATTGGCGTATCTATAATTTTGGCATGTTCATGCTATTTTTATATCAATTTTATATAATTTGACACCTTTTTATACTATTTGATTGGACTAACCTATTAATTCAGTGTTCAATGTCACTTATTTTATGTTTGTTTCTAAAAATCACATAATTGTTATTTTCCAAAGCCCCCCAAAAATATAAATATATATGTCACGCAAAGGGATCACCAGAGGACTAGAGGGGACCAAAGAAGCACCTGGGCGGTGCCCCAAGCCTTTTATTCCTCGTAAATACAATCTCGTTCATTTCTTTTTAGTTCTTTAATATTATGAATTTTAATTTCTTTGCAAACAAAAATCATTGCCAAACACTCGATACATTAATTATTGTAACTAGTAAAGCTGGTGGGATAGACAAACTTGCTAGTCTAAGTTGAGGACTAAGAGAAGTTTCTTGGTTTTGTGCAAGACTAAGAAAAGAAGCATACGTAGCTGAAGCAACGGGCCCATATGTGGTGGCTAAAGGATGACAATAGGAACATTAAGTATCTGGAATCGGTAGCCTCGACGAGGAAGAAAACTAACAGAATAAAAGAGTTGAGGAAGGAGGATGGATCGATGGTAGAGGCAGGCGAGGAGATGACTAACTATGTGTGCTCGTTTTTTCAGGACCATTTCTCAGCAACATCTAATCCTCATCGATTGCCGGAACTCCTTGAGAAGGTGCAGTCGCGGGTTACTGAGGCCATGAATAACATCTTGCTTGCTGAATTCACTCGTGAGGAAGTAAAGGCGGCACTGGACCATATCGGCGATCTAAAGGCCCCGGGACCGGATGGCATGCCGTCGATTGTGTTTAAAAGGCATTGGCATTTTATGGGGGACCAAGTAGTGGATGAGGTGTTGCGAGTGTTGAATGGAGGAGACATGCCTGAAGGGTGGAACGATACCCATGTGGTCCTAATCCCCAAGGTAAAGAATCCACAGAGAATAAAGGATCTTCGGCCAATCAGTTTATGCAATGTTCTGTACAAGCTAGTCTCCAAAGTGATAGACAATAGACTGAAGATGATTCTCCCATCGCTGATTTCTGACAACCAGAGCGTGTTTGTTCCGGGAAGATTGATAACGGATAATGTACTTATCGCTTATGAGCTCTCTCACTATGTCATGAATAAGAAGAGTGGGAAGGATGGGTACACGGCAGTGAAGGCCGACATGAGCAAGGCATATGACCGGGTAGAATGACGCCTGCTTGGGCTCCACGATGACTCCCTTCCAGCCGTTGGGCTGGTCTTGGTCTTGTTGCACCGAAACGGATGGCCTTGCTTGATGCTCTCGCCTGCGCTTGCTCCCTTTGCACCAAAGAGGAAAGGAGGACGTTGCGCGGGCTGGCGCCCGACTGGCGCCCGACTGGCGCCCTTGGTCGTCATGGCTTGCGTCATGGGCACCTCGCGAGGTGCCCTGCCTTGAACTCTCCGCCTCCTCACGAGCCACCTGACGAGGCCGTGCTCGAGAAGCCCTTGTCGTCCGCCTCATGAGGCTTGCCCCTCGCGAGGGTCTTGAGCTTGCGTTGATGAAGATGGGCCGCCCTGGGCCTCCTTTGAGCCACGCCGCAGCAGCGCAGCAGAGCAAGTCTGGGACCCCTGCCCGTAACGCCGACAATCGAGGATTGAATGAAGTGACCATTAAGAATAAGTACCTGTTGCCGATGATCAACGATTTGTTTGACCAATTACAAGGAGCCAAGGTATTTTCCAAGATTGATTTACGATCAGGATACCATCAATTAAAGATTCAAGAGCAGGATATACCTAAGACGGCTTTTACCACCAGGTATGGACTGTATGAGTATACCGTTATGTCATTTGGTCTGACTAACGCACCTGCCTATTTTATGAACATGATGAACAAGGTGTTTATGGAGTTTTTGGATAAGTTCGTCGTGGTGTTCATTGATGATATTTTGGTTTATTCGAAGAATGAAGTGGAGCATAAGGAGCATTTGCGTTTAGTACTTGAGAAGCTCACAGAACATCAGTTATATGCCAAGTTCAGCAAATGTGAGTTTTGGTTGAAGGAAGTTGGATTCCTCGGACACATTATATCCGGAGAAGGTATAGCAGTGGATCCCACCAAGGTTGTCACTGTGACAAACTGGGAAGCACCAACGACAGTTGGAGAGATCCGGAGTTTCCTTGGACTGGCAGGATACTACCGGAGATTCATTGAGAATTTCTCGAAGATTGCGAAGCCCATGACGGAGTTGTTAAAGAAGGATACCAAGTTCAAATGGACTGGAGAATGTGAGGCTAGTTTCCAGGAGTTAAAGAAACGTTTGGTTACATCACCAGTGTTGATTCTGCCAGATCAGAGCAAAGATTATGAGGTGTATTGCGATGCTTCATGTCGAGGACTTGCAGCAGTGCTTATGCAGGAGGGAAGAGTTGTTTCGTATGCTTCACGACAACTTAAGCCCCATGAGTTGAATGATGCTACACATGATTTGGAGTTAGCAGCCGTAGTACACGCATTGAAGACTTGGAGACATTTTCTCATTGGAAACCATTGTGAGGTGTACACGGATCACAAGAGTTTGAAGTACATTTTCACGCAGAAGGAGTTGAATCTCAGGCAAAGGAGATGGTTGGAGCTCATTAAGGATTATGACATGAGATTGCATTATCACCCTGGAAAGGCTAACGTAGTAGCCGATGCGTTGAGCCGCAAGAGCCACGTCAACACACTAATGACCAGAGGTTTACCAAAGGAGTTAGCCGAGGATCTTTGAGAGCTATGTTTAGAGATAGTTCCGAGAGGCTATGTAGCAGCATTAGAGATTCAGTCTACTTTGATGGATAAGATCAGAGAAGCTCAGAAAACTGACAAGGAGATTGCCTTTGTTAAAGAGAAAATGAGCAAGGGAAAAGCTAAAGGATTTCGTGAGGATGAACACGATACCTTATGGTTTGAGGACCGCGTTTACGTGCCTAATGATCCGGAGATCAGGAAGTTGGTTCTGCAAGAGGCCCATGTTTGACCGTACTCTATTCACCCAGGAAATACCAAGATGTTTTTGGATCTAAAGGACACTTTTTGGTGGACTGGAATGAAGAAGGATATTGCGGAGTATGTAGCAGTTTGTGATGTATGTCAGAGAGTGAAGGCAGAGCATCAGAAGCCAGCAGGATTGTTACAACCATTGCCGATACCCAAATGGAAGTGGGATAAATTAGGCATGGATTTTATCACGGGATTGCTCAGGACTCGTTCAGGCTATGACTCGATTTGGGTTGTAGTCGATCGTTTGACGAAGGTAGCTCATTTCATCCCAGTGAAGACTACTTACAGCAGTGCCAAGTTGGCTAAGATATACATGACCAGGATCGTATGTCTGCATGGAGTTCCGAGGAGCATTGTATCAGATAGAGGAACCCAATTCACCTCAAAGTTCTGGAATCAGTTGCACGAAACTTTAGGTACCAGACTAGAGTTCAGTACAGCTTTTCATCCGCAGACAGATGGACAGACCGAGAGAGCCAATCAGATTTTGGAGGATATGCTGAGAGCTTGTGCACTAGATTATGGATCAAGTTGGGATGACAACTTTCCATATGCGGAGTTCTCTTATAACAACAGTTATCAATCTAGTTTGAAGATGGCCCCTTTTGAAGCCTTGTACGGAAGGAGGTGCAGAACACCATTGTCGTGGGATGAAGTTGGAGACCGCCATTGTTTGGACCAGATTTGATTAAGGATGCGAATGAAGGTGAAGTTGATTCGCGATAGGCTCAAGGTAGCCCAGTCTAGGCAGAAGAGTTATGCAGATTCAAAACGCAAGGAGACAGTTTACGAAGTCGGAGATAGAGTCTATCTTCGAGTATCTCCACTTCAAGGAGTTAAGCGCTTTGGAGTTAAAGGAAAATTAGCGCCACGTTTTGTGGGACCATACAAAGTTTTGGAGCGCATGGGAGAAGTTGCTTACAAGTTGGAATTGCCCGATGGATTGTCAGGAGTTCACGACGTGTTCCACGTTTCCCAGTTGAAGAAGTGCCACGCAGAGATGGTCGATATACATTGAGGATACTGATTGCACCGGAAGCAATTTAGCTGGATAATGATTTGACCTATGAGGAGAAATCGGTCAAAATTCTCGAATATGCCACCGAGTCACCCGCAAAGAAGGTTATCAAGTTTTGCAAAGTCCAATGGAGCCACCACACCGAGGATGAAGCCACCGGGAGCGAGAGGAAGATCATTGAAGGACCACCTCACCTATTTTCTAGTTAACCCGAATCTCGAGGGCTTAGATTCATCTTAAGGGGTAGGTTTGTAACATCCCAAATTTTTAATTTGGAATGTTATACATAGATCATCAGTGCATATCATATTTTATTGCATTTTGGCTTGATCCTAGAAATTTCACGCAACTCAAGGACCCACGGAGAGAGTTGGAGATTTCATTATTTTCATATTTGAGTTTTCTCAAATTTTGAAAATAGGATCATTTGATTTTATTTATTTTATTTTCAATTATTTCTATTATAAAAATATGAGAGAGGGAATAAAATGACTTTCCCAAAATAAAGAAATATTGAAGGTTTAATAAAAAAAATCAAATAAGATTTTATTTTGGAGTTTATCGCTATTTTATTTGAATTTAGGAAAAATATGCGTTTTTCAAAATTGCATTTAGGCCCCAAATAAATGTTCATTTTGTCCGGCTTGATTTTAGAAGCCGGGGAAAATTTATTTCGGGATTTTGGGAGTCCGTTTAGTATTTCTTTTGTTTGTTTTTCTGCATGAAATTATTAAAAAAACGAAACCGACTTTGGGCGTGTTCGCCAGACTCCCTTGGGGCCTTTATAATGCTTGCCGAGCCCACCCCACCCCACCCGCCTGAAACCCTAGCCTCGCTTGCGCCGTTGCCGCCGACCACGCCACCACCGGACCAGATGCAGCCACGACCACCACCGCCCTCATTGAGCCGCCACGGAGGTAGCCACCGGATCCGCCGCCGGTTTTCGCCGGTTAACCGCCGGTTTTTTTTTATAAAACCGCGGTTGTTTCTTTTTTAGATCGGTTTATGTTTTTTTCCGGTTTAGTTTATTTAGCGAGCGTTCGCTCGTTTGTTCGTTTTAACGAACGATTTTCGCCGTTTAGTTTCAGTTAACTAACGTCTGTTCGTTAGTCTGTTCGTCTGTTTTTCTTTTTCTCGGATTTTCCGCGATTATTTCTGATCGTGATTTCTGATCCGATTTTCGATCTAGTATAACTTTCCGCTCGTTTATCGAAATCAGGCGATTCAAGCGCCTAGAGTTTCGTCTCGAAACCCTCTTTCCGATTAATCAACTCAAACAAGTTTTTGCTTCTGTAAAATTTGACTTAGGTCCAGATTAGTAAACGAAGCCTGTTTCTTTCGCCGTTTGCTTTTCGTTGCTTCGTTTGATTTGATTTATTTTTGAAAACCAGAGTTCTTAAGTTGAACTTTCTAGTTAGATATTTTATTTGAGTTTTACCTGTGCATTAGATGAGGTACTTATTGTATGCTTGTTTGTTTGCGATAGAGTACCCGGAGTGCTCCGCTTGCTACTTTGAATCTCTGGGTTTCACGGATCATCAGCAAGGCAAGTAACACTTTGATCATATCCCTTTCATACCCAGTTTTATGCATTAGATCAATCCTCAAACATTGCATGATTAGGATCTAATTAAATTGTGGGTTTTAGGAAAGTAGATGAGGTAGTACATATTACCTGTTTTATTTTCAAACCTTGGGAGTTACTTCTACGTTTGCTTATATTGCCATGCTATGCTAGTAGACGTGGATTGGGTGAGTGTATCCATGACATATGTGAGTTTGTTAATTAATGGTTTACTTAAGGTGGCAACTTTAACACACATCTGGATGGATTGAGGTACCTGGGTATTCCAGGATTGCCTGTTTTTCTTTATGGACCGCCACCCAGGCTCAAAGGGATCATGAGATTATTCATGCTAGAAACTTCCGTGTGCAGCCACAAGCTACTATGGGCTCTAGCATAGTTGATTAAGTCATGCGAACTCTTACAGTGGTAGACTAGCAGATGTAGGGGAAGTAGGTGTAACGGTCTACCCGTTCGTAAGGTGCTAGCACTTCTGAAAGACTATGTCTCGGTCATCCGTTTCTCAAACACCATGCAGTGCGAGAATCCCAACGAAGGAGATCGAGTCTTGTGGGGAAAAATGCGCAAACCTCTGCAGAGTGTAAAAAAACTAATCATGGTTAGCCGTGTCCCCGGTTATGGACATCTTGAGTATCTAGTACTTGGATTATCATGTGAATCTCATCATGTTACTTTAATTAATATTGTTGGGTTTTAATGATGATGCTTAATTGGGATTGAGGATGTTGTCAACCATTCTCAATGTTTAATAACCACCATGATAGTTAAATAAAATTTATTTCTTTGCAGTAGGGAAAATTGGCTTTACGCAAAACTGTAACCATAGCTTTCCACCAGCCATATATGCATGTAGTATAGCATTACTCTTTTATATTACCCTCTATGTGTTACATTGCCAGCATATTCCATGTGCTGACCCGTTTTCGGGCTGCAACGTTCATGTTGCAGACTTTTCAGACGACGAGTAAGGTGCCTTAGGTCGTGGTTCTATACTCAGTGATGCCGTTGGAGTTGATGGACTCGCTTATCTTCCAAGCCTTCCGCTGTTATCGTTATTAGATGGCCTTAAGCCATATTTATTGTAATAAGTTCTCTTTTGAGACATTCGATGTAATAAGTGTGTGATTGCTACTCTGTTATAAATTCTTCGAGTACTGTGCATGTCAGCATTACTAATCCAGGGATGACACTGATGCACAAAGATCAGACTGTTTGAGGTCTGGTCGCTACACATAGCGTACGCGCATGCAGATGAAGTGAGAATACCGTAGCACATGAGTTAGGCCGGATTGGTGGTATGTGTTTGCTTGATATATGTATGCAGTGGGAAAATGGTGTACCGCCCTCAGTGGCTGCTTGTGCGTTGGGCGATTTGCCCGTGCACCGTTAATCTATAAAGCTTTACTTTGCTTTAAAAAAAAATCATCCGCTTGTATGGGAACTCCCCGAATTTGAAACCTTGGTTCTCAAATACCGAGAAGGAATCTGAATCTGCTGACACTATAAACCCTTGCTCTTCAGGGTCCAGGAAATATTCATCTAACATGTACATAATGTTAGTTTGGAGTATCAAAAAGCAATCAACCTGCTACGTAAAAGCAACAACTTTTGAACATGTATGATATTAAAATGTTGCTAAACGTCTTTTCTCCCCCTATGCAAGAACTTTGCAATGCAATATTAACTACACTTGGTGTTTTAACCCCTTCAATTGAGTGTGTGACTATTGAGTTGATGCAACAAAAAAATCATAATATGGCGACTCTAAGTTTGCTCGACGACCTCCATAATGTTATGGAGCTACACATTATGGAATCTGCCAACATTGTGACTCGCTAAAGTTTCTTTAAGAGACGAATCCCTCACAGGTTTGCGGGAACGGATCCCGTTGCCATTCGTATTTTCCGATGGATGTATCAAAGGGAAACACTTCCTACTATCAGTAATCCTACACAAAATCAACCGTCAGACCACTCGTGTGCCATTGATTTAGCTTTCATCCCACGACCGAGATATACTAGGGAATACCTTGCCCCATTCAAACCTTCCTCTTCGATGTAGACACGTTCATATGGTCTTCCTAATCTTGCATGTTTCCTCTTCCTGAACTAATTTTCTCACTTTAGTTCCTCTCTCCTGCCTATCACCCACCTCACCGCCCAACACGTCATCCACCTGCGATGCCCTAGTTCTCTCCACTGGTGCTTCCAGTTTCGACCCCCTTCGTCTCGTGCTTCCTATCACTTCATTGTTGATCTCTCCGTCCACCGCGCCTCTGAGATTCTATCCCTTGCACCCACCACTACTCGGAGATGGGTGTATTGAGGTGCTCTATTGGCATCCACCGTAGGTCACCGCTTCTCGTCTCCTTGCCTTGAAGCTCCATCGATGCAATTGATCGAGAAACTCCTATAGCCACAAGACATAGTCATTGGCATCGGTGCTCGTGCTCACTGCCCTGCCTTAAGAAGATACACCGTGGCCAAAGCAGAAACCAATTAACGCAAGCAATTAAAAACATAATTATGTATCTATGTTGTTTGTTCATGGAGGCAAATTATCCTTTCGGTAGATGCAACTTTTATTTCATTGGGCACTCATCGCAGTGCATTGGAAGCATGTGTCATGTTGAAAGACAAACTAATATTCTAGGTGGAAACAGGTTATTATTTCGTTTGAAGCAAGTTCTCTAGTCGATGGAATCAATTTCATGATCCTTTTGAAGCAATCAAGCAATACATCATATTGTTACACAATATACAAAAATCTATTGTACCATGGGAAGCATAAACGTGTTGTGTTAAAAGCATACCATGAAAATTCCATGAAACTGAAGCAAATTCATTAATCCTTTTACCAAAAAAGGGTTTCCCCCGCTTTGTATTACAAAGCAACCAACACCGATACATAAGAGTGCTCCGGCGAGAATCACAACAAGCCCAAAGGAAAGAGAAAGAACAAAGAAGAAGAAAGAAATGCCAACAACGGCAGCTCGACAAAGCGTGGATGACCCGCCACCGCTGCGCCCTCCAAAATTGACCTACCATGCACCGGGCTCCGACCCGCCGCACCAAGCAACACCTCCAGAAGGGATGCGACGCCGACGACGCTGCTGCCGGACGTGTCCTAGGGTTTCCCGACGCGAAAGGAAGTGGGGATGGATACATCCGACACCTCCAAGAAGGGATGGTGGCAACCGCAGTGTCACCGCATCGAGCCGGAAGAGAGCCGATAAGGGATTTCTCCGCACTCCAAGCCCCACCGCCCAACCAGGCCGGCCAACCAGCCACCTCGCCGCCCACCAGCAAGCGCCACCGCGGTCTTGACGCCACCCACGCTGCCTCACCGAGATCACCACCACGAGGCCAAGAGGATGGAGAGAGACGCACGAGGCGACAGGAGCAGCAACACCGGAGCCACGCGGGAGGGAACTGCCTCCACCGCCGTCGTGCGGGAGGCCCGAGTCTCCGGCACCGTCATGGTCGTCGTTCGGACGCAACAGCATGGCATACTAGGCCACCCCTGGCCCGGCCAGGCCCGATTTGGGCCCGTAAAGCCCCGCCGGCCACGCTGCAGTAGGGTGGCACCAGCGCCGCCAGCATTTACCTGCCCATCGCCGCTCCCCTGCCTCCCGGAAGCCACACCGACGACCCTCCCCGCCGCCGGCCCGCCCAGACCTAGATGGGGCTCGAAGGGCCCAGATCCGGGCCGAGCGGGCGCCGCCAGATCGCATCACCGCGCCGCCCCGCCGCCAACGGTAGCGCCGCCGCCAGAAGATCTCGCCACCACGCCGAGAGAGCATTGTCGCCGCGCCGGACCGCTGGCGCTGGAGCACACCTGCAGCGCCGCACCGTCTCGGCGTCGGAGCGACCATGAGGGAAAGGCTGAGGTCGCCGCCGCCACGCCAGCCAGCCCGGCCGGACGCCACGACGGTGTCAAGGAGAAAGGGAGGGGGCGGGGGAGGCGTTGAGGCGCGACCGTCGCCATGGGCGGAGCGGTCGCGAGAGGAGAGCCAAAGATGTATTCCAGAGATGTATTGGGAACAAACATGGAAGCAAATTTTATTAAAAAGGAATGCTCAAGCTTTGACCGGTGAATGCATAAATTTGTTTTTTTGTTCAAAAGAAAACCATCTATTTTTTTTGTTTACACTAGTAAAAGAGCTCGTGTGTTGCAATGAGAAAAATACCACACTCCCCTAACCCAATAGCCATGACCAAAGACCCCAATAGGTTCACATCCTTTATTGAACACATGGCATCCCATCTGTGTTGCCACTTATCCTCCTTCCCACCCTCGCAGTGTGGCCTCGGTGCTCACACAATAACAATATTTTTGAATGTTGTCAATCCTAGGCCCTCTCTCTCTCTCTCTCTCTCTCTCTCTCTCTCTCTCTCTCTCTCTCTCTCTCTCATAAGATGAGAAATTTGTTATTTTTCCCTATGAAGATTTGGCGAGGCATGCATCCGAGGTTATAAATGGTTTATTTCGTCTCCAATCTTAGTTTTGCTGAGGTGTTCATTTCCAATCCCGATCGGCACCAGCATGAAAGTAAGACAAATCATGCGCTATTGATTAAGGTTGCACCCTAAATAACATTTAAAAATGGTTAACAGATAAAATAACATCATATTTAGATTCTAAATATTTTTCTTATCAAATTTCGTATATAACATGTTAAATTCGGACTTAGGGTTTAAAAGATATTGATATTTTTAAATCATTTGATATATATTGCGGGTTGGTTAACCCAAACATTAGGGGGTTTCCTGCAAAAACAAAAATTTGACTTAAAACTGGCCCGCTGGTTGATTACCAAAAACACCACTGGGTTGCCCCCTATCTCGTAAGCCGCCGCCTCCTAACCCTAAGTAGCCGCCGCCGCCACAACTACTGCCGCCGCCTCGGTCCCCCTCCTCTTTCCCCTCCGGCGGCCTCGTCGGCGGCAAGAGGAGTGGGGACCCGTCCGTCTTGTTTTTCTTTTCTCAGGTTTTTGTATCTCCGGCGGCATCGACGAGGTGGTGGCGACGATGGCGTGTTGGAATAATGTCTCTCCGGTCTCTCCCTACCTCGACGACGTCCGATCCGGTGCCGGCGAAGGGCCTGTGAGAGTTTGTGTCCCCAGATCGGTTGGTTCCCTTCAGATCTTGGCAGTTTGTGTGTCTTTCAAGGAGTACTTTTGGCTGGCGATTGGTGTGGCGACCACGACATCTTCTTCTGTGTTGTTCTATGGCTTAACCCGGTTTCTCGAACCCTCTGATCTGGTGGTGGTGGACTGCAAGCTTGTTCTGCTTGGGGTGATGCTCCAGCCGATGTTGCTTCAACGACTTTTAGATCTCGTCTCAAGGGGCGAGTGGCTATTGCGGTCTTCAAAGCCTTGTATGGCGAGGGCATTTGCAGGTGTTGCTTTTCTTTCCTGTTGGTTCAGTGCAATTTTCAATCACCGGCGGGCAGCGTACAATCAGAGGAAGAAGAAGACTAGTATGCTTTTTATTGTAATTTTATTTTTACTGGTCGTTCTACGCCCAGTTGTTCATCCATTGTACTGGCCTTTGTTTTCCTCGATGATAATCAGATTTAAGATGCCCTTTGGGTGTCTTTATTAAAAAAAAACACCACTGGGTTTTCAACAAAAATAAATTTTGATTAAATATGAACTGCGAGTTGATTATCACTTACCAGCAACATCAGAGGCCTATTCCCTTTAGAATCTTAAGATATACGCTCGCATGCGCAGAAGGAAAAAAATATATCATGCTCCCAATCCAATAAGTATGGCTCAAACTCACAAAGGTCCATATCATCTATTTGAACACAAAGTGGAACTCGTATTGCTGCTTATCCTCTTCTCCGTCGGGATCAAAACTCTCAAATATCTACGTCATCATCTATTTCAAAACATATGTCTGCTTATCCTCTTTCCTGCACCTCCATGAGCCAAACCAGGGACTCTCAAAAAAATATTTGAGTTATCGAAGAATACATCCAGTCTGGACTATGGACCCCTTTGTCTCGTTTTGTCTTTGACACATGCATCATGTCCAGAGCCATCGAACACACGAGACACGACCATGCATGCTCTAGTTACGTAGGAGTATTTAACACATTTGTCTAAAAACATATTTGGCACATCATGTGATGTTCCTTTGTTTCATGTTGTATTAAATTAATGGACTACAGGTAGCCGCCGTTGGTCTTGAGTCGCGAGTAGCCCTGGACCCTGGACCCGGGCATGTGGTGCCCGGCATCATGCAGAGAGGCTTGCATCTAGAGCCCTCAAGTCGTTATGTATTTGACACATCATCCAACATACACTAATCTTCTTTTATCAGCTCATTGTTTTCTCCCAAGGCGGCTGGTGGCAATTGAGTTGATAATCGGTTTAACTGAGCGAGGTGGGACTATTGACAAAAGAAGACACATTAGCCGCAAAAAAACCAAAAGAATACACATCATCTATTTTTAAGCTAGTAATAATATGTAAAGCCCGAGGCACAGGGTGGAGTCGTGCATAGAGGGGGGATGCGGAACAGGACAAATTGTTTTTTTGCCAAGCGTGGAGAACAAGAAATTGTGTATTAGGAGTAAAGAATTCTGGTGGGACAATTAAGTAATGTACCATGTTTTATAGCACAGTTGAATGCTCGCTCTTTGCCTACAGGAGAGGATTCAGAAGAAAAAAACACACCGTAGAACGCGGTGAATTTTGTGGCTGCTTGCATCCTCTGATGCGATAAAAAAAAAACTGCATAGCATGTCCCAGAAGAGCGCAACTATATTTTTCACTTCTCGCTGCAGCAGCCCAGCTCGGCCCATGACGGGAAAAGGAGCTATGGCCAAGACAGAAAAGCTCAACAACACGGCAAAACGTTTTTAAGGGCAGATTCCTATATGACGCCCGTGTGCGTCCGTTCGTCGCTGCTTCGATGAAGCAAAGCGAGGGAACGAGGCGCACGGGCCAGCCCAATTCGAGCGAGACTTGGTTTTGAGAACCTTCTAATAGGTTTCCTGAACCGGTTTTTTTTCTTTTGCTAGTTTTTCCGTTTTTTTCCTGTTTTTTTACCTTTTCTTTCTTTTTTCTGTTTCTGTTTCTTTTCTTCATTTTATCTTTTTTCGTTTTACTTTTATGCTTTGTTTTCAAGAAAATGGTTTGGAATCCCAAATTTTGTTCATGATTTCAAAAATTGTTCATGGATTCAAATTTTTTTTCACCTTTAAAGAAAATTGTTCAGCGTTTATCAGAAAATGTTCAATATGTATTTAATATTTGTTTAGTGTATATAACAAAATAGTTCAACGTGTAGTTAAAAATAGTTCAACTTATATTACAAAATGTTCAATGTATATTTAAATTTTTGCATCATATATGACAAAATGTACTGTGTGCAATTTAAAATTGTTCAGCGTATTTTCACAAAAAATTCAATGTATATTTGAAACTTATAAAATTCAACAAATCTTTGGATTTTCAAAAAAAAAATCATGGTCAATAATTATTCACGTTTTTTGGTAAAAAATCAGGTTTTAATTTTTTCCGAGAAAACGTTATTCATTTCTTGAAGGAATGATTAAAAGACGCTGAACATAATACCTACCGTCGAGGGCTGCAATCTACCACATAGTCAGGCACTAGTGTAATGGTGAGCAGCTGGCCATATATTGATGGATCGCTGGTTCAACTCCAGCGAACGCGGCATTTTTTGTCGCATTTCCCTTTTACGTGCGCTCGTGGGAATGGGGGCCATTTTGCGCGTACCAGCGAAAGCTTTTACGTTCGCTCGTAGGAATGGACCGGCCCGTTTTGCGCAAACCAGCAAAAGCTGCTCGTTTTGACGCACGTGAGCGTCAGCTAGGAACACTCGTTTTTAAGGTTCCAGGACAGACGGAATTTTAGTATCACCTCATATAATATAAGTCATCTAAATCGGACGAAACCAAAAAGAAAAAAATCTCTTCTTTATCTCTACTATCTAAGAAAAACGGAACGTTTCGTTTCCCATCTTACGTCGCTCGGCATCGACGTCCCTTGTCGCTCGTCCCGCGCAGCGGCATATGGGCCGAGCCCCACAAAGCCCACATCTCCCACGTCACACAACACACACGCTAGGTAGGGTTAGCGCGTTTCCCTTTTACGTGCGCTCGTGGGAATGGGGGCCGTTTTGCGCGTACGAGCGAAAGCTTTTACGTTCGCTCGTAGGAATGGACCGGGCCGTTTTGCGCAAACCAGCAAAAGCTGCTCGTTTTGACGCACGTGAGCGTCAGCTAGGAGCACTCGTTTTTAAGGTTCCAGGACAGACGGAATTTTAGTACCACCTCAGATAATATAAGTCATCTAAATCGGACGAAACCAAAAAGAAAAAAAATCTCTTCTCTATCTTCTCTACTTCTCTACTACCTAAAAGAAACGGAACGTTCCGTTTCCATCTTACGTCGCTCGGCATCTGTAACGCCCCGGATTCGATGCGCCAGGTGTCTGCCAGTTATTCGCCGTCGTTGCCATGTCATTTGCTTGCATGTTGCACTTTGCCATGTCATCATATGCATTTCATATCATGTCATCATGTGCATTTCATTTTCCATACGTGTTCGTCTCATGCATCCGAGCATTTTCCCCGTTGTCCGTTTTGCAATCCAACACTCCTATGTCTCCCGGCGTCCCCTTTTGCCTCTTTTCGTGTGCGGGTGTTAAACTTTCTCGGAATGGACCGAGGTTTGTCAAGCGGCCTTGGTATACCACCGGTAGACCGCCTGTCAAGTTTCGTGTCATTCGGAGGTCGTTTGATACTCCAACGGTTAACCGGGTATCCGCAAAAGTCTCCTTCTCTTTGCAGCCCAACACCCCTCCAAAGTGGCCCAAAACCCAGCAAACTCCCCTCCACGCTCTCGGTCGTTCAATCACGATCGTGTGGGCGAAAACCGTGCTCCATTTGGACTCTCCTAGCTCCCAGAAACAATAAATATGTGCCTCCCGTCCAATTCACGGATGAAAACCCTAGACTTCTTCCCCTCGCGCCGCCGGACACATCTCCACCGCCGCCGGACATGTCCGCCCGTCGCCCCCGTCCAATAGGACGCCGCCACGCCGCCCGGCCCCCTCTCTCTCTCACCGCCGCCGGCCCTGGAGCCTGCCCTGACTGCAGCGGGCCCGGATCCGCCCGCTGCCCTGGCTCTCTCGGCGCTCCTCCGAAGGCCCCGAACCGCGCCCGCCGCTTTTCGCTCGGCGCCTCGCCCGAACCTCGCCGCTGGCGACCTCCGCGCCGCCGCGCCTGCTTGGCGCCGCCGCGCTCGCCCCGCGCTTACTCCGCCCGCCGCCCGGTGCCGCTGCCGGCCGCCCTGGCTGCGCCTGCGCCAGGCCCCCTCGCCGGCCCGCCGCCTCGGTCGCCGGGAGTCGCGGAGGAGCTCGCGCCCGCCTCTCCGCCTCGCCTCCTCGCGCCCCGCTCCGGTTCCGCCGCCTCATTGCCGTGCAGGCTCACGGAGTCTCCTCCGGCCAGATCCGCCCCGAGCTGGACCAGATCCACCAACGCAGCGAACCAAACGGGCCGCGGCACCGCTTCGTCCCGCGGGATCCCCTCGTCCACTTTCCCCCGAGGTCCATTTTTCTCCAAGTCCCAGATTTTTCAGCATCAGGTACCCATGTTCATCGCATCATAACTTGCTGGATACTGCTCCGTTTCGTGCGTGCAATATGTCAAATTGTTCGCCTCAACGAGTACTTCATTTCATTCCATTGCATCATGTTCATTTGAGTTCATCTTGATGCCTGAATCATCGTTGCAAGAGTGCTATATGATGTTAACCTGCTGAAACTGTTATAACTTGATGATTTGTCATTTTTGTTGCATTTTGTGTGTGCATCCTATGAGCTTGATATCTACATGTGTTTTGTGCTATGTCATGCCATCTTCTCAGCGGGGCCATCCATGTATTTTTGTGATTCTTGTAATGAGTGCATCAAGCTTGTTAAGTAGGGTACTTGCTGTTGCTGTTTTGCTAGGCTGATTCTGTTATATTTTGTTATACATGTCATTCTACAAGTCATTCTATGCATAATCTGGAGATGTTCACTAAGTATGTTTTGTTATACATGTCATGCTATATCCATTCATGCCCCTGGTTGCATTTATAGCCTGCTGTAACTTGGTGTAATCTTACTCTCAAAGTTGCTAAATAATGTTGCTGTCAGCCTGTTAACATTAAGTTCAGTTTTGCCATGTGCTTTGCTAGTAATCAATGCACCCTATGAACTTTCTCTTACCATGATTAGCTTAATAAACATGTCTACTTACTGTTGGTTGCCTTGCCATGCCATGTATTGCTCTGTGGTGAGTGGTTCAAGCTCACCAACATGTCTACTTATTGTTGTTCCTGCCAAGTCTGAATCTGTAATATAACTTGCTATGTTTACATGGGTGCCATCATATCTTCTGATCCTTTTTGGCTCATGGTTAGTAAAGGACTTTTGTTCTATGCATTTATTAGTATCATTCCATGCCTTTGTTTGCCATGTTAAGTTCCTGAAGCATGTTGTTTGATAGCTCTAAACATTGCAACCTGATGTTATTTTCTGCTAAGTCTGAAACTGTTATTATTTGCAATCTTGCCATGTCCTTTTGAGCATGTTCTATTGATTTATGGAGTTAGCTCAGTGTTCATGTTTTGTCATGCTTTACCTGTAAATCATGCTCATGCCTTTTGTTTTCACGTTGAGATGTTGTAGCATGTTGTTTTGATGCTTGCTAGATGCCTACTTGCTGTTTTGGACAGATTGTCGTTATGTCTTGTATAGTGTATGTGTTGAACCGCTATCCGCTTTTGAGTGTGCTCTATATAAAACTTATGTGATTTTGCATGTAGTTTCACATTATCATGTTGCATCCTTGTTTTGAGAGTGTTTGCTTGAGGTTTGTATGCATTTTGCATCAATGCCATGTTTAACTTGTTTTGCTCATATCTTCTAGGCCGTAGCTCCGAATCTAATGAACTTTATATGTAACTTGACTAGAATTTCGTGTAGATCATCGGGGTGCATCTTAACTTGCTGTTTAACAACTTGAACATAAGGTTTATTCAGATCTGGTCCAATTTTGAAATTTGCATATGAGGACTTACCGGAATTGTTATATGTTGTTTCCGGCCTCATTTTAACTTGCTTTGAGGTGTTGTTCTTGTTTGCATCATATTTTGTCATGACAAGCTTCATGTAGCCTTGTCATGCATCATACTTTGTTGTGCATCATGCCTTGTTCATGTGTGGTGTGTTTACCATGTTGTGTGTTTCTTCTCGATAGTTCCGTTTGCTATGATCGTGAGGATTCGCCCGTCTACGCTTGGTTCGACTTCGTGGCTTCATCTTCTTCATGGACTCGTTCTTCTTCCTAGCGGGATTTCAGGCAAGATGACCGTCACCTTGGATCTCACTACTATCATTGCTATGCTAGTTGCTTCGTTCTATCGCTATGCTGCGCTACCTACCTTTTGCTCCTCAAGCCTCGCAAATTGCCATGAACCTCTAACCTTTGTCACCCTTCCTAGCAAACCATTGTTTGGCTATGTTACCGCTTTTGCTCAGCCCCTCTTATAGCGTTGCTAGTTGCAGGTGAAGATGAAGATTGCTCCATGTTGGATTATGTTTATGTTGGGATATCACAATATCTCTTATATTATTAATGCATCTATATACTTGGTAAAGGGTGGAAGGCTCGACCTTATTCCTGGTGTTTTGTTCCACTCTTGCCGCCCTAGTTTCCGTCATATCGGTATTATGTTCCCGGATTTTGCGTCCCTAACGCGGTTGGGTGATTTATGGGACCCCCTTGACAGTTCGCTTTGAATAAGACTCCTCCAAAGAAGGCCCAACCTTGGTTTTACCATTTGCCTCACCTAGCCCTTTTTCCCTTGGGTTTCCGGAGCCCAAGGGTCATCTTTATTTTAGCCCCCCCGGGCTAGTGCTCCTTCGAGTGTTGGTCCAAACGGGCAGATCAGGGGCCACCACGGGCAACCCGAGGGCTGGTTTTACTCGAGGCTGACCTATCCGTGTGCCACGAGAACGAGATATGTGCAGCTCCTATCGGGATTTGTCGGCACATCGGGCGGCTTTGCTGGTCTTATTTTATTGTTGTCGAAATGTCTTGTAGCCGGATTCCGAGACCGATCGGGTCTTCCGGGAGAAGGAATATCCTTCGTTGATCGCGAGAGCTTATCATGGGCTGTTGGGACACCCTGCAGGTATAAACTTTCGAGAGTTGTGCCCGCGGTTATGTGGCCGATGGGAATTTGTTAATATCCGGTTGTAGTAAACTTGAAGTAAACTCTTCTAAAATACACCAACCGTGTGCGTAGCCGTGAGTGTCTCTTTTCGGGGTTGATCGAGAGGAGAACACAGTTTCTGGGTTATGTCTGACGTAAGTAGGAGTTCAGGATCACATCTTGATCATTACTAGTTGACGACCGTTCCTTTGTTTCTCTGCCCGCTCTCATTTGCGTATGTTAGCCACCATATATGCTTAGTCGCTGCTGCATCCTCACCACTTTACCCCTTCCTTTCCCATTAAGCTTTGCTAGTCTTGTTACCCATGGTAATGGGATTGCTGAGTCCTCGTGGCTCACAGATTACTACACCACCAGTTGCAGGTACGGGTTATGCGATGATCATGACGCGAGAGCGATGTTTCCTGTTTTGGAGTTCTTCTTCTGCTTCTTCGATCTAGGGATAGGTTCCAGGTCGGCAGCCTGGGCTAGTAGGGTGGATATTGTTTGAGTTTCTGTTTATGTTTCATCCGTAGGCGGATGTTGATCTCTTGTATGTTGATGTTGTATTCGTGTGGCATTGTAGGCCTTATGTATGTATCCCCATCTATTATGTAATGTTGATGTAATGATATCCACCTTGCAAAAGCGTCTTCAAGATGCGCTTCTATCCTTGGTGGGACCTTCGAGTTCCTTTAGGATAGGGTCGCATCTTGGGCGTGACAAGTTGGTATCAGAGCCTCGACCGACCTTTAGGAGCCCCCTTGATTGATCGTGTAGTTTGGCCGTTGTTGAGTCTAGAAGAAAACTGGTTTTCGGAGTCTAGTTATATCGGAGAGTAGGATTTCTTTTTACTCCTCAGCCCCTTCGTCGCTCTGGTGAGGAATCTTGACGTAGGTGTTTTGAATTACTCCTCTTCCCGTTCAAATTTTTCTTTAGGATCACGTGGTTAGTTTCGTGAGTTGTCCATCCTCTTTTGTCCGGTGCGTCTCTCGTCAATCGACTTAGACCTCTTTGGCTTTGGGAGATCAATCCTCAGTTCTTTTCAATCGATGTTGTTTTCCTGTCCGAAGTTGTCCTTGTTTTTTTCCCACCCGCCCACCCTTCTTCTTCTCGAAACCGAAGTCCGTAATCAAGTATCGATCCTACTCGTGCGAAATCTTTGCCTTTCTTTCCTCAATGATTTCAACTGTTGTTGTTTCTTCAAGATATTCGTCGTTTCCCCTCCCGAGTTGCCTTTGTTTTTCCCGCCCTCCCACCCTTTTTCTTCCCGGAGTTTGACTCTCTTTCGACCATCAATTTCATTCGTGTGGAGCCTCTTCAGTGTTTTGTCAATTATTTCAACCGGTGAATTCTCGTCTCGTTTGACATTCATCATCTCTTTTTCTTCTCCGGTGGATTCAATTCAAGTTTTTCGTTGTCGATCTTATTCTTTCCCTCAACTCAAATATTTCCCTTTGCTCGCTCGCCTCGCCAGCTTTATCCTTCCGGAGTGATGAAGACATCTCGGAAGATTCGTGTTTGCATCCAATTAATTCGAGGTTGTCACCTCATTCAAATCTTTCAATTGTTCGGTGCATCATTTCTCATTTGACAATCCTTTCCAACGCTGTTTTTTAGTGCGCCTAACCCATGTGTCTTTTCCGTGATCTTACCTGACTCTTCTAATTTCCCCAGAGTTATTCTCAATTCTTTTCAAGTGTGATGTAAGAATGGATCCCATCAGCCACATGCCTTCTCCAAGATCGCTTTCAAATTCGTTTCATTGTTGGCTCAACATCTTCGCTTTTCATTCTACCGAGTACCTCAGTAATTTTGGTGATGTTTTCGTCGTCATATGAAGATCAAGAAGAGTTCCTCTTAAATCTTGTTCATTCTCTCAAGATTCGCGGTTCTAGCTTCTTGTTATCCTATCGAATTATTCCATTTGTCGATATTCTTTTCTTGCCCATCCGGAGTTTGTCAGAGTTGTTTTTCCATTTCTTTTCACCGAGGCCATCATTCCGCTTATCATTCTTTATCTATCCGGTGCTTCGCTCAAGTATTTTTAGTCAGCTCATGATCTCCTTGTTCTTTTGCATCTGAATCCCCTCTAGCTTATTTGTTCTTCTAATTCTTCCCGGTGATTCTTTCTCTTTCATCAGTCATTTTCAAATTCTTACGGTGGTTCGTTCAAGTTTCTTTTCCTTGATTATCATTTTAATCCATTCGTTCTTTCAATCCTACCGGTGGTTCATGAAGACCTTCTCAAGTTTGCGATATGTCACTTCTCAATTCTTTTTCAAGAAGAATAAGTAATATGCAAAATCCATTGCTTGTCATCAATTTAATTTGATGAAGGATAAGCATACAATAAATCTTATTCTTATTTCATCCAAGTGATTTCCTTCGGAGTTTGTTCTTGAGGAATAAATTCTAGTTCCAAGCGTTCTCATCTTTTCTTCTCCGGAGTTCAAAAATTTACTCGGCCATTTCGTCCGAACATCCATCTAAATCATCGCAAGGCTCATCTTATTCTTTCTTCCTTCATTATATCTCGCCATCCTTTTGTCACAGGAGTTCTTCATGATTTAATTCATTATTCAAGAGTTCATCAAGATTTTGGTATCTATTCTTCTCGCATCTCGAAGTGCAATTAATTCTCCGTATTCTTTTGAAGTGGATGTGACGCCCCCGATTCAATCGTACACTAATCATGCACGCAAATGTGTACGATCAAGATCAGGGACTCACGGGAAGATATCACAACACAACTCTAAAACATAAATAAGTCATACAAGCATCATAATACAAGCCGGGGCCTCGAGGGCTCGAATACAAGTGCTCGATCATAGACGAGTCACCGGAAGCAACAATATCTGAGTACGACATAAGTTAAACAAGTTTGCCTTAAGAAGGCTAGCACAAACCGGGATACAGATCGAAGAGGCGCAGGCCTCCCGCTCGATCCTCCTAACTACTCACTCGGTCGCCGCCGGGCTGCACGTAGTAGTAGGCACCTCCGGCAGTAGTAGTCGCCATCGACGGTGGTGTCTCGCTCCCGGCTCCATCGTCTGCTTGCAGCAATCGAGTAGAGATAGGGAAAAGGGGAAACAATGCAACCGTGAGTACTCATCCAAAGTACTCGCAAGCAAGGAGCTACACTACATATGCATGGATATATGTGTAAAGGGCCATATCAGTGGACTGAACTGCAGAATGCCAGAATAAGAGGGGGATAGCTAGCCTTATCGAAGACTACGCTTCTAGTCACCTTCGTCTTGCAACAGGTAGAAGAGGGTAGGTTGAAGTCCTCCAAGTAACATCACATAGCAATAATCCTACCTTTCATTCACTTCTCACCTTCGAGGAAGTTGTAGTGTTGAAATTTTATCTGGCAAAATACCAGAAGTGTATGACTCATGAAAACTGTCGAGTTCACACATATTAAGGAAGGCATAGGTTCAACCCATCAGGGTATCATGGAAATAAATACCACAAGCTTCAATAGAAATACCACCAGCTCGAAAGCTGAGCAGGGCTGAGAAAGCAGAGGATACAATTTACCGAAGGCAATATGTATCGGAGAAAGAACTCGCAAAGTGATTAATTATGAAGGACACTGTCGGATAACAATCCAACAAAGGACTGATGGTCCACAAAGGATCTGATATGAGTATCGATACTCAACCAGAAGAGGAAGGCATGCAAATGCAACAGGTTATGGAAGCATCTGAATAATTCGCAGCTTAAATGCAAAGGAATTATGATTTCCAAAACAAAGGATCGAAGCGTACGCTCGATCAAGGATGGATCAATTGAATATACCAGAGGCACAATCGACGACAGATAGTTTGGTCAAGAACCAGCTCATGTTCAAAATGATGTCTGAGCCGGAAAGATATTTTAGAAGGGTTGATAGATGATTGTGTGCATTCGCACACATGTTGAACCAATAGGATCAAAATGACGGTGTCAAAAGATACTAGTGAATATTACCAGATATATGGGAAGCATCCATAATGCAAGTAGACAAGTATTTGTAGAGCAATAAAGCGGCTAAGGATTTTCGGAGGATTGAATAGTATTTCAAAGACTTTTGTGAAACACCTGAACAACTGGGGATGAGCGGATACTCGGAAAGTGCGAGAAATTATTCTTAGGGTTATCCAGGTGGCAAAGAACTGCAAGGCAGTAGGTGCAAAGTATTCTCGGAACATTAGAGAGAATTTCTTGGTATCTTGTAATAACAAGATTAATCGAATAAAAGTAAGAACGACAGCGTAAGTATTTATCCATAGGGATGTTTCGTGGTAGGAACGCAAAGCGATGTGCACAAGGTCTCGAGAGAATATCGGAGAGTATCTTCAAATTCTTCCGTTCACGGAGCAATCACCGTAGTGAGGGTTCTCCGGGAGGAAGTAGTAACGAGATCCTAAAGTTAGATTTTAGTAAAAATCGTTTAACCCGAATAGAAGAGAGTTCGAATCCCGAGTAAAGGTCGAGGAGTAAAAGATCCTAATACCACCCGATGGCGACGTGGGCCCGTAAGGCACACAGCCAAGTTAGTAAAAGTTTTGCAATGTCTAGACTCGACTTCGCCAAGGAGTGTGGAAGGGGATTTCTACAGCAATGGCTCGATACCAACTCAGACGCTTCGATTCAATCGTACACTAATCATGCACGCAAATGTGTACGATCAAGATCGTGGACTCATGGGAAGATATCACAACACAACTCTAAAACATAAATAAGTCATACAAGCATCATAATACAAGCCGGGGCCTCGAGGGCTCGAATACAAGTGCTCGATCATAGACGAAGTCAGCGGAAGCAACAATATCTGAGTACGACATAAGTTAAACAAGTTTGCCTTAAGAAGGCTAGCACAAACTGGGATACAGATCGAAGAGGCGCGGGCCTCCGCCGGGATCCTCCTAACTACTCGGTCGTCGTCCGGGCTGCACGTAGTAGTAGGCACCTCCAGTAGTAGTCGCCATCGACGGTGGTGTCTGCTCTGGGCTCCATCGTCATTTGCAGCAATCGAGTAGAGATAGGGAAAAGGGGAAACAATGCAACCGTGAGTACTCATCCAAAGTACTGCAAGCAAGGAGCTACACTACATATGCATGGATATATGTGTAAAGGGCCATATCATGGACTGAACTGCAGAATGCCGAATAAGAGGGGATAGCTAGTCTTATCAAAGACTATGCTTCGGTCACCTTCGCCTTGCAACAGTGTAGAAGAGGGTAGGTTGAAGTCCTCCAAGTAACATCACATAGCAATAATCCTACCCGCGATCCCTCCTCGTCACCCCGAGAGAGCGACCACCGGTTGTATCCGCACTTGGAAGGGTGTGTTTTATTAAGCATCCGGTTCTAGTTGTCATAAGGTCAAGGTACAACTCCAAGTCGTCCATTATCAAGATCACGGCTATTCAATAGATTAACTTCACTGCAGGGTGCACCAACTTACCCAACACGCTTGATCCCATTTGGCCGGACACACTTTCTGGGTCATGCCCGCCGCGGAAGATCAACACGCCGCAGCCCCACCTAGGCTCAACAGAGAGGCCAAGACGCGGTCTAAACCTTGCGCCGCAGGGTGCGGGCCCATCGCTCGAAAGCACACTCAGACGCTATGTGACGCTGCCGGAAGGCAGACCTAGCCTAGTGGCGTTCGGTCCAATCCGGCGCAGCGCCGCCGTTCGCCGACGTCACGGTGCCGGCCGATACCACGACGCGGGATACCCATAACTACTCCCACGTAGATGGTTAGTGCGATAGGCTCAGAGTCGACTCAAATCAAATACCAAGATCTCGTTAAGCGTGTTAAGTATCCGGAGCGCCGAACAGGCCAGGCCCACCTCTCTCCTAGGCGGTCTCAACTCTGCCTCGACGCTCCGCCACAAAGATCCACTCGCGGGTGCTCCACCACCGACCCGACTTTAGTCTCCACATGTATCATGTATAAAGTATATAGTATATACCCGTGATCACCTCCCGAGTGATCACGGCCCGATAGTATAGCACAGCAGACGGACAAGAATGTAGGGCCACAGATGAATATACTAGCATCCTATACTAAGCATATAGGATTGCGGGTAAAGGTAACAAAAAGAGTAACAAGGACAAAGCTATGCATCAGATAGGTATAATGTAGCAAGAATATGCTACACTACTCTAATGCAAGCAGTATAGAGTAGAATAGGCGATATCCGTGATCAAGGGGGGGGCTTGCCTGGTTGCTCGGCAAGAGAGAGGGTCGCCAACTCCGTAGTCGAACTCGGGCAGCAGCAGTCGGTCTCGTAGTCTACCGGAGAGAAGAGGGGGAAGAAACAATGAATACCATGTAAACATATGCATATCGATGCATGACATGACAAGTAACGATGCTAGGGGTGCCCTAACGTGGTATGAGGTGACACCGGTTAAGGGGGGAAACATCCGGGAAAATATCCCCGGTGTTTCGTGTTTTCGGACAGATGAACCGGAGGTGAAATGTTGCAGGTTCACTATGCTAGGGACGCGAGGCGGACGAACGGGCTGCGTATCCGGATTCATCTCGTGGTTCTAAGCAACTTTCATGTTGAAAATATTTTAATCCGAGTTACAGATTAAAAGATGATTTTCTAAAGATTTTATTAATTTCTGGAATTTAATTAATTATTTAAATTAATTCAAAAAATAGAATAATGACATCAACACGATGTCATGCTGATGTCAGCAGTCAACATGGTTGACTGGTCAACCTGACGGTGGGTCCCGCATGTCATTGACTGATAACTAACTAACTAAATTAATTAATTTAATTAGTAGATTAGCCAGGTTAATTAAATGATTAATTAGTCTAATCAGGATTAATTAAGTTAATAATTTAATTAATTATTTAATTTTTTTAAAAAATCTTTTTTTTAATTTTTGTTCTCAGGGGGGTGGGCCCCGTTTGTCATTGGCCCAGAGGGGGGCCGATGCGGTGTCTGGTGCGGGCATAGCTCGAGCAGTGCGTTCGAGAGGCACGAGGCGCCAAGACGACGCGCACGCGCAGCCGGGCGGCGGTGTGGGCGATCGCCCCGGCGAGGCGGCCAGGCGCGACGCCTGGCGGCGTCGGGGCGTGACGGCGCGCGCTAACGCCAGCGGCGACGCCAGAGAGGGCGAGGCTATGGCCGAGGCGGCCGAGCGGCAAGCCACGGTGGCGGGACGCATGGCGACGTGGTCGGGGCGACGGCGCGACTCGGGCAAGCCCAGTCTTGGCCGAGCATCGGTGGTCGTGCGCGGGCGTCGGGACGGCCGCGGTGAGCGCGAGGGAGAGGGAGGGAGCTCACGGTGGGGGAGTAGGGTCTAGGGCAGTGGTGCTCGGGGCGGTGGTCGGAGACGACGACGAAGAACGACGCAGGCCGGCGAGGTCGTCCTCCAGCGGGGTGGCGATGCGGCGAAGAGGAGGCAGGCCGGTGGTGAAGCTCCGGGCGCCGGCGTCGGTGGCGGTGGTTAGCACGGCAGCAAGACGGGCGACGGGCAAGGGCGGGTCCCGAGGGGAGGAGGCACGGCACGGCACGAGGAGGGGGTCGTCGCCGCGGACGGCGGATTGGCGATGGGGACGGGCGCCATGGAGTGAGATTTGAAGGCGGGCGGCGTGGTGGCTCGGCGAAGGGAGGCCTCAGCGGCGGCACGACGTCGGTGGGGTTCGGCGACGGCGCTGCCCCGATCGATCGATCGGGAAAGGGAGAGCGGCGGGGGAGGGGATCGATCCCGATCCAGATCGGATTGGGAGAGGGGAGGGAGCGAGTGGGGAATGGGTTAGGGTTTGGGGAGGGTTAGTAGGCGCCGACTGGGCGGCTGGTTGGCTCAGAGGCCACTGGGCTGTGGCCCAAAGGTGGGGGGTTCTCTTTTCTTTATTTTAGTTAGCTTTGTTTTACTGTTTTTATTCCTTTCCTTTATTTATTGTCTTTACTGTTTTTCAAAAATGTTTAGCACCTAATTGATTTTTATAAAATATGGGAGCTAGCTCATAATTTGCAAATGCATTAGATCCTAGCACGAAAACTAGTTTGGGTGAAATACTATTTCATATTAGATTTAGATTAATTAAAAGGTTATTAAATAATGTATTCAGCCACTGTTTGAGATTGTTTAAATGACTTATCACATTTCAATAATGTTGTTTACAATTTTATCCTAGCCTCTGATTTATCTACTATTTATTGAACATTTTAGTTTTTAAGTTTGAAAACTTTTGTTGTTTGCCTTTAATTAAATTTTGAATTTGAATCGGCTTCGAACTAACAAGGGATTCACAATAGTAACGGAGGTGACGTGGCATCATTAGCAGAGTTTTTCTGTAGCCTAATTATCCGGGCGTCACAGTGGAGTTTCATATTTCTTCGTTCCTCTAAGCTATCCAATCATTTCCGTTTGTGGCCGGTTATCACCTTATATCTTGAGATGTTACCTATAAGACCACAACTAGCTTATTCTTCTCGTTGTTGATTTTCTCAACAACTCCGTTTAAACAATCCTTCTAAAGATGCTTTTTATTCCATTTGTGGTACAAGTTTTCATTTTCTTCTCCGTTCTTTTCTTTCAACTCTTTCCATTCTTTCCGGAGGTCTTGTGTCATGTCTTCATCAAGTATCATTCCATCCTCTCAAGCTCATGTTCTATTCCTTCCTTTTCAGCCGAAGTGCTACCGAAATTCCGTCCTTGTTATTCTTTTTCTATCTTGTTCTAACCGGAGTGGTTTCAGTGTCTATCTTGTTTCCATGAGAATTTGATTCTCGTCATTCTCATCGTTCCTCTCTTCTTCTTGAGTGCTCTCGATTCTTTGCTTCTTCTCTTGAGTTCTTGTTTCACCTCATCCTTTTTTCCCTTCCGTCTCGGTCCTAAGATCTCGGGACGAGATCTCTTGTTAGTGGAGGAGTTTTGTAACGCCCCGGATTCGATGCGCCAGGTGTCTGCCAGTTATTCGCCGTCATTGCCATGTCAAGCCAGTTATTCGCCGTCGTTGCCATGTCATTTGCTTGCGTGTTGCACTTTGCCATGTCATCATATGCATTTCATATCATGTCATCATGTGCATTTCATTTTGCATACGTGTTCTTCTCATGCATCCGAGCATTTTCCCCGTTGTCCGTTTTGCAATCCGACACTCCTTTGTCTCCCGGCGCCCCCTTTTGCCTCTTTTCGTGTGCGGGTGTTAAACTTTCTCGGAATGGACCGAGGTTTGTCAAGCGGCCTTGGTATACCACCGGTAGACCGCCTGTCAAGTTTCGTGTCATTCGGAGGTCGTTTGATACTCCAACGGTTAACCGGGTATCCGCAAAAGCCTCCTTCTCTTTGCAGCCCAACACCCCTCCAAAGTGGCCCAAAACCCAGCAAACTCCCCTCCACGCTCTCGGTCGTTCGATCACGATCGTGTGGGCGAAAACCGTGCTCCATTTGGACTCTCCTAGCTCCCAGAAACTATAAATATGTGCCTCCCGTCCAATTCACGCATGAAAACCCTAGACTTCTTCCCCTCGCGCCGCCGGACACATCTCCACCGTCGCCGGACATGTCCGCCCGTCGCCTCCGTCCAATAGGACGCCGCCACGTCGCCCCGCCGGCCCCCCCTCTCTCTCCTCCCACCGCCGCCCTGCCCTGGAGCCTGCCCTGACCAGCGGGCCCGGATCCGCCGCTGCCGGCCCGCTCAGCGCCTGCTCCTCCAGCGCCCGGAACCGTGCCCGCCGCCCCGCCGCCGGCGCGCCTCCGCTGAACCTGCGCCGCTGGCGACCTCGCTGCCGCCCGCCCAGCAGCGCCGCCGCTTTCGCAGCGCTTACTCCGCGCCGCCGGCGGCCGCCTCCCGGCCGCCCGGAAGGCGCCGCTGCCAGCCTGCCAGCCCGCCTCGCCCCGCCGCCTCCGGTCACCGAGTTCGCCGGAGGAGCTCCGCGCGCCTCTCCGCCCTCGCCTCCTCCCCGCGCCCCTCCGCTCCGGTTCCGCCGCCCCTCGTCGACCGTGCCTCGCCGAAGAGCTCGCCGGAGCTCTCCTCCGGCCAGATCCGCCCCGGGCTGGACCAGATCCACCAAAGCAGCGAACCAAATGGGCCGCGGCACCGCTTCGTCCCGCGGGATCCCCTCGTCCACTTTCCCCCGAGCTCCATTTTTCTCTAAGTCCCAGATTTTTCAGCATCATGTACCCATGTTCATCGCATCATAACTTGCTGGATACTGCTCCGTTTCGTGCGTGTAATATGTCAAATTGTTCGTCTCAACGAGTACTTCATTGCATTCCATTGCATCATGTTTATTTGAGTTCATCTGGATGCCTGAATCATTGTTGCAAGAGTGCTATATGATGTTAACCTGCTGAAACTGTTATAACTTGATGATTTGTCATTTTTGTTGCATTTTGTGTGTGCATCCTATGAGCTTGATATCTACATGTGTTTTGTGCTATGTCATGCCATCTTCTCAGCGGGGCCATCCATGTATTTTTGTGATTCTTGTAATGAGTGCACCAAGCTTGTTAAGTAGGGTACTTGCTGTTGCTGTTTTGCTAGGCTGATTCTGTTATATTTTGTTTCTATGTTAATCTGCTTCTACAAGTCATTCTATGCATAATCTGGAGATGTTCACTAAGGATGTTTTGTTATACATGTCATGCTCTATCCATTCATGCCCCTGGTTGCATTTATAGCCTGCTGTAACTTGTTGTAATCTTACTCTCAAAGTTGCTAAATAATGTTGCTGTCAGCCTGTTAACATTAAGTTCAGTTTTGCCATGTGCTTTGCTAGTGATCAATGCATCCTATGAACTTTCTCTTACCATTCTTAGCTTAATAAACATGTCTACTTACTGTTGGTTGCCTTGCAATGCCATGTATTGCTCTGTGGTGAGTGGTTCAAGCTCACCAACATGTCTACTTATTGTTGTTCCTGCCAAGTCTGAATCTGTAATATAACTTGCTATATTTACATGGGTGCCATCATATCTTCTGATCCTTTTTGGCTCATGGTTAGTAAAGGACTTTTGTTCTATGCATTTATTAGTATCATTCCATGCCTTTGTTTGCCATGTTAAGTTCCTGAAGCATGTTGTTTGATAGCTCTAAACATTGCAACCTGATGTTATTTTCTGCTAAGTCTGAAACTGTTATTTTTGCAATCTTGCCATGTCCTTTTGAGCATGTTCTATTGATTTATGGAGTTAGCTCAGTGTTCATGTTTTGTCATGCTTTACCTGTAAATCATGCTCATGCCTTTTGTTTTCACGTTGAGATGCTGTAGCATGTTGTTTTGATGCTTGCTAGATGCCTACTTGCTGTTTTGGACAGATTGTCGTTATGTCTTGTATAGTGTATGTGTTGAACCGTTACTCCGTTTTGAGTGTGCTCTATATAAAACTTGCGTGATTTTGCATGTAGTTTCACATTATCATGTTGCATCCTTGTTTTGAGAGTGTTTGCTTGAGGTTTGTATGCATTTTGCATCAATGCCATGTTTAACTTGTTTTGCTCATATCTTCTAGGCCGTAGCTCCGAATCTAATGAACTTTATATGTAACTTGACTAGAATTTCGTGTAGATCATCGTGGTGCATCTTAACTTGCTGTTTAACAACTTGAACATAAGGTTTATTCAGATCTGGACCAATTTTGAAATTTGCATATGAGGACTTACCGGAATTGTTATATGTTGTTTCCGGCCTCATTTTAACTTGCTTTGAGGTGTTGTTCTTGTTTGCATCATATTTTGTCATGACAAGCTTCATGTAGCCTTGTCATGCATCATACTTTGTTGTGCATCATGCCTTGTTCATGTGTGGTGTGTTTACCATGTTGTGTGTTTCTTCTCGATAGTTCCCGTTTCGTTGCGATCGTGAGGATTCGCCCGTCTACGCTTGGTTCGACTTCGTGGCTTCATCTTCTTCATGGACTCGTTCTTCTTCCTAGCGGGATTTCAGGCAAGATGACCGTCACCTTGGATCTCACTACTATCATTGCTATGCTAGTTGCTTCGTTCTATCGCTATGCTGCGCTACCTACCTTTTGCTCCTCAAGCCTCGCAAATTGCCATGAACCTCTAACCTTTGTCACCCTTCCTAGCAAACCATTGTTTGGCTATGTTACCGCTTTTGCTCAGCCCCTCTTATAGCGTTGCTAGTTGCAGGTGAAGATGAAGATTGCTCCATGTTGGATTATGTTTATGTTGGGATATCACAATATCTCTTATATTATTAATGCATCTATATACTTGGTAAAGGGTGGAAGGCTCGGCCTTATGCCTGGTGTTTTGTTCCACTCTTGCCGCCCTAGTTTCCGCCATATCGGTATTATGTTCCCGGATTTTGCGCCCCTAACGGTTGGGTGATTTATGGGACCCCTTGACAGTTCGCTTTGAATAAGACTCCTCCAAAGAAGGCCCAACCTTGGTTTTACCATTTGCCTCACCTAGCCCTTTTTCCCTTGGGTTTCGGAGCCCAAGGGTCATCTTTATTTTAGCCCCCCGGGCGGTGCTCCTTCGAGTGTTGGTCCAAACGGGCAGATCAAGGGGCCACCACGGGCAACCCGAGGGCTGGTTTTACTCGTAGGCTGACCTATCCGTGTGCCCCGAGAACGAGATATGTGCAGCTCCTATCGGGATTTGTCGGCACATCGGGCGGCTTTGCTGGTCTTGTTTTATTGTCTGTCGAAATGTCTTGTAGCCGGATTCGAGACCGATCGGGTCTTCCGGGAGAAGGAATATCCTTCGTTGATCGCGAGAGCTTATCATGGGCTAAGTTGGGACACCCCGCAGGTATAAACTTTCGAGAGCCGTGCTGCATGTTATGTGGCGATGGGAATTTGTTAATATCCGGTTGTAGTAAACTTGAAGTAAACTCTTCTAAAATACACCAACCATGTGTGTAGCCATGAGTGTCTCTTTTCGGGGTTGATCGAGAGGAGAACACGGTTTCTGGGTTATGTCTGACGTAAGTAGGAGTTCAGGATCACATCTTGATCATTACTAGTTGACGACCGTTCTTTTGTTTCTCTGCCCGCTCTCATTTGCGTATGTTAGCCACCATATATGCTTAGTCGCTGCTGCATCCTCACCACTTTACCCCTTCCTTTCCCATTAAGCTTTGCTAGTCTTGTTACCCATGGTAATGGGATTGCTGAGTCCTCGTGGCTCACTGATTACTACACCACCGATTGTGTGTACAGGTTATGCGATGATCATGACGCGAGAGCGATGTTTCCTGTTTTGGAGTTCTTCTTACGCTTCTTCAATCGGGATAGGTTCTGTGTCGGCAGCCGGGCTAGCGAGGTGGATATTGTTTGAGTTTCGTTTATGTTTCATCCGTAGGCAGATGTTGATCTCTTGTATGTTGATGTTGTATTCGTGTGACATTGTAGGCCTTATGTATGTATCCCCATCTATTATGTAATGTTGATGTAATGATATCCACCTTGCAAAAGCGTCTTCAAGATTCGCTTCTATCCTTGGTGGGACCTTCGAGTTCCTTTAGGATAGGGTCGCATCTTGGGCGTGACAGCATCGTCGTCCCTTGTCGCTCGTCCCGTGCAGCGGCATATGGGCCGAGCCCCACAAAGCCCACATCTCCCACGTCACACAACACACACGCTAGGTAGGGTTTAGCGCTTCCTCGGAAAAAAAGGTAGGGTTAGCGCTGGTTCCAACCCCCCGCCCCTCTCGGTCCTCGGTCCGCCGCCGCCATCCTCGACACCACCACTCGCGAATCGCGCGCGCGCCACGTGTGCTCCTCCACCGTCACTGCAGCCTGTGTACGCCGCCCGACGATCTCAATCTGCAGCCCTCCCGGACGCGGACTGGGGCTCAAGCTGCGCAGCCAAGAACTATCGATCAGCCATGGCTAGAGGCCCAAGCAGACACCATCTCCAACTCGTCGGCCAGCCCACCTTTGGCAATCGCTGCTCGTCGCTTTCTTGCCGCCCGCCAGCTACACAACCAACTAGAGAAGGTTGAAAAGGGAGAACGGCCACATCTCGATCCTCATAATTGAGAGGGCTTCGGTGGAAGTCGATCTGGCGAGCTCCGTGTCCGATAAACATTCAACAGTTTCTATGGCGTCTTGCACATGACAGCCTACCCCTACGATGCAATCTGAAAAGAAGAGGAGTGGAGTTGGATTAAATATGCCCTGTGTGTAACCGTTTGGATGAGGATGGTGGATACTTGTTCTTCGATGCAAGCTGGTGCGGAAGATTTGTCTAGAGTTGGGCATTGAGGAGGACTGGCAACAGTGCAACCGGATTTTAGGCCATCCAAAAGAGCTCAAATCAAAATGTATAGCCCTACTATGGAACTGGTGGAAGAGCAGAAACAAGGTAAGCCAGGAGAAGATATCTCTGAACATTGTCGCTATACTTCTTCAGGCTCGACGCGACGCTGCCGAGTTTCTTGATTTTTTTGGCAAGCCAAGCTAAACCTCAAACCTGCTCAATGTTGGGGATTTTTTTTCAAAACTATCACCTTTTTTATATCTAATTCGGAAACTATAGTACCAATTGCCAATATATCAAAAATATGACCTGCCGGTCTCGTGGTGGCGGTGGTAGTTTTCGCCGAACTAGGCGAAAGGACTTTAAATCCATTGTAGGCGAAATGAGCCTCGATTGGGCGAAGAGGTCTCGTCGGGTGGGTCTGGCCGAAAATAGTAGCCGGCCAGGCCTAGACCGAATGGGCTGCTGCCAGCTCAGCCTCAAAAGCTTTTTCGCCAGCGTGACCAAAAGGTCGGGATAAGGCCGATCCGTCGTCACCTTCCTCTTCCCGCTCGCCTCTGTTCTTTCTCGTTCCTCTCGTTCTTCTCTCAGAGCTCGGCCTCCTCCCTGATCTCCTCCAATTTGCACTCATTTACACAACCAAGGCACATAATAGATAGATCATAGCATTCTCCACCGGCCTACGGTGTTTTTTTTTGTTATGGGATAGTTTTTTGTGCGCTTGGGGAGGAGCCATGGTGGGGTGGAGGAGGTCCGGTTGGGAAGGAGGTGGTGGTGAGGAGGAGCAGGAGCTGTGGAGGAGGAGGTGGTGAGGAGGAGCAGCAGCTTGGGGGGTGACCGGAGTTGAACCTCCGGTCGTCGAGTGGTGGGCTTGCCGTTGTCCGGTGGTCGGTGCCGGTGGCCGGAAGAGACGCATGCTTCAAGGTATAACCATGGCGTCACAAATTTTCTCTAAATTGTATAGTTTGTTAGTTAGTGTTAATATGTTAGTGGTGGCATTTTAGCGCCGTAGTTAGTGTAACGGGTAATATTAGTCTTTATTGTGATTAATGAGAGGATGACAATGTCCGACGGTGAAAATGTCGAATCAAGAATTTGACTGTTTACTACGGCGCTGGTAATGTTCGATATAATGAGTTGGGGTTGATCTTAGCGAGTTTAAAATGGCGTCATGACACTAGTGACCTGCATGGTGGACATTAGACAGTTGAAGTAATGGTTGACAACTAGTTTGATGCGGATCTCAAGTATGTTCTGTCAAGATTCATGCATTGTGGACCAAATCGTAAAATGTCAAGTGGGAGTTGATGCGGTAGATAGGAGCCAGCATTGGTTGTCCTGTTAAGCATTTGCCGAGACCGAAGAATCCACCCATATGCACTTGTGCAACTTTGTGCCAAGGAGGAGAATACCGTAGAACTCCACGGGGTATGAATCCGGCCAAGGCGGTGAAGTGGCTAACGAGATTGTTTTATCCGGTCACAGCCACAAGATGTGGATGCTAGCCAACCCGAGAAAGAGTCGGACCACGTGCCACACAATGTTTGTGGTCCCGACATGGCGAGTAGCCATCGATAATATTAGCTGGTTCAGTTTTCTTGATGGGGATGAGGAAGGGATGAAATGCGAGGGTGATGGAGGAAGAGGACGAGGATGGATTGGTGGAGGAACTGGATTCTGAAAATTTGAGGATGAAGTTGAGGTACCGATTCATACGCATGGGAGCAGGACATATCCACCGCCTTACGGTGAACGATGGCCATGAGACTCCATGGCGAGATAATCTGAACCAAGTACAAATAGGGCTATGTTTGATACAAAGAAAAATTGAAGTATGCGGTGATAAAGTGGGCTATGTCTACGCAGAGGGTTTTCAAGACACACATATCAAGTCCAACAAACTATACCGTGAAATGTGTTGAAAAAGGTTGTCGTGGAAGGTGCAGGCACGTGTCAAGCACGACATCCACGGGTTGTCACCATTGTCATCCCACATAATTGTGTGAGGAAGAACCTGCTGGTGAAGCATCGAACCTGACTTCAAGTCTCATTGCGCAACTCATGTATACTTGAGATAGTAGAGAAGAAAGATATGGAAGCAAAACACATCCGACAGCGGTGAAGGTCGATGGAATTATGTCATTCCTTATGGGAAGGCTTGGAGGGCTAAGCGAGAAGGCTATGGAGGAAAGGTTTGGGACGTTCTTGACTCATATGATAATGTTGTCCGTCTCTCGGGCATCTTCAAGGAGAGGAATCCGGCACTTATGTGAACGTACAACACATGAGGTTGCTTTGAGTATACCAGATTTCAAGGTGTTGAAACGAGTGTTCTTCTCTTTTGGTATGTGCATCGAAGCTTTCCGGCATTGTCCTCCTGTTATGTTTGTGGATGGTACATGAAGGAAATATGCCCTAGAGGCAATAATAAAGTTATTATTTATTTCCTTATATCATGATGAATGTTTATTATTCATGCTAGAATTGTATTAATCGGAAACATAATACATGTGTGAATACATAGACAAACAGATAGTCACTAGTATGCCTCTACAAGACTAGTTCATTAATCGAAGATGGTTATGTTTCCTAACCATAGACATGTGTTGTCATTTGATTAATGGGATCACATCATTAGGAGAATGATGTGATTGACACGACCCATTTCGTTAGCTTAGCACTTGATCGTTTAGTATGTTGCTTATGCTTTCTTCATGACTTATACAAAGTTCCTGCAACTATGAGATTATGCAACTCCTGCCATCGGAGGAATACTTTGTGTGCTACCAAACGTCACAACGTAAATGGGTGATTATAAAGGTACTCTACAGGTGTCTCCAAAAGTATATGTTGAGTTGGCATGAATCGAGATTAGGTTTTGTCACTCCGATTGCTCGGAGAGGTATCTCTGGGCCTTCTCGGTAATACACATCACATAAGCCTTGCAAGCATTGCGACTAATGAGTTAGTTGTGAGATGATGTATTACGGAACGAGTAAAGAGATTTAGCGTAACGAGATTGAACTAGGTATTGGATACCGACGATCAATCTCGGGTAAGTAACATACCGATGACAAAAGGAACAACGATATCGTTATGCGGTTTGACCGATAAAGATCTTCGTAGAATATGTAGGAACCAATATGGGCATCCAGGTTCCGCTATTGGTTATTGACCGAGAATGGTTCTAGGTCATGTCTACATAGTTCTCGAACCCGTAGGGTCCGCACGCTTAACGCTTCGATGACAGTTCATTATGAGTTTATAAGTATTGATGTACGAAGGTAGTTCGAGTCCCGGATGTGATCACGGACATGACGAGGAGTCTCGAAATGGTCGAGACGTAAAATTGATATATTGAAGCCTACATTTGGACATCGGAAATGTTCCGAGTGAAATCGAATTTCTCGAGTACCGGAGGTTACCGAACCCCCGGAACTATATGGGCCATAGTGGGCCTTGGTGGAAAGGAGAAAGGACCAGCCCTAGGTGGTCAAGGCCTCCCCTTCCCTAGTCCTACTAGGACTAGGAAAGGTGGGCCGCCCCTCTCTCTCTTCCCCTCCGGTGAATCCTATTCCAACTAGGATTGAGGGGAATCCTACTCCCGGAGGGAGTAGGACTCCCTGGCGCGCCTCCTCTTGGCCGGCCGGCCCCTCCCCCTTGGCTCCTTTATATACGGGGGCAGGGGGCACCCTAGAACACACAAGTTGATCTACGGATCGTTCCTTAGCCGTGTGCGGTGCCCCCTTCCACCATATTCCACTTCGGTCATATCGTCGCGGAGCTTAGGCGAAGCCTCGCGCGGAGAAGTCATATCGTCATGAGCTTAGGCGAAGCCTGCGCCGGTGGAGCATCATCATTGTCACCACGCCATCGCGGTCGACGGAACTCATCCCCGACACTTTGCTGGATCGAGTCCGGGATCGCCATCGAGCTGAACGTGCGTAACTCGGAGGTGCCGACGCTCGGTGCTTGGATCGGTCGGATCGTGAAGACGCACGACTACATCAACCGCGTTGTTATAACGCTTCGCTTTCGGTCACGAGGGTACGTGGACGGACACTCTCCTCTCGCTGCTATGCCATCACCATGGTCTTGCGTGTGCGAGGAAATTTTTGAAATTACTACGTTCCCTAACAATGGCATCCGAGCCTGGTTTTATGCGTTGATGTCATATGCACGAGTAGAACACAAGTGAGTTGTGGGCGATATAAGTCATACCGCTTACAAAGCATGTCATACTTTGGTTCAGCGGTATTGTGAGATGAAGCGGCCCGGACCGACATTACGCCAGACGCTTACGCGAGACTGGTTTCACCACTTCGAGCACTAGTTGCTTAAAGGTGACCGCGGGTGTCTGTCTCTCTCACTTTAGTTGAACTGAGTGTGGCTACGCCCGGTCCTTGCGAAGGTTAAAACAGCACCAACTTGACAAACTATCGCTGTGGTTTTGATGCGAGGTAAGAACGGTTCTTGCTCAGCCCGTAGCAGCCACGTAAAACTTGCAACAACAAAGTAGAGGACGCCTAACTTGTTTTTGCAGGGCATGTTGTGATGTGATGTGGTCAAGACGTGATGCTATATTTTATTGTATGAGATGATCATGTTTTGTAACCGAAGTTATCGCAATCTGGCAGGAGCCATATGGTTGTCGCTTATTGTATGAAATGCAAAAGCTATGTAATTGCTTTACTTTATCACTAAGCAGTAGCGATAGTCGAGAAGCAATAGTTGGCGAGACGACAACGATGCTACGATGGAGATCAAGGTGTCACGCCGGTGACGATGGTGATCATGACGGTGCTCGGAGATGGAGATCACAAGCACAAGATGATGATGACCATATCATATCACTTATATTGATTGCATGTGATGTTTATCCTTTATGCATCTTATCTTGCTTTGATTGACGGTAGCATTATAAGATGATCTCTCACTAAAATTATCAAGAAGTGTTCTCCGAGTATGCACCGCTGCTAAAAGTTCAGAGTACCCGCACACCACGTGATGATCGGGTGTGATAAGTTCTACGTCCATCTACAACGGGTGCAAGCCAGTTTTGCACACGCAGAATACTCAGTTAAACTTGACGAGCCTAGCATATGCAGATATGGGCTCGAACACGGAGACCGAAGGTCGAGCGTGAATCATATAGTAGATATGATCAACATAGTGATGTTCACCATTGAAACTACTCCATCTCACGTGATGATCGGACATGGTTTAGTTGATTTGGATCACGAATCACTTAGATGACTAGAGAGATGTGCATCTAAGTGGGAGGTTTTAATATGATTAATTAAACTTAAATTTATCATGAACTTAGTACCGATAGTATTTTGCTTGTCTATGTTTATTGTAGATAGATGGCTCGTCTTTGTTGTTCCGTTGAATTTTAATGCGTTCCTTGAGAAAGCAAAGTTGAAAGATGATGGTAGCAATTACACGGATCGGGTCCGTATTTGAGGATTATCCTCATTGTCTGCCTGAAGAATTACGCCTGGAAGCACCACTGGGTGCGTGCCTTCAGAGAGCAACGCCGAAGTTGTGAACGTCTGGCGAGCAAAGTCGATGACTACTCTATAGTTCATGTGCCATGCTTTACGGCTTAGAACGGGTCTTCAATGACGTTTTGAACGTCATGGAGCATATGAGATGTTCCAGGAGTTGAAGTTAATATTTCAAGCAAATGCCCGGATTGAGAGATATGAAGTCTCCAATAAGTTCTATAGCTGCAAGATGGAGGAGAATAGTTACATCGGTGAGCACATACTCAAAATGTCCGGGTATAATAATCACTTAATTCAGCTGGGAGTTAATCTTCCGGATGATAGTGTCATTGATGAATTCTCCAATCATCGCCACCAAGCTACAAGAGCTTCGTGATGAACTATAATATGCAAGGGATGACTAAGACAATTCTGAGCTCTTCGCAATGCTAAAAGCATGGAGGTAGAAATCAAGAAAGAGCATCAAGTGTTGATGGTCAACAAGACCACTAGTTTCAAGAAAAGGGCAAAGGGAAGAAGAAGGAAACTTCAAGAACAGCAAGAAAGTTGCTGCTCAAGAGAAGAAACCCAAGTCTGGACCTAAGCCTGAAACAGAGTGTTTTTACTGCAAGCAGACCGACTTTCGAAGCGGAACTGCCCCAAGTATTTGGCGGATAAGAAGGATGGCAAGGTGAACAAAGGTATATGTGATATACATGTTATTGATGTGTACCTTACTAGAGCTCGTAGTAGCACTGGTATTTGATACTGGTTCATTGCTAATATTTGCAACTCAAACAGGGACTACGGAATAGACGAGCACCGCAAAGGACGAGGTGACGATGCGCTGTGGGAAATGGTTCCAAAGTCAATGTGATCGCGGTCGGCACGCTACCTCTACATCTACCTTGGGATTAGTTTTAGACCTAAATAATTGTTATTTGGTGCGGCGCTGAGCATGAACATTATATCTGGATCTTGTTTGATGCGAGACGGTTATTCATTTAAATCAGAGAATAATGGTTGTTCTATTTATATGAGTAATATCTTTTATGGTCATGCACCCTTGAAGAATGGTCTATTCTTGTTGAATCTCGACAAGAGTGATACACATATTCATAATGTCGAAGCCAAAAGATGCAGAGTTGATAATGATAGTGCAACTTATTTGTGGCATCGCCGCTTAGGTCATATCGGTGTAAAGCGATGAAGAAACTCCATACAGATGGACTTTTGGAATCACTTGATTATGAATCACTTGGTACTTAAGAACCGTGCCTCATGGGCAAGATGACTAAAACACCGTTCTCGGTTGTATGGAGAGAGCAACAGACTTATTGGAAATCATACATACAGATGTATGTGGTCCGATGAATGTTGAAGCTCGTGGCGGATATCGTTATTTTCTCACCTTCACAGATGATTTAAGCAGATACGGGTATATCTACTTGATGAAGCATAAATCTGAAACATTTGAAAAGTTCAAAGAATTTCAGAGTGAAGTTGAAAATCATCGTAACAAGAAAATAAAGTTTCTACGATCTTATCGTGGAGGAGAATATTTGAGTTACGAGTTTGGTCTACATTTGAAGCAATGCAGAATAGTTTCGCAACTCACGCCACCGGAACACCACAGCAGTAATGGTGTGTCCGAACGTCGAATCGTACTTTACTAGATATGGTGCGATCCATGATGTCTATTTCGATTTACCGCTATCGCTTTGGGGTTATGCTTTAGAGACGGCCGATTCACGTTAAATAGGACACCGTCAAAACCGTTGAGACGACGCCTTATGAACTATGGTTTAGCAAGAAACCAAAGTTGTCGCTTCGAAAGTTTGGGGTTGCAATGCTTATGTGAAAAACTTCAACCCGATAAGCTTGAACCCAAATCGAAAAATGTGTCTTCATAGGATACCCAAAGGAGACAATTGGGTATACCTTCTATCACAGATCCAAGGCAAGACATTCGTTGTTAAAATGGATCCTTTCTAGAGAAGGAGTTTCTCTCGAAAGAAGTGAGTGGGAGGAAAGTGGAACTTGATGAGGTAATAGTACCAGCTCCCTTATTGGAAAGTAGTTCATCACGTAAATCAGTTTCTATAACACCTACACCAGTTAGCGAGGAAGATAATGATAATGATCATGAAACTTCAGATCAAGTTGTCCTTTGAACTCAGAGATTAACCAGAATAAAATCCGCACTGCAGTGGTACGGTAATCCTATTTCGGAAGTCATGCTACTAGATCATGGTGAACCTACGAACTATGAAGAAGCGATGGTGAGCCCAGATTCCACAAAATGGCTAGAAGCCATGAAATCTGAGATGGGATCCATGTATGAGAACAAAGTATGGACTTTGGTAGACTTGCCCGATGATCGGCAAGCCATTGAGAATAAATGGATCTTTAAGAAGAAGACCGACGCCGATGGTAATGTAATCGTCTACAAAGCTCGACTTGTTGCAAAAGGTTTTCGACAAGTTCAAGGGGTTGACTACGATGAGACTTTCTCACCAGAAGCGATGCTTAAGTCTGTCCGAATCATGTTAGCAATTGCCGCATTTTATGATTATGAAATTTGGCAAATGGATGTAAAACTGCATTCTTGAATGGATTTCTAGAAGAAGAGTTGTATATGATGCAACCAGAAGGTTTTGTTGATCCAAAGGGTGCTAACAAAGTGTGCAAGCTCCAACGATCAATTTATGGTCCAGGTGCAAGCCTCTCGGAGTTGGAATAAACGCTTTGATAGTGTGATCAAAGATATGGTTTTATCTGACTTTTGGAGAAGCCCGTATTTACAAGAAAGTGAGTGGGAGCTCAGTAGCATTTCGATATTATATGTGGACGACATATTGTTGATTGGAAATGATATAGAATTTCTGGATAGCATAAAAGGATACTTGAATAAAAGTTTTCAATGAAAGACCTCGGTGAAGCTGCTTACATATTGGGCATCAAGATCTATAGAGATAGATCAAGACGCTTAATTGGACTTTCACAAAGCACATAACTTGATAAAGTTTTGAAGAAGTTCAAAATGGATCGAGCAAAGAAAGGTTTTTGCCTGACATTACAAGGTGTAAGATTGAGTCGACTCAATGCCCCACCACGCAGAAGGTAGAGAAAATGAAAGATGTTCCTATGCTTCAGCCATAGGCTCTATCATGTATGCAATGCTGTGTACCAGACCGACGATGCTTAGCTGTAAGCTTGGCAGGAAGGTACCAAAGTAATCCAGAGTGGATCATCGGACAGCGGTCAAGAACATCCTGAAATACCGAAAAGGACTAAGGATATGTTTCTCGATATGGAGGTGACAAAGAGCTAGTCGTAAATGGTTACGCCGATGCAAGCTTTGACACGATCCGGACGATTCTAAATCGCAAACCGGATCGTATTTTTATTAAACGGTGGAGCTGTCGGTTGGTGCAGTTCTAAACAAAGCGCCGTGGCGGGATCTACATGTGAAGCGGAGTACATAGCTGCTTCGAAGCAGCAAATGAAGGAGTCGGATGAAAGAGTTCATTTCCGATCTAGGTGTCATACCTAGTGCATCGGGACCAATGAAGATCTTTCGTGACAATATGGTGCAATTGCCTTGGCAAAGGAATCCAGATTTCACAAGAGGACCAAGCATATCAAGAGACGCTTCAATTCCATTGGGACCAAGTCCAAGTGGGAGACATAGAGATTTGCAAAATACATACGGATCTGAATGTTGCAGACCTGCTGACTAAGCCTCTTCCACGAGCAAAACATGATCAACACCAAGACTCCATGGGTGTTAGAATCATTCTTGTGTAATCTAGATTATTGACTCTAGTGCAAGTGGGAGATCAAGGAAATATGCCCTAGAGGCAATAATAAAGTTATTATTTATTTCCTTATATCATGATGAATGTTTATTATTCATGCTAGAATTGTATTAATCGGAAACATAATACATGTGTGAATACATAGACAAACAGATAGTCACTAGTATGCCTCTACAAGACTAGTTCATTAATCGAAGATGGTTATGTTTCCTAACCATAGACATGTGTTGTCATTTGATTAATGGGATCACATCATTAGGAGAATGATGTGATTGACATGACCCATTTCGTTAGCTTAGCACTTGATCGTTTAGTATGTTGCTTATGCTTTCTTCATGACTTATACAAAGTTCCTGCAACTATGAGATTATGCAACTCCCGTTTACCGGAGGAATACTTTGTGTGCTACCAAACGTCACAACGTAAATGGGTGATTATAAAGGTACTCTACTGGTGTCTCCAAAAGTATATGTTGAGTTGGCATGAATCGAGATTAGGTTTTGTCATCCGATTGTCGGAGAGGTATCTCTGGGCCTTCTCGGTAATACACATCACATAAGCCTTGCAAGCATTGCAACTAATGAGTTAGTTGTGAGATGATGTATTACGGAACGAGTAAAGAGACTTACCGGTAACGAGATTGAACTAGGTATTGGATACCGACGATCGAATCTCGGGTAAGTAACATACCGATGACAAAAGGAACAACGATATCGTTATGCGGTTTGACCGATAAAGATCTTCAGAGAATATGTAGGAACCAATATGGGCATCCAGGTTCGCTATTGGTTATTGACCGAGAATGGTTCTAGGTCATGTCTACATAGTTCTCGAACCCGTAGGGTCCGCACGCTTAACGCTTCGATGACAGTTCATTATGAGTTTATAAGTATTGATGTACCAAGGTAGTTCGAGTCCGGATGTGATCACGGACATGACGAGGAGTCTCGAAATGGTCAAGACGTAAAATTGATATATTGAAGCCTACATTTGGACATCGGAAATGTTCCGAGTGAAATCGAATTTTATCGAGTACCGGAGGTTACCGAACCCCGGGAACTATATGGGCCATAGTGGGCCTTGGTGGAAAGGAGAAAGGACCAGCCCTAGGTGGTCGCGCCTCCCTCTTCCCTAGTCCTACTAGGACTAGGAAAGGTGGGCCGACCCCTCTCTCTTTCCCCTCCGGTGAATCCTATTCCAACTAGGATTGAGGGGAATCCTACTCCGGAGGAGTAGGACTCCTGGCTCGCGCCTCCTCTTGGCCGCCGCCCCTCCCCTTGGCTCCTTTATATACGAGGCAGGGGCACCCTAGAACACACAAGTTGATCTACGGATCGTTCCTTAGCCGTGTGCGGTGCCCCTTCCACCATATTCCACCTCGGTCATATCGTCGCGGAGCTTAGCGAAGCCCTCGCGCCGGAGAAGTCATATCGTCATGAGCTTAGGCGAAGCCCTCGTCGGTGGAGCATCATCATTGTCACCACGCCGTCGTCTTGACGGAACTCATCCCGACACTTTGCTGGATCGAGTCCGGGATCGCCATCGAGCTGAACGTGTGCGTAACTCGGAGGTGCCGTGACGCTCGGCGCTTGATCGGTCGGATCGTGAAGACGTCGACTACATCAACCGCGTTGTTATAACGCCCGCTTTCGGTCTCACGAGGGTACGTGGACGGACACTCTCCCTCTCGTTGCTATGCCATCACCATGGTCTTGCGTGTGCGTGGAAATTTTTGAAATTACTACGCTCCCTAACAAGACATTCCCGACCGGTCAAGATAGAGGGCAAATCCTGACTGCTATTGGTGTGGACGGAACAATCAAATCATCCCACTTGCCATGGCATTTGTGGAGGGTGAGAACTTTCTCAGCTGGGTATGGTTCTTCCGCCAAGTGAAAATTGCCATCGTGAAGGACCGACCAAACGTGTGTGTCATTATGATGACATGCTGGTATATTGAAGGCCGTGAAGACACTTCGTAATCCAACGGATGATGAACGAACACCTTGGAGGGACTTGCAGAGCCGGTGGTGCATGCGCCATCTTGGGGCTAATTTTTCTCACAGCTCAAGAACAAGCGGTTGATGAACTTGTTCAAAAATTATGCAAGAGAGCCAGCAGCGCAAATACAAATTTATTTGGTCAAAACTAGATGAGTTTACTAAGAAGCAGGTCCATGCGGGAAGAAAATGGAAGAAGATCAAGTTAAATTAGCAGCACTCATCGCGGAGCTAGAGGAGCCAGAGGTCTTTGTGACTTGCCAGAATTGACCCTCCTAATACTACGAGAAAGAAGGAAGGGCAATAAAGAATTTTTACGAGTGGATAGAGAAAGAGCCTCCAGTGAATTGGTCTTTGCTGCATGACACACATGGAGCTAGGTATGGCCACATGACAACCAATCTTGCAGAGGTGTATAACTTTGTCGAGAGGGAACAGAGCATTGCCACTCACAGCTATTGTGGAGGCTGATTCCATGGCACTTTGAGATATTTCAGAGAAAGGCACGAGTTAGCATGAAGCATATTGAAGATAATCGAACACACCTTATTGTAGCCGTGTCATGGAATACATGGCAAAGAAGATAGAGAAAGCAAAGAAGCACACCGTCGGACTCATAGGGAATCAAGAAAGGAGGTATGAGGTTCAGCTTCCTACCGATGGTTTTGGTTCGGAAATGAGGTGAAGACACACGAGGTAAAAATTGGAACGGAATTTTATCCAACGTGAGTGTACATGCAACAAACCGAAGTTGTTGCACCTACCTTGCTCTCATGTGTTGGCTGCCCGTGGCCGATTGAGTTGGATGCTATCTCCTTCGTGTCCCCATACTATTTAAAAGAGGCAGTGCTCAACACCGGACAAAGCGAGATGACAGGGTTTAGAGTCGCCGGCAATTTCAACAAGGTAAACGACGGTGAGAGAGTATATATCCCGCATCCATACCTTGGCGAACAAGTAGGGGCAGACGGAAGGCCCGTCGCAGATCCGAACGATATGGACCGTCTCAAGTGGTGGAGCAACCATGCAATGTTTGTTATGCGCGGCTTATGGGCATAGGATGAAATATTGTCCCGACCTGAACAAAGATGGTGCTTCAAGACGACGAGTGCTTCGCATCGACGGCTGCGACAACAAGAGCAAGAGGCGGACGTGGTCGTGGCGATCGAGGCGAAGGGGCGACGAGGAAGAAATAACTCACAAGCTATATAATGTGTCGAGTGGGTTTTAATATGTCGAGGCTATGTTTTAATTTGTAATATGTCGGGACTATGTTTTAATTTGTAATATGTCAGGACTATGTTTTAATTTGTAATATGTCGGGACTATGTTTTAATATGTAAATCCTCATGGACTATGTTTTAATTGTACTATGTCGGGACTATGTTTTAATTTGTAATATGTCGATTTATGTTTTTATTTGCACCTGAGATTTGTTGTTTGAATTGCAGATATGTCTTTGTATCCGTTGCTTAATGGCAACATCGATAGAAAGCACCGGGCGCCCTATTGAAGCGGGCAACAACTTAGACGTGTTGGTCACTCGCACCCCAAAGACTAACCGGGCTGATACACGATTCATGGGTTGATAGGTATGTGTGCATATAATGGAGTCCATATAATGACTTACTATGTTTGACATACTTTTCATAGCCGCTAACAATCTTTTTATTTTGTAGGTTGTTGGGCTGGACTTCTACCCTTGGCACGGCTGGTTCAGGTACATTGGATGAGTGGATTGATGGTCCGGACTTAGATGAGGCAGGTGAACCAAAGGCAGTTACACAAGAGGCAAGTGAACGCTTCTCACGACAAGTCACTCCTTACCGCTTAGTAGATAGATGGAGGCCAGAGACACATACGTTTCACTTTCCATGGGGAGAGATGGCGCCTACTTTACAGGATGTGTCATACTTGTTGGGATTACCTCTCGCCGGTGCTGCCATAGGTCCCTTAGAGGCAGAATCTGGTGGCAAACAGCGATGCAGACCCGTTTTTGGCTGCGGTCCCGATCGCTAGGGCCATAGACAACGATCCTCATGGACCTCTTTTAGATGGTTGAGCCAGGCCAGTAACCATCACGGCCACTTAAACAAATGTTGTTTTTAGTTGCCCGATTTTCATACAATTATTACGTTTCTATGTAGATTGTCTCGTTAGGATATCCCGATGTTGAGTTGTCGGAGGCACATATTGACCGGTCCCTAGAGGCATATATTCTTTGGCTGTTCGGCAAGACGATGTTTACGGAGAACCACGTGACCACTGCCGATGCACGACTCATCGGTATTGCACGAGAGATAGCCGACGACGTTGCCCGCGGATATTCTCAGAGGAGTTTTGGTTCTCATTGTGTAGCGGCTACGTCTGAGGCCTCGTGCAAAGCTTGCTTGTTGAAGTCTAGAAAATCTGGTGTTGTTGGATGTCCATTATTGTTGCAGCTCGTCATACGAGAGATTCCTATTGGGCGACCCTATGTCTACATTGATAAACCTTTTGGTTTGGAGGACTTAGCTGGGCTTATGTGCCCGCTATCGGCGATTTACCTACTATGGGATCTGTTTGGGCACGGCGAGAGGTACTTTTATATTAAGTAACAATTAATTCAATTATTTTTGCCATTCAATAGTATTACTAATGCTTATTTGTTGTCATGCACGAGACAGTTATGCATAGTCGTTAGGGATGCTACCCGTCCTTCACGGCGCAGTTTGATAGTTTGCACGAGGATCAAGTTATCTGGGAGCCATACTGGCCGAGGCTATATCATCGAAGTACCCAGTTGGGATTTCTGGATTGTGCACTAGAGATCGGCATTTTTGGATGACCAAGGCCAAGTTGGTGTTCGATGTGACGGTTGAGGAGATGTCTCTTCATAGGGTGATGAGACAGTTCGGTCTATATCAAGAGCCTGAGATTCCAAATATTCCACACTTGCCAGAGCACGTGCACAAGTAAGTACTAATACTATTTTAGTTGTCAGCTATACATTCATAATATACCTAATTATGTATCACGCATGTCAATATCGTGGACGATCGCTTAGGAGGAAACAAGTCCATGGCTTATCGGCTTAAGAGCATTACCCCTTACGCTCACGAATGGACTACCGCGCGACAAATACAGGGTGAGGTTCGGCCTTTAACTCGAAATGTTCGGGTTGTATCTGCGCAGCGTTACGGCATACAACAAGGATCTACTTGGTTCCATCAGCTGCTCCCGATCGATCGAAGCCCTCTCACCAGCGATATGTACCCAATGCCTCTCATAGGGAACCGGACACCACGCGTAAATGCCTTGGTTCTTATATGTTGAGTCTTTTGTTAATCTGGACATATTCGCTGGGTGTCTATTCGTGGTGTCTATCATACAACGAGGATATAATTGGTTAACTCTTCATCTCTGTGGTGACTTGACAAGACAGCGCGAGAGGAGGTTTCCGCTTTAATGCGGCGCTTTCAGAGGGGAGAAACTATCCCACCGCGAGAGGGCGCCTCATGGTTGAGGCGTCTTGATGACAAGCTACGCGGATTTACGCTGCTGTTACGTAGACGGTCTCGGATGTTGCACTTCCTCCTCCAAAGACATCGTCCGCCACGCCCTCTCAGACAAAGATTCGTAACCACGACCCTCGTGCACCGCTCACAACCACGACCTTATGTGCACCGTGCGTAACCTCATCCTTCACAGCCGAGGAGCTCTTCCCGCATGAGCCACCTCCTTCACAGCCAGGGAGCTCTTCCCGCATGAGCCACCTCCTTCACAGCCAGGAGCTCTTCTGGCATGAGCCACCTCCTTCACAGCCGGGGAGCTCTTCCCGAATGAGCCACCTCCTTCACAGCTAGGGAGCGCCATCGGCATCAGCAGATGGAACTAGGTAACCCTACTCACTACATTCTTTTGAACAGAGTAGTAATCGCTCATGCATTTGTATCAATTTTACAAGTTTTTACTTTACCGCAGCGGCAACCTGTCGCAACTGCTCATGCATTCAGAGCAGTCACCCATCCTTAGTGGTGGTGCTGATTACTTTGAGGGCGATGACCATGCTACAAACATTTATGGCTTCTCGCAGACAGTGTTTCACACTCCACCACCACCACCGGCGCAGAGACATGCACCGTGATGCACGAGGTTAACTATGGTCGTGGTTATCGCGAGCCTCGCCCACCGCCTCAGGCGCTTATCGCCTTCGGTCCTCGCCGAGGAAGACCTGACTGTCGCCGCCCCCGCAGATGATATGCTTATTATCTATGTATGACTCATTATCTATGTTAGTTTCAGACTATTCGCATATGCGTGTAAGATTTATGTATGAGACATGCTTCATGTATGTGTTACTATCGCACTTCCTTCTATCGATCAGAGACATATATTGTTTTATGTATGCGAGAGACATATTACTATTAATTCGCATTCTTATTCCATTACATTTCCAAATAGATTACAACCGATAATTAAGATACAAGTACATCTGAATTAAACGGTGCGGCTGAACTTGTGCAATACATCTTACATACTACAAAATGAAATTCAGATAGAACATAATGCCCTACAATAATACAATACAAACTAATAATGCAAATACATCTGAATGAAACGGTACAACTGGAATACATCTTACATACTACATGAAGTCATCATCGTCATCCTCCGTTGATGCAGCCCTCTTGCCCTTCGACGATGCGGTCCTCTTGCCCTCCGTCGATGCGTAACTCTTGCCCTTGCTGGATGCGTAACTCTTGCCCTTCGAGGATGCGAAGTCTTGCCTTTGGACGATGCGTAACTCTTGCCCTTCGACGATGCGTAACCCGGAAGCGGCGGCATGAAGATATCTTCGTCGTCCTCGCCTCCTCAGTCCATAAAATGTATTCTTTGCTGCAGTCCTTCCGAAAGTTTCATTCTTCGCTCCACTACCTTCTTCCACCTTTCATGCAACCTAAGAAGTTCTTGACGCACCTCCTCATAGGTCCTTTCAGGCCACCCTGCACTCTCACGTAATTGGTGAGCCAACTCATTCATTATGGTGTCACTACCGTGAGTTTGTCCCATGGAACTATCCTATTGTCCATCCTGAAATCGGTAACTAGACTCAGAAGAGTGCTGCTCATCCTGTGGTGAAAACTACGATCGAATGGATAATGGGACATCTCGACTACACTACACCGAATGCTTATCCACCTTCACCAAGGGGTTTTATAGATACAGAGGAGAAAATAAGGCGGGAAAGGGTTGGCGGGGAAATAAGGCGGGAAAGGGTTGGCGGGAAACGGGTGGCGGGAACATATGGCGGGAAGGGGTTGGCGGGAAACGGGTGGCGGGAACATTTCAGCACGAGCCATGCAACTTCGGCCTACATGAGACCGAAGTAGTACTTTTCGGCCTAGACTTGACCAAAAAGTCTATTTCGGCCTAGCTTTGGCCGAAAAGCTCTACTTCGGCCTAAAGATGGCCGAAAACTCTACTTCGGCCTAGCTTTGGCCGAAAAGCTCTACTTCGACCTAAAGATGGCCGAAAACTCCTACTTCGGCCAGAAGATGGCCGACGGGCTACTAGTTTTGGTTTTTTTGCATTACGTCATATAGTTTCCGAAAATGCTATAAAATATATCACAGTTTTGAAAAAAAATCAATGTTGGGAGCCCCCCTCCACATGATGTCCTGAAGATTAACAATAATGGTAGCTTTGTGGCTGATCTGAAGAGAGGAGGCTTGGGCTTCGTGATAAGAGACACACAGGGAGAAGTAATGGGTTCAGGAGCCGAAAAGTGCAAAACAACAACCGAGCTCCATAGAGCTCTTTATTTTTCTTTCAACGGAACTACTTTTTCACACTTCAAAAAAAATCTGAAAAAAAGTATACACATAGACATAAGGTTGTAGTATACATGTGTAAAATTTCATAAACATATATGTTAATATGTGGTGTACAAAAAAGACAAATACATGGAGTAAAATATGTCTTTTCCTTTTTGTTTTTGGGACTGATATTTGTCTTTTTTATTCAGTGGATACATGTTGATTTGTTCATTTGTTTAGAGGTAAGAGGTTCAGCTTGCTGGACGTCCTTGCAGGAGTAGTCGAGCACAGGATCTTCCTACGATTTGGAGGTATGGAGTTCATGATATAGTGACCAATTTTGTTTTCGTACTGAACATCAAATTTTCTCCTTTCTATTTGTGAACTCTTTGGATATGTTCTTTACTCCAGATTTCAACTTTTCAGGTTTGTTGTTCTTCCAAGATTTCAGGGAGTAGGCATGTTGCTGCCATTTTACTGGGCGGATACGTGCACTGCCGACACATCAGTCTATCCACTGTAGGTCATGCCTTTTGATCAATTGTTCGCAGTCGTTGAGATATTTTTCTCCATGCCCATTTTATTGATCAAATTACTGATTTTATTTAGGCAGGAGTATTTTTTGAATTAACTCTTCTCCATGGCGCGTCCATGAGGTCAGAAATTTCATGCTCCAAATCTGCTTGGCGAGCAGTAGGTTATCTGGTGATTTCTTTTGTCAACTGACCGGTTATGATATTTTTGTGCACCATGGTTTGTCGATCCACCTTATGCAGGTAGTAGTCACTTATTACGGAACATGCTTCGTGATGGAAGAGAAAGTAATTTGTATGTATGTGCGTATTATTTTATTCCTGCGTAAAAGGTTTAGCTGTGAACAACAATTTTTCAAGGTGGATACCATAAAGTGGATGGTAATGCATTTACTTGAATTCAGTTTAGAGAACAATGTTAGGTGTCATACTTCTGTTTTCTTTTATTTGCATACAAGATTACTAATTATAGTACTAAACTGGCATATGCATCAGTCTTGACTTTTCTTCTAGAAGCATGCATGCCTTTTTGACATTATTTGTGCACCCTTCAATTACTTGCCTTTAACTGTTTTTGATGTTGTAGAAGCTGCAACTGTGCTACTTGGAGCTATCAGGCATCACCGCCTGAATTTTGAAAAAGAAAATGCTACTGAACGGTTGACTAGAATGTGCTTTGTACACTTTCTACTGGGTTTAGTTTCTAAAGTTGATTCTCGGCACGATGACAGGGCCAGCAGGCTGCCGGAGCAGGACGGCTCATGGTAGCTGCGTCTGCGACCGTGGGGAAAATAATGTCCAGGTGTGGTGCAGATGGCCAACGTCTTCCCTGGGGTGGCATGTAGGAGCGACATGGCGTGGGAAGTGCCAATCTGTGGCGGCAGGTTGCCGTTGATGAGAGCGAGTGTGATCTGATCGTGGCCATCAGGATGGGTAATTGGGAAGGCGTTCGTTAGTCAAAATCGATCAAGTTGCACAACTATGTTGCTACATGACTTTCATGTTTGTATAGCCTACTAAAGATGTTTAGATTTGAACCACATGTTCCATTTTCTTTTCTCTGATGAAATCTGTGGAATAGCTATGCTTTCTTACTATGTCGACCTTCATTTGGAGATCATATATATATATATATATATATATATATATATATATATATATATATATATATATATATATATATATATATATATATATATATATATATATATATATATAAATATAAAGTCTATTATGACCCAGGGTGAAGAATAAGTAATTCTTCACCCCAGTCCAGCGACCAAGCCATACTTTCCCTCTGTGCGGTCCCACCCGCGCGTTGCGCCTCAAGCGTCAAGCCTTCCACCGTAACCCCTCGCGCGAGGTAAAACTTCTCTCTACCGACGTATGTTTTCCAGTTACCGTCAAAAATAAGTTGGCAGAAACATATTCTGTTCGTGGGGTTAGGAGTTTCCCCACTCCCCGGTTCCTATTCTAATCGCGGTGCTTGACTTGCGGTCGTCAACGGCAACTGACTTGCGACATGGGGATCGGCCGATCAGTGAACCAGGTGGGTGAGACGACGCGGTGGTCCACGGGTAGGATGGGCAACAAGGGGACGGCAGGGTGCCACGCGTGGTGCTCGGCGGGTTTTAGCTCGGCTGCAATGTCCGTGGACGCAGCGACGAGATGAGCGGGGCGTGACCTCGGTGTTGGGCAAAACGGCGCATGGTGGTTGGCTCGCCGCGGCTGTGGTTGATGCGGTGGTCGACCGTGACCGCTTCATGATCTGCTTGCCCCAGTACGATGTTGGTCAACCCAATCGGTCAATCCAAATCCCTTCACGGCTTGTCTGTGCACGGGGTTGATGCCCCGTGGTTCTTTTCTCAAATCCTTAATTTGATATGCTGCTCTATTTCAACTCTAGAAGTCCCATTGTAACTCCTGACGAGGCATGCCATGCAGAAATACTCCCTCCGTTCCTAAATGTAAGTCTTTGTAGAGATTCCACTAGATAGACTACATACGGAGCAAAATGAATGAATCCACAATTAAAATGCATCTATATACATCCGTATGTAGTTCATAATAGAATCTCTACAAAGACTTATATTTAGGAACGGAGGGAATACTTTGTACTGGTGATCCAATCGCTGTTTGGTTATCTCTTCTCAGTTTGACAGCTATAATCTTGTGGGAATTGGTTGCCTCTGAATTGATTCTACTAATCGTGTATTGTTTTGTTCATAGTCTGTAGCATTTTGTACTTTGACTGGAATATATAATATCAGTAGTGTGTTGAACAATTAGTAACTTCTTTCACTTTGCCATGTTAGACACAAACAGTTTGGTTTTGGGCAAGTTGCTTAGAGTAGACAATTTTTTGTTTTATTTCCCTGGCCTAATACCAATGCGATGTGCAGGTAACTTTATATCTCTCGCAAGAGCTCACCTCAACGACCTCATGGAATCGAGATTCATGACTAAGAGCTCTTCTCTATGTATGCAGGTATTGCTCTGCCTGTAAAGAAGCTCATGTTTATATAATTTATGTGTTTTGCTGAATTTATTCGGAAATGGTCAAAGCACTTGTAATTTCGATACAGGTTTGGATAGAATGGTGTGGTATGAACAACTACTTTAACCTTTTGTAGTTGAAATCCTGCACACATCTCTCTTGATTTATTTATCTTGTTGGCTCTCATGCACCATTACTTGATGAATCAAATATCACAGTAATATTTCGACAACACTAACTTCCCACAAATGTACAGTTTCTGCATATCAAGGTTCTCTTCCCATGTTTCACTCCTTGTTCAACTGCTGGTATACATAAGCTTAAACCGCAAAAAATGTATACACATGTTTACCTCTTTAAACACAACAGCTCTTACAATCAGGTTTGAATTTACAATGCTGGCCTAGATTCGGGACATGATAGATAATACCATGTTCCACACATAGTAATATGTTGTACTGCACCACCGTGTACACAAGTTTCTCTAATTTATTCAGATAGTTCTGTGTGGACAATCTTTTCCCTTCTAATAAAAGCTGAGATTACCTTCATTTTTGTTCAACAATGCGTCCTAAAAATGGATAGCCCCTTAAATTAAGTGCATAGAGCACAATATCGATCGACAAAATGATCCGCCTAGTGAAGATATACATCAGTCATCTATTACTGGAACAAGAGTCCTATTTGTCCAATTTATGCATTATTTAATAATTACTTTATTTCTTTTCACAACAAATATAATTTTCCCTTCCGTTGGTATTCTTCAGATTTACATGTATACTGTGAAGTATTGGTTTTGCCCATCTTTAACCCATTATTTCTATCTTGCAGAGCTATCTATTCAACTATGATTAATTTCTTCTTCGTTGGGGCTTATTTACTACTGTCATAGACAAGTGCTTATTTAGTTCCTTGTCATATTTATTAGTTCGTTGTAATATGTGTTTGATGGATTATGGGGAGTACCTTTCAAACTAATGTTCCTCTTTTTAACTTACATTTTGACATGCATCTCCAACAAAATAAACAGGAACAGAGTAGTCATGAGGAGTTGCAATGAAACGTGTACACGTAACAATTGTCCAAGCTCTGAAACATTTTCAGATATCGTTGCTGAACCTGTATGGTCATCCACTGGAAATACATGTTCGCAGAAGCTCTAGGGTCATCTAGATGTGGATTTTCCAACCCCTAATTGGAAATATAGAAAGGTAGTTTCGCCTGTAGAAATTGATGGGAGAGTGTAGTACTACAGAAAGGTAATTTTGTATGTAGATATTGATTATTTAGATGCGACTTTCTCAAGTAGCATATTGAATTTATTGTGTCTGATTTGTGTATGACGAACTCACATCATCTTTGTTCATTGTAAACTGATCTAGTTATGTAATGAAATTCAAGTGTTTTTTGAGTAGTTCTTATGTGGACTAATGTATCAATCCAGTAATTCTTATGTCTTCACAACAACATAAAAGAATATTTTTCTGTGTGGTATTGAGATAATGAGTTGAACACAAAGAAACTTTTCTGTGTGGTCCACTAGTGAGTTAACACACAACCTGATGATCGGGTTGACAACTGCTATAAAAACACTGGAGGAAAATGCAAAGGATTAATCCCAAACCATGAAATCAACCATTTTTTTTATCAGATACACTCAATAAGGCACTTATTGATAAGCCTATCACTATTTGATGAAAGCACACACAAATTAGAAGAACAAACTTCTAGTGGTACTTTTACAAGGAAATTTGACAACCGCTCGCATGGAGCGATTTTATCGACATGATAATTCAAATGGTAAATGCATTGCAGCCCAATAAAGTATTCACTATACATAATGAAAAATACGACAGTGAAATATTTGCCTTGTTCCATGCAAAACGAAACAAAAATCTTTGCCTTGTTACAAATTTCACTTGCATCCATATATTTTGTTAGATGAATAACCAAAGACCATCTGAATGACATGTTCCATACATGGCATACGAATTCAGAGTTCCTTCTGGCATCGGCAGATTCAGTCACGCTTACGAATTCACACAAGCATCGATAGGTCAAGAGACTGCATATGGTTGTGCTTGTGCTTGTTCTAGTAGGTGACATGAGCACCAGTGTTGCAGCACCACTACTCCATGTGCTTCCTCGCAACGCATTCCTTGGTGGTGATGCATCTGTAGACCCCTGCACTATTAGTTCATACTGAATTAGTTAGTTCAGAGGCTGCATGAGAACGAGAAGGAAAATTTGATCTCTTTCTCCTTGCCTTCCATATCAATAGAACTCATTTGGAAATGTGTAAAACTGTAACTTTCACAAAGAAACTTTGCGAGATATTAACAAGCAATAGCTCTTAATATACAAAACTGGCAGAAGATCAGTATTTCTCTGCGTCAATAGTTTCTCAAAGAGAACATCTGAAGTCAGCATTTTGAGAACACCTTGAACAAGAGTTTCTTGTCATGTCCAGTTGAACAATATGACAAACTAAAGACAATTTTTTGACATGCAAACTAAAGATATATCCTGACTCTAATAAAATCTGATTCAGAATAACACTGGAGATAAAGCGGCATCCAAGACTGAAAGAATTTAGTTCAAACAAAATCGGACCTACTAGCAATTTGGTATATTTTTTTCTTGAATAAATCCTTTAGATATAAGCAACCTTGTTTTAAACCATAATGCAAATAAATCCATAAATGAATCTCTGGTATATGATGCACCAGCATAACACAATTGCAAAAATCAAAATAAGGATTCCCTGTTTTGTTACTGACAGACAGAAGAATGCTAAGAATTGGATAGTACACTGGCAAAAATACTGATTTACAGCAGTAGCGAGTCTAGCGCATAGACCGTTGAGCTTCCAAACCAAATCAACTGAGTAGATGTGAGAAAGTTTATGTCAAAACTATGAAATATATAATACAACAATGGTCAAGCTACTTCTTCAATCTACAAGTGTACCTGAAAAGATTAAACATATTGGTATCTTTATTCCCCAAATAAGTAGTAGCCTCCATATGTGATTGTGTAGTGGCGATGGGGTCCGGCAACCAAATCAATTGGATATTAGGAAAACATCATGGTCTGCAACACATTTTCCTCAACTTCTTCATGTCAAATAGACCACGACTTTTTCTCACTTGTCCACTGCATAACACATGCATGAAATACAGAGAAATCAAAGTGTTAGGGGAGAAATTTCCTCTGTGGCAGGTAGCAAGATTAAGAGAGAGCAGAACTTTCCTCGGTTGCGTATAGCAAAGCATTAGGGGCGAACTTTCCTGTTTCAGTAAATCCCTCTCTTCACTTTAAAAAATTTGATCTGGTTTTTGATCAAACCAAGCGAACCCAAAATCTGATTACGATGCAAAACTGCAGTACAACAAGAACATGGTCATTGTATGAACCGAGAATCAAGTTAGTCTTCTACATGATATGGAAATTTCTAAACAACAGTAAAAGAAAAACTAATTGACTGTTAAACTCTGCTCCCACAACAAAATGACCTACCATACTTTTTCTACTGATTTCAGAAACATAGTGCATCGACTTGTCCTAGCATTATAAGACCTTATAGCATAATAAGTTTTATTTCTCAAAACATAGTCATTTCGTTATGCTCTCATTACAGCAGGACAATTGATTTGCTGAAAGATATTCGCCAAACTCATAACACACAAATTCTGATGCACTCCTGTCAAAAACAAACAAACTCTTGTTTATCAAAAGTACTTAAGGATGTCACCAGGGGGTGGATGCGGCCAGGTGACCAGATTCGAGAGAGGCAAGATGCGGACCTGGTGCTCATGGGCGCATGAAGTAGGAGCCAGTGACCAAACTTGAAGAGGAGGTCGACCATAGCTAGACCATGACGACTCAACGACTGCCGATGAAATCTATGGATCCAGATTCAGTCAGTTAGGCTAGGATGGGAGGAGATTCAAGACAATGGCCCGAGCTCGGGGAGCGCGTCGATACGGCGACCACTGCCCTGGCGCTGAGATCAGGGTCCAACTTAAAAAAAGAGCGTGAGAGCCAAATGAATCGAAAGATTCATGTTTGGTTCGGGAAGAGATCATAAAAGTTGTAAACTTACAAAATAATCTATTTTCATTAAAAGATTTATTAGATAATCGAAAACAGAGGCGCCGCCGCTTCAGTTCAACTGGATCCCGCAGGTGATCTCTTCCCATCTGTAAAGCTACCGGAGCCGACTCTCGACCACATGATAGAGTCAATCGCACTGCTGGTTCTCGGGAACCGTATTGGCTGCACGCTGAACAGATCGGGGTAGTGGCGGTGGGCTGGACGAGAAGGCGTGGAAAATGGCAGAGCCCTCCTACGATCCATGGAGTTCGTTTAGGCTGGTTGTAACGGGAGTATCATAGGTAGTATCATGCATGCCAAGTAGGCAACTTTGATGAGGTGGCATAGAATTAAATGAAGTAAGAGAGGATTGAGTATCATATCATGATACCGTATCATAATAAATGCTACACTAGTATGTGTCATACATGGCAATAAATAAAGTCATCTATGATACTACTATATGATACTATGCATTAAGGAGGTAGTATCATATGCATGATAGTAACTTATGATACTACCCATTACAACCAGCCTTAGACGAGAGGTAAATTTACCTCGTGCTGCTTTTTTCCTACTTGAGGTCTCCATCGTGTAACTTTAGATTCATGTCCGAGGTAATTTTACGTTTCCAGCTCTGTTTCTTCCGTGGCTGTACCGTCTGGTTCGACTGGGCGGCTGGGGTGAGGAATAACTATTCCTCACCCAGGGTGGCGAATAGCGCGACCCTTTTATATATATAGCACGACCCAGGTGAATAGCGCGACCAAAGTTTGTATATATATATATATATATACACAATGCACTCCCACAAACTTTTGTTAACTTTGACCATCACTCTTTTCCTTCAAGAATTACAACTGAAACACTTTGAATTATCTTACTGAACTAATTGTTAACTTTGACCATCACACTTTTCCTTCAAGAATTACAACTGAAACACTTTGAATTATATTACTGAACTAATTGAAGCAGGGAATTAGAGAAGCTGTAGAAGTCGGTTGCACAAGGCAGAAAATAAAAGAGTTGGAGTTGGCTTATATGGTTTGCCAAGATGGGAGGGAGTATTTGGCCGAAGGGTGAAAAGTGTTATGAATGAGCAACTATGTTTCCTGAGGGCCAAAGGCCATTACATATACATGTGTGTCAAAGTGAAGAAAACCCCTTATACAATGGGGATATACAGAAGAGAGACTAGACACATCTAACACCCCCCCTCAAACTCATGGTGGATCAACAACACCGAGTTTGGAGAGGAAAAAAGATATCTGCGCCGAGTCAGGCCTTCGTGAAGAAGTCAGCCAATCAGAACTCCGAGGGCACATAGTGAAGAGCGAGAGTCCGATCTCGCACAAGAAGACGCACAAAGTGGGCATCCACACCGATGTGCTTGGTGAGCTCATGTTTCACCGGGTCACGCGAATACTGATAGCACCAAGATTGTCCGACAAGAAGGGAGTCGAGGTAGCAAGAAACACACCAAAATCCTCGAGTAACCATCGCAACCAGATCACCTCACCGTCAACATAGCCATGGCTCGCAACTCACCTCTCAGACTCGAGCGAGAAACTGCATCTGTTTTTTGTTTTCTGTGCAATCGAGAGCCACCGAGAAAGACACAAGAGGCGACAAATGGCGCCGATCGAGGGATCACTAGCCTGTAGCATCGTAGTAAGCCCGAGCTCAAGAGAACTGGAGCGAGGAAAGAAAAGGCGCTGAGAGATCGTGCCACGAAGATATCAGAGAACACGGAGGAGGTGACTATAGTGGGATGAGGTGGGGCTGAAACAAACCGACTCGTAATGTGAACAGGATAGGAGATGTCGACGCTGAATGACAAGATAGACAAGGCTGCCGACAAGGTGACGATAGCGAGTGGGATTAGGTAGAGGGTCACCATCGAGGCACGGTTGAACGTGGAGCTCCATAGGAGTCACAATAGTGCGGTCATCACTGAGAGCAGCTCGAGCAAGAAGATCCTGAATGTATTTCTCTTGAGAGATGTAGAAGCCAGCAGAGGTGGAGGAGATCTCAATCCCAAGAAAATAGCGAAGAGGACCAAGATCACCATAAGGAACTGCCAGGAAGGCGGGCCTTAACAAAGGCGATGTAATCGGTGTCGCCACCGTGATGATCATGTCATCAACATAGAGAAGGAGAAGAGTCCGACCACGAGGAGACGTGTGAACAAACAGTGGCGGGATCATGGTCACTCGGGCAAGAAACCAGCCATGTTACCACAGATAAGGAAAGCGCCAAACCAGGCCGAGGGGCCTGTTTGAGACCATATAGAGAGCGGCGGTTTCTGCACCAAACCATCTGGAGCATAATACCCCGTGGTGGCTGCATATAGACCTCCTCACGCATTCGCCATTGAGAAAAGCGCTCAACATCAAGTTAAGAGATAGACCAGCGACGCAGCGAAGCCACAAAGAAGAAGAGTGCGGATAGTGGTCATGTGGGCCACAGGAGCGAAAGTCTCATCATAATCTCGCCCGCCTCGCTGAAATCCACGGGCCACAAGACGAGCTTTAGCGCCAAGAGAACCATCTGAGCGAGTCTTAAGCTTGTAGACCCACTTACGGTGATGGGACAGACAGGAAGGGAGGGGAACGAGATCCCATGTGCCAGAGCGCCAAGGGCAGCAAGCTCCTCGGCCATCGCAAGTTGCCATTCAGCTGAGTCATGGCAAGCGATAGGAGGTGGGCTCGATTACACAGAGAGACCGCACTGATCGTGGGAGAAGCGACAAAGGAGGGCGAGGCCGAGGCACGGAGGTGATGAACCGGAGGGGATGTGAGAGGAGGTGCACCAGAGGTGGAAGGCTCGTCAGAGGCAATATCCTCAGCAGAGCGAGAACGTCGAGTATAGTGGAGAGGAAACGGTGAGAGAGGGCGACGGACTGGAGAGGATGGGGGAGAGGTGGAGGAGGAGGAGGGAGAAGTCGGGATCATAGGTGAGGGAGAAGGAAGGAGAGGTGCAGGCGCAGGAGGAAAGACATGAGGAGGCACATAGTGGGGTGTATCAGGGAGAAGAAGAAAGGAAAGATCATCCACAGAGAAGCTCGAGGTAGAAGGACGTGGGTAATAAGAGCGAGACTCGTCAAAGGTCACATCACGCGAGATGCGCAACCGATTTAACAACAGATCCCAAAGAAGCGATAGCCCTTATGCTCATCATCAGTAGCTAAGAAAACACACTCAACCGACCGAAAGGGCCGGTTTGGTGCGTTCTCATGGGCAAGAAGGACATAGCACACACATCCAAACATACGAAGAGCGGAGTAGTCGAGAGCGACCAGTGAGACACTCCATAGGAATACCACCGCAGAGCATTCGATGGTCAGATGTTGATGAGGTAGGTGGATGCGTAACAGCCTCACCAAAAGTGGGTGGAAGAGAAGAAGAATCATCGAGCACGAGCCGCCTCAAGTAGATGACGATGCTTATGCTCGCAACGCCACTCGAGCATGAGCACTGTGACACGAGAACTGGGCAAGAGTACCTGTTCGCAAGAAAACTGACGCAATACCGGGAGATAAACTCACCAATGAGTCAGATTTAAAAGTGCGAATGGGCGGAAAACGGGTGTGAACCATGGCAAGAAACGCTTGTATATAGAGAGAACCTCGCCACGAGATTTCATGAAGTAGAGCCAAGTGTAGCGAGAGAAATCATCAATAAACAAGATATAATAGCGATGACCACCTTTCGAATCAAAGGAGCGGACCCCAAACATCGTAATGAACTAAGTCAAAAGGACGCCGAGATACCGACTCACCGGTAGGATAAGGCAACGGGTTTGTTTGCCAAGTCTGCAACCATTACAATGTAAAGAAACATCTCCGCATATGCACCCTAAAAGGCCCCGACGAACTAAAGAAGACAAGCGAGAGCCACAGAGGTGACCAAGGCGATGATGCCTTTGTTGGAAGGACGCAGATGAAGAGGCAAGAAGAGCATGGAGCTGGCGGGGGTGGTGGCGCGGAAGGAACAAGCCGCCAACCTCCCAAAGGCCCTCGGACTCACGGCGCTGGGCCAGCACCAACCAAAGCCTTGGTGCGACGATCTGGATGGAGCAAGAGTCGGTATCAAGAATGACACGACAACGAGAATCGATAAGTTGGGCAGCGGAAAAAGATTCATGGTAAGGCGAGGAACATGTGAAACACTTGGAACAGAAAAAGATGGAGTGGAAAGAATACCACGACTAGCAACAGGAAGAGACGTGCCATCGGCAGTAAGGACATTTACAGGCGAATCAAGGGGTCGGAGAGAAGCCAACACGGAAGCATCAGGAGACATATGAAAAGAGGCTCCAGAGTCCAGAACCCACAAAGATGTACCTGACTATGTAGATGCCTGTGGTGATGGAGAAGTGGCTGCGATCACAAGAAGAATTGAACCGCCGAGACGAGCCCGAGGCAGCCAGGAGGCGCTTGAGCCTCACAATGTCCTGGTCCGTGAGTGACGGAGTCGAGGAAGATCCAGAGTCCCACTGGAAGAGGAGCGCCACTGGTCGCGCTTCTTCTCACGGCAATCGACTGGGTGACCGGCCGAGAGCAAGAGCTACTGAAGGTGTCACGGCGCGACCGGCCTCGCCAAGATAAGCAGGCGACTCACCCCTCAAGGTGTGGGAGGAGCGGTGGAGCGATGATCCGAGCAGATGAAACAGAGCTCGAGCAGCCAACACAGACGGACCACCAAGAAACCAAGCAGAACGGAGGCGGGTCTCCTCGGCACGAAGCTCGGCAAGGACCTCCGAGACGGGAACACGGCCGCGAGCAAGCAAGTGGGCACGTCTGGCTCAAACTCAGAGCGGAGACGAAGCTAGGAACTCGTGAACCTCCGAACTCCAAATCGGACCGCTGTAGTCTCGACAAAGAACGGCAGGTTCCACAAACAACTGCCCTCGCGAGTCAAGCCGACGCCGATGGCAGAGCATCGTGAATAGAACTCATCAATGACGAGTCACCCCGCTGAAGAGCATGCCTCGATGCACCACAGAGAGGTATAAAGCATCACCGAGGGCTGATAGCGCCGACAAAGATAGGACCACATCGCTGCAACAAAGCAAGGCCCATGAACTCAAGCAAACCGAGGGAGGACACTCGCAAGGAGAACAGCAGCAGCTCGAGCATCATCATTGCACCACCGAGTATAAGGCATGATCATCCCGTAGACCGAAGGGCATCGAATAAGCAGATACCTGCTGATCATAGGCATCAACTGCAAGATCATCAAGGGCCTTGGCTGCATCCCGATCACCGAGAAGCATCAGAGCAAGTATCGGGGTACCGCGAACAGAGCCACCGAGCAACAGGCAGGGCGGATAGGGTATGTGACGCCTCGATTCAATCATACACTAATCATGCACGCAAATGTGTACGATCAAGATCGTGGACTCACGGAAGATATCACAACACAAGTCTACAAATAAAATAAGTCATACAAGCATCATAATACAAGCCGGGGTCTCGAGGGCTCGAATACAAGTGCTCGATCATAGACGAAGTCGTGGAAGCAACAATATCTGAGTACGTATATAAGTTAAACAAGTTTGCCTTAAGAAGGCTAGCACAAACGGGATACAGATCGAAGAGGAGCAGGCCTCCCGCTCGGGATCCTCCTAGCTACTCCCGGTCGTTGTCGGTGGGCTGCACGTAGTAGTAGGCACCTCCAGTAGTAGACGCCATAGGCGGTGGCGTCGCGCCCCGGCTCCATCGTCCGTTGCAGCAATCGAGTAGAGGTAGGGGAAAAGGGGAACAAGGCAACCGTGAGTACTCATCCAAAGTACTCGCAAGCAAGGAACTACACTTGCATATGCATGGATATATGTGTAAAGGGTCATATCGGTGGACCGAATCGCAAAGCCGTAATAAGAGAGGGATAGTTAGTCTTAACGAAGACTACGCTCGACACCTGCCTTGCAAATGTAAGGGAGGGCAATCAAGTCCTCCAAGTAACATCACATAGCAATAATCCTACCCGCGATCCCTCCTCATATCCCCTCGAGCGAGAGCGACCACCGTTGTATCCGCACTTGGAAGGGTGTGTTTTATCAAGTATCCGGTTCTAGTTGTCATAAGCTCAAGGTACAACCCAAGTCGCCCTGTTATCAAGATCACGGCTATCCGAATAGATTAACTTCCGCAGGGTGCACCATCTTACCCAAAGACGCTTGATCCCATTTGGCCGGACACACTTTCCGGTCATGCCCGCCGCTGAAGATCAACACGCCGCAGCCCCACCTAGGCACAACAGAGAGGCCAACACGCCGGTCTAAACCTAAGCGCAGCAGGGTCCGGGCCCATCGCCTCGACAGCACACTGCGACGCTATGTCTGACGGCCGAAGCGCATCTAGCTTAACAGCGCGTTCAGTCCAATCCGCGCTGCGCCCTCCGTCACGACGTCTCAAGTGCTTCTACCGATACCACGACGCCTGGAATACCCATAACTACTCCAGCGTAGATGGTTAGTGCGATAAGCTCAGAGCCAACTCAGATCAAATACCAAGACCTCGTGCTGCGTGTTAAGTATCCGCGAACGCCCGAACAGGCCAGCCCACCTCTCTCCTAGGCGGTCTCAACCTGCCTGCCGCCTCCGCCCCAAAGATCCATCCAGGGCCGTCGGGACAAAGGTCCTTTCAGCCCCCAATCAAGTGAATCACTCATGGTGCTCCCAAGCCAACCCGACTTTAGTCTCCACATGTATCATGTATAAGTATATAGTATATACCGCGATCACCTCCCGAGTGATCACGGCCCGATAGTATAGCACGGCAGACGGACAAGTATGTAGGGCCACAGATGAATGTACTAGCATCCTATACTAAGCATATAGGATTGCGTAAGGTAACAATGTATAACAAGGACAAAGCTATGCAAGAAGATAGGAGTATCTCAAAACAAGAATATGTTACACTACTCTAATGCAAGCAATGTAGATAGAGTAGGCGATATCCGTGATCAAGGGGGGGGCTTGCCCGTTGCTCGACAAGAGAGAGGGGTCACAACACCTTAGTCGAACTAGCCAAGCAGCAGCGCCGGTCTCGTAGTCTACCGGAGAGAAGAGGGGAAGAAACAATGAATACCAAGTATACAGATGCATATCGATGCATGACATGCCAAGAAGCGATGCTAGGCGTGCCCTAACGTGGTATGGGGGTATCGATATGGGGAAACATCCGGAAAGTATTCCGGTGTTTCGTGTTTTCGGAAGAGGAGCCGAGGGAAAGTTGCGAGTTCGATAGGTTAGGGGTGTGTGGCGACGAACGGATCTGCGATCCGGATTCGCCTCGCCGCTCGAGCAACTTTCATGTTGAAATATTTTAACCGAAGTTACGGATTAAAAGATATGATTTTAAAAGATTTTATTAATTTCGAATTTAATTAATTATTTATTTAATTCAAAAATGGATTAATGACGCCAAGATGATGTCATGCCGACGTCAAGATCAATGTGGTTGACTAAGTCAACCCCGACATGTGGGACCCGTCATTATACTGCTAACTAATTAACCTAGTTTAGTTTAATTAACAATAGTTAATTAGGTTAATTAGTTATTAGGTTTAATTAATCAGATTAATTAAATTAATTATTTACTTAATTAATTAACTAATTAATTAATAAATTAGTTCATTTTATTTTATTAATTAATTTTCATTTTCATAAATCGCTTATGGGCGTGGGGCCCTTCATCATAGGCCCTGTGGGGCTAAGCTGGCGCGTCGGCGAGCGCGCTGCCTGCTCGGGCGACGCCCGTGGGGACGCGGCGTGGCGCCGCCGATCTCGCTGGCGTGGTGGGGTCGGCCGAGGCCGCGGGCGAGGCGAGGCCGGCCGGAGGGCGCAAGGCGGCGAGGGAGGGAGCAAGCGCAGGGAGCAGAACTCCGGCGTACACGCGAGGTCGCGGCGCGACGAGCGATCCCGAGCGAGGCAGGCGCGCGCCGGCGGCGGCGCGCGCGAGACCCGCCCGGGGGGGCGAGGCATACGGAGCGGAGCGCGCGCGCGCTTGGGCGAGAGCATCCGATGCTCGAGCCCATCGGCCATGGCGGATGGAGGAGCTCGGCGCCGCGGCATCGGTGATGCGACGGAAACCGATGGAGAACGGAGGAGGAATCGAGAGGAGCTCACAACGGGGCTGTAGGGTTCGGGGGTAGCGGGGCTCGGGGTGGATGACGAGGACGACGGCGGCGGCCGACGGTGTCGGAGAGGAGGGCGCCGGTCGAAGGGGGGCTCCGGCGAGCGAGGGAGGCCGGATCCACGACTGCCTCGGATCCGCCCCTCCGACGAGCGAGGCGGTTTAGCGGCGGTTCCCGGCGTGGGCGTGGTCGGAGCTTGACGGGCGCAGGCGCCGCCGTGGAGGGCGAGGCGAAGTTAGGGTGGTCCGCGACGTGCGGTCGCGACGGGCGGTGAGGCTCGGGCGACGACGTTGAGGTGGCGGGGGCACCAGCGAGGCGACGCTTGCGGAGGAGGACGGGCGCGCGGGCAGCGCGCGTGATGGGGCGGGGACGACGGGTCGGCACCGGTCGGCGATGGCGCAGGCAGAGGCCTCGCACGAGCGACACGCGACGGCGGGGCGAGTAGGCGACGGATGGGCGCCGGCGTGGTGGCGCCGGGATGGTGAGGTAGATGGCGTCGAGCGGCGCTCGGCGGCGCCCAGATCGAGCGGGGATGAGCGGCTCGGGCGCCGCGGGGTTGAGCCCCCGTCCCAGATCGGGGGTGGAGGGGCCGGGGCGGCACGCGGACAGGAGGAGAAGGAGGGACGGGCGCCGGCGAGGTGGCGCGGCCGGGTGGTCGGGCGAGACGGGTTCGATCCCTCGATCCAAATGGGGGGGGAGGAGGAGCGGGTCGGGGAGTGGGGTTGATGCCTAGGGTTTGCGGGGGATATGGAGGCCCTACTGGGCTCGTGGGCGGCCGCTCGCCCAAATGAAGGGGGGTTGTTTTCTCTCTTTTCTTCTTTTATCTTTTCTTTTTCTTATTTCTTTTCTGTTTTAATATTGATTCCTATTATTTTAGTTTTAGTAAAATATACACGTAGTATATAAATTAGTATTTCAACTTAGTCCATAGTCACAAGAAGTCTAGTCCTCAAATAAATTAGTTTGACCTTTTATTTATTATAAAAGGTATTTAAATAATTGTTTTTGCTGTTGTTTTATTCATCATATATTATTTAAACATTTTATAAAGGTGTGGCTTCTCCACCATAATTACCTATGCATTATTTGGCCCACTCCTAATATTTTAGTTTTAATATTTGTAAATATTTTATTGCTTGCTTGATTTTGAATTTGAATTTAACAGGTTTCTAACTAGCGAGTTTATCCACAAGAATCGAGGTGACGTGGCATCATTAGCGGGATTACTGTAGCTTAATTACCCCAAGGCCACAATTCTCCTCCATTACAAGAAATCTCGTCCCGAGATTTAAGAGGGAGTAAGGGGAAAGGTCCGTTACGAAATCCTAACGAATCTTCTCGCCTTGGTTGATCTTCTTGAAGAGGCCGATCCATTACCTTGACATCTTCATTTCTCGCTACAGTCATCATGGTGATGCCGCCTTTTCTTGGTAACTCCAACGCATTTTACGAATAGGTAAGGGTTATTCGCAGAACTAACCTCCGCAAGGTTGACTATCCGTCGCTAACATCGAGGAAGGTGGCGGAAAGTAACTCTCGAACCGGAACTTAAGAAAATATCGAGAGCAAAGTAAGAAGGTACCATGAGAAGTTTCGAGCGGGTAGGCAACCATTCGATGCCCGAAACAAAGTGTAAAGGGGTCCGAGTAATGGTAATAAGTTTTGTGTCCGATACCGAATAGATTACTAGGAAGGTGACCCCGTGAATTACATACGAAGTCAAGCACGATGAATAACTTGGGCAACAGGGGTGTACAGGAGATTCAGGTTTCGATCCTGTGAAACTATGGGTTATGGGCCCACCATGTGGTTAAAAGTAGGAAGGTCGGTGACATCTTGCACGATCATGTAAGCAAGGCATGTCGAGGAGAGTCTCGAGGGTCATGTCGGCAACAACATAGGTACCAAGGGCGAGGGACGAAGAGAACCATTTTCACCTTTCGTTGAACGAGGCGGACCAATAGGCAAAGTTCTCGCCCATTAGTGGCTACCGAATGTCATCAACAGAGTATGTGGTCTTTCCGACGGAATGGTTTATCGAGGTGGTTACATAAGCAGGAGAGTATTACGCTTAGATCATATAGATCACAAGAAAGGTTAAACCAAACAATGGAAAGGAAAATATGATCATCGATTAAATGTAACAATGGAAAGGAAAATATGCTTAAACACATATTTCAAGGGTAAACCTTCCCAAGGACAAGCAGAGCAAGATATCCATGACAGGATATTAAGTAGAAAACCATTTAGGTAAGGGGGAAGGAATCTCATGATATTACCCATACAACGGTGTTAGGATAAGTGATAAATAAAATTTAGCATCGTGCTTCAAATGTTCCTGTTGAAGATCGGAGTACCATTGACATGCTTCGAGGTAGCATTGACATGGTCTTCAAGTGAAGATCGACTGGATACACGAAGGATTCACCAGAACAACTTATAGAATAAGTCTTACCATTTCTTCATGGAAGAATAGATAAACTTGTCAAAAGGAACCTATAAGGTTAGGTCCTCCACCGGGGGTGCTAGGCATGACATCATGCTACCGGGTCATCAAAGGATCAACATCGTAACTCTTGTAAAGTTGTCCCAACCATCATATCTCGACCGAGATTCAGATCCGATTGGTGTCGGATACCTCGACTTAGGATACCGAGAAGAAAAGGTGCAACGAAATTGACGAGATGACATTGTAAGATTCTCGGGGAAATGAACTATGAAGTGATTTCCGTTAACAAGAGTCCATCATTAACCCAAGGAGAGGACAAGGAGGTGTCTAGTGAACTCAACAACAATTCACCGAGATTCCCAAAAGATGGACTTCCACAATTAAGTGAACAAGGAGATAACATTTGTCTGATCAGATGATATAAGGAAGTATGCTCGAGGAAAACATACACAACTAAACATTGGTTGAAAGGTGCGCCCGAAATATGGGTTGGGTTGCACGACCAATGTCAGAATGGTGATTCGATAATCAATAGCCTAAAATGAACTTTCGACCATTAACTTCGAAAAATAGGGTTGCTAGAAGGAAAGAATCCAAACAACACCGTCCACTTGTTGGAATTATCACGGGGACCAAGAAAAATGGTGATGGTGAGAAGTATTTCTATGTCAAAATTTTTCAAGAGGTGGAACAAATCTCAGAACATTCTTGACATAAAGGATGGTAATACTCCAAGGTAAAGATGAACAATTGCTGGGTAGCTAGGAACTCAAGGTATAACACCAAACATGAACAAGCTTGTGTTGGTGGGAAGGCAATAAAGTGGTCGATGATGATACAATTCATCGAGGGCAAGGATGGTATTTCTCATCATGAATTCAATTGATATCCCGGATGAGCTCGAATGTTTACGATCACGACACCTTTGTCGCGAGAGTTCATGATGATGTAATCGATCGGCCATTTACATCAAGTCAAAGTAATGATGAAGTGAAAGGTTATTGGAACCAAGAGTACGACACAAACTCGAAACCAAGTTGTTGTTCAAGGCGAAATGATATGACGATGAGGATCGACGTAAGGTTAATTCATCGTCGAAAATTGTGCTCCGAGAAGAAGGACCGGTAGCACAGCTTAAAATCATCACGACAATGATATAGCCAAACAGGCTAGGAATGGCGTGGTCGGGTACAAACTCGCACTTATAGAAGCTATCGAAGAGTTGTTGAACCGTAGTGCGGACTCGGTTCAGTTATCGGTGTCTTTGAGTGTTTAATAACTCAGAGCCCGTGATAAATTGAAATCAGTGGGAAGGTAGCACTTGATGAAGAACTCATAAGAAGTTATGCACTTCCATGATAATCTCGAGATACCAGGGGGTAATATTCGATGACATATCAAAGTAGAGGTTGGACGGGGGTTATTGCTCTACAGAAGACAAGTGCTAAAACTTGCACGAGAAAGGGTATTTTTAAAAGAGAACATGGTCGGAACCTCGATTGCAAAAGGCCAGATCCCTGATATAAGATGAACTTATACCAAAGGAATAATTAATTTAAGAGAAGCTTTAATGATAAATTCTACATCGTGTCCATGGGCATGAACACAAGTTAAAGGTCGACTCCCACTTCCCCAATGCATAACCTTTCATTCACTTCTCTCGCTCGATGAAGTTGCAAAGTTGAAGATTTTATCCGCGAAGCACCGTAAGAGTATGATTCGTGAAAACTTTCGGGTTCATACGGTTTGGTGAAGGCATATGTTCAACCCATAGGGGCTTCTTGGAATCATATACCGTAATCTTTAGGAATAATTAACTCAAGCTCAAGGCGAGCATGGTTGAGAAAGCAGAGGATACAATTTACCAAAGGCATTATGTATCGAGGAAAGGCTCACAAGGTTATTGAATATGAAGGCGTTGTCGATAAAATCCAACAAAGGATCCGTGGTCCACAAGGGATCCGACGTGAGCATCAAGACTCAACTAGAGGAAGAAGAATGCAAGGAGATCAAATTGTAGAAACAACTGACTAACTCAATTGTCAAATGCAAATGAATTACGATTCCCAAATCAAGGGTCAAGCAATGCTCGATTAGGGATGGATAAGTTGAATAGCCTTAGGGTACAATCAACGACAATTGGATTGGTCGAGAACCAATTTCAAGAAAAGAATGACAGCTCAGTAGGAAAAGTAATTTATAAGGATCAATGATGATTGCGTATTCAAGAAACATATTGAGTCAACAGACTCAAAATGATAATGACAAGGAATGTCAATAAGACTACGAGACTTATGGGATTAACCATAATGCAAGCAAGCAAGAATTTCAAGAGCCAAAGGCTCCAGAGGATTTTCGAAGATCGAATAGTATTTTGAAGTCTTTGTGAAACTCATGAACAACTAGGAATGAGCGGATACTCGACAAGTGCGAGGATTTATTTGAAGGGTATTCATGTGGCAAAGAACTGCTAGGCAAGAGGCACAAAGTATCCTCTAACAATAGAGAAAACTTCGGGTATCTTGTAATAACAAGATCAATGGGGATGATCGTATGAATGGCAAGTGTAAGTAGTTTTCCATACGGATTTATCGGTGGTCGTGAATAGCAAAAGTGATGGGCACAAGGTCTCGAGAGAACATCGAGAGTATCTTCGAATCTTCCGATTAGGAGACGATCATCTCAAGTGAGGGCTCTCCGGAGAAAGTACTTGCGAGAACCTAAAGTTAGTTTTGTTTTTAGCAAAATCGCTTAACCCGAATAGAAGAGAGTTCGTAATCCCGAGTAAAGATCGAGGAGTAAAAGATCCTAATACCACCTAATGGCGACGTGGGCCCATGGGCGCACACCATGTTAGTAAAAGTTTTGTAAAGTCTAGACTCGACTTCGCCAAGGAGTGTGGAAGGGGATTTCTACAGCAATGGCTCGATATCAACTCAGACGCTTCGATTCAATCGTGACACTAATCATGCACGCAAATGTGTACGATCAAGATCGTGGACTCACGGAAGATATCACAACACAACTCTACAAATAAAATAAGTCATACAAGCATCATAATATAAGCCAGGGCCTCGAGGGCTCGAATACAAGTGCTCGATCATAGACGAAGTCACGGAAGCAACAATATCCGAGTACGGACATAAGTTAAACAAGTTTGCCTTAAGAAGGCTAGCACAAACCGATACAGATCGAAGAGGAGCAGGCCTCCGCTCGGGATCCTCCTAGCTACTCCTCGGTCGCCGTCGGCGGGCTGCACGTAGTAGTAGGCACCTCGCAGTAGTAGACGCCATAGGCGGTGGCGTCGGCGCCCCGGCTCCATCGTCTGTTGCAGCAATCGAGTAGAGGTAGGGGAAAAGGGGAACAAGGCAACCGTGAGTACTCATCCAAAGTACTGCAAGCAAGGAACTACACTACATATGCATGGATATATGTGTAAAGGGCCATATCGGTGGACCGAATCGCAGAAAGCCGTAATAAGAGAGGGATAGTTAGTCTTAACGAAGACTACGCTCGACACCGCCTTGCAATGTAAGGGAGGGCAATCAAGTCCTCCAAGTAACATCACATAGCAATAATCCTACCCAGTGATCCCTCCTCATATCCCTCGAGCGAGAGCGACCACCGGTTGTATCCGCACTTGGAAGGGTGTGTTTTATCAAGTATCCGGTTCTAGTTGTCATAAGCTCAAGGTACAACTCCAAGTCGCCCTGCATCAAGATCACGGCTATCCGAATAGATTAATCACCGCAGGGTGCACCATCTTACCCAAAGACGCTTGATCCCATTTGGCCGACACACTTTCCGGTCATGCCCGCCGCTGAAGATCAACACGCCGCAGCCCCACCTAGGCACAACAGAGAGGCCAACACGCCGGTCTAAACCTAAGCGCGCAGGGTCCGGGCCCATCGCCCGAAAGCACACCGAGACGCGTCTGTGACGCGCCGAAGCGCACCTAGCCTAACAGCGCTCCAGCCCAATCCGGCGCCGCCCGTCACGACGTCTCAAGTGTTTTACCGATACCACGACGCCGGATACCCATAACTACTCCCGCGAGATGGTTAGTGCGATAAGCTCAGAGCCAACCTCAGATCAAATACCAAGACCTCGTTAAGCGTGTTAAGTATCCGCGAACGCCGAACAGGCCAGCCCACCTCTCTCCTAGGCGGTCTCAACTCGCCTGCCGCCCGCCCCAAAGATCCATCCGAGGGCCGTCGGACAAAGGTCCTTTCACCTCAATCCGTGAATCACTCATGGTGCTCCACATGTCCGACCCGACTTTAGTCTCCACATGTATCATGTATAAGTATATAGTATATACCCGTGATCACCTCCCGAGTGATCACGGCCCGATAGTATAGCACTGCAGACGGACAAGTATGTAGGGCCACAGATGAATGTACTAGCATCCTATACTAAGCATATAGGATTGCGTAAGGTAACAATGTATAACAAGGACAAAGCTATGCAAAGAAAGATAGGAGTATCTCAAAACAAGAATATGTTACACTACTCTAATGCAAGCAAAGTGTAGATAAGAGTAGGCGATATCCGTGATCAAGGGGGGGCTTGCCTGGTTGCTCTGGCAAGAGAGAGGGTCACAACACCGTAGTCGAACTGCCAGCCAGCAGCAGCTCGGTCTCAGAGTCTAACGGAGAGAAGAGGGGAAGAAACAATGAATACCAAGTATACAGATGCATATCGATGCATGACATGCCAAGAAGCGATGCTAGGCGTGCCCTAACGTGGTATGGGGGGGTACTGATTATAGAAACATCCGGAAAGTATTCCTGTTTCGTGTTTTCTAGCAGGAGCCGAGGGGAAAGTTGCAGGTTCGATAGGTTAGGGGTGTGTGGCGGACGAACGGATTGCGTGTCGGATTCGCCTCGCCGCTCGAGCAACTTTCATGTTGAAAATATTTTAATCCGAGTTACGGATTAAAAGATATGATTTTTAAAAGATTTTATTAATTTCTGGAATTTAATTAAATATTTATTTAATTCAAAAAATGGATTAATGACGCCAGCATGATGTCATGCTGACGTCAGCAGTCAACAGGGTTGACTAAGTCAACCCTGACATGTGGGACCCGTTCGTCATACTCTGTTAACTAATTAACCTAGTTTAGTTTAATTAACAATAGTTAATTAGGTTAATTAGTTATTAGGTTTAATTAATTAGGATTAATTAAATAAATTATTTACTTAATTAATTAACTAATTAATTAATAAATTAATTCATTTTTATTCATTTTTATTTTTATTAATTAATTTTCATTTTCATAAATCGCTTATGGGGTGTGGGCCTTCATCATAGGCCCCAGGGGCCAGCGGGCGTCTTGGGCGCTTGGGCGCGACCTGTCGGGCAAGACGTCGAGGGACGCGGCGTGGCGCCACCGATCTCTGCCGGCGTGGTGAAGGGTCGGCCGAGGACGTGGCCGAGGCGAGGCTGCCGGAGTGGCGCAAGGCGGCGGAGGGAGTGGAGCAAGCGCAGGGAGCAGAACTCCGGCGTGGTACACGCGAGGTCGCGGCGCGACGAGCGATCCGAGCGGCGAGGCGCGCCGGCAAAGGCTGCGGCGAGACCCGCTTTAGGGTGGGCAGAGGCATACGAGAGCGGAGCGCGTCGCGCGTTTGGGCGGAGCATCCGATGCTCGAGCCCATCGGCCATGGCGGATGGCGAGCTCGGCGCCGCGGCATCGGTGATGCGACGTGAAACCGCGGAGAACGGAGGAGAATCGAGAGGAGCTCACAACGGGCCGTAGGGTTCGGGGCAAAGGCTCGGGGTGGATGACGAGGACGACGGCGGCGCCGACGGTGTCGGAGAGGAGGGCGCCGGTCGAAGGGGCCTCGGCGAAGCGAGGAGGCCGGATCCGCGACTGCTCCCGGATCCGCCCTCTCCGGACGAGGAGGCTTGGCGGCGTTCCCGGCGTGGGCGTGGTCGGGCCGAGTACGGCGAGGCGCCGCGGTGGGAGGCGAGGCGAGCTTAGGGTGGTCCGCGACGGCGCGGTCGCGGACGGGCGGTGAGGCTCGGGCGGCACGACGTTGAGGTGGCGGGGCACCGCGAGGCGACGCCGCGAGGAGGACGGGCGCGGGGCAGCGCGCGTGATGGGGGCGAGGGGACGACGGTCGGCACCTGGTCGGCGATGGCGCAGGCAGAGGCCTCGCACGAGCGACACGCGACGGGCGAGGGCGAGTAGGCGACGGGATGGCGAGGTAGATGGCGTCGGCGGCGCTGCGCGGCCCCGGATCGAAGGGGGTGAGCGGCTCGGGCCATGGGTTGAGCCCCGCCCCGGATCGGGGTGGAGGGCTGGGCGACGCGGACAGAGGAGAAGGAGGGCGACACCGCGAGGTGGCGATCGGGTGGTCGGGCGAGACGGGTTCGATCCCTCGATCCGGTCGGGGGGCAGAGGAGGAGCGGGTCGTGGGGAGTGGGGTCGATGCCTAGGGTTTTGGGGGGGATATGGAGGGCCACTGGCTCTGGTGGGCGGTCGGTCTGGCAGGCAGTGGGCTGCTCGCCCAATGAAGGTGTGGTTGTTTCTCTCTCTTTTTCTTCTTTTATCTTTTCTTTTCTCTTATTTCTTTTCTGTTTTAATATTGATTCCTATTATTTTAGTTTTAGTAAAATATACACGTAGTATATAAATTAGTATTTCAACTTAGTCCATAGTCACAAGAAGTCTAGTCCTCAAATAAATTAGTTTGACCTTTTATTTATTATAAAAGGTATTTAAATAATTGTTTTTGCTGTTGTTTTATTCATCATATATTATTTAAACATTTTACAAAGGTGTGGCTTCTCCACCATAATTACCTATGCATTATTTGGCCCATTCGAATATTTTAGTTTTAATATTTGAAAATATTTTATTGCTTGCTTGATTTTGAATTTGAATTTAACAGTGTTTCAACTAGCGAAGTTTATCCACAAGAATCGAGGTGACGTGGCATCATTAGCGGGATTATCGTAGCTTAATTACCCGGGTGTCACAGGGTACCTCGCTAGAGAGAACACCCCACAGAAGGAGCCCGCGCATATGAATACGCATGAAGGCCACAACTCAAAGATAATTGGTGCCATCGAAGATCACCGAGCACCGAGGAACGACCACATAGCCGCATTTAAGACATGCCGAGTCTCGCCTTTTTTTTTTGGAAGTCAACGAACCCAGTACCGATCCGATCGAGCAGGGGGGCGAGCGAGACATGGAGGGCGCCAATCCCGTGGGGGCGCCGATCCGGATGAAGCGAGGGCCGGTCGGGCTGGGGCCGACGGCCGGTCAAGCAGCAGGAGCTGCCAGATCCACTCACTCGCCTGCGGTCAGAAGCGGATCGACCAGGTCCTCCGCTCCTCGACCGGACCAGGCACCGGATCCCACTCGCGAGCCCACGCGGCAACAAGGGACGGGGGAGGCGCTCAAGGTCCGCTCAGAGCTCGCCCGCGCATCGCGGATGGGGAGGGAGAGCGCTCAAGCGAGCCGGTGGTCAGGCGACAGAGGGGCTGCAGCCATGGAGGCGTTACCGAGACAGACAAATCTGGCCGCAAAGGGTCAAGACAAAGAACAAACGGAATGGCGACTCGAACAAAGAATGCCGGAAAGGTCGAACGGGAGGCGACGAGGAAGAGGAGCACGGAGTTGCAAGCGCAAGGGAGCGAGGAGGAACCTAAGCATCCGATACCATGTTATGAATGAGCAACTATGTTTCCTGAGGGCCAAAGGCCATTACATATACATGTGTGTCAAAGTGAAGAAAACCCCTTATACAATGGGGATATACAAAAGAGAGACTAGACACATCTAACAAAAAGAACAAATATAACCCTGTTTGGCTTATATAATCTAGCGCTAAATAACATGGAAATACATTGGATGAGAAAAGAGAGGGGGAGGTGGAGATTTATAACAGTGAAAAGGAAAAAAAAATGGTCCCGATACAACGCACGGGCAATTAACTAGTTACCTAAACAGGACGAAACAAAGCGAAACCAAACCAAGAATACCTACTCCCTTTAATAGTAGGTATAGATACAGAGGTATAGATTAGATAGAACCAAATTTCTGCTCCATGGGAAGCAAACTGGAATTCTAAATGGAAGCATTTCATAAGGAGGCAAGTACACAGAGGGGGAGTTAATTAGTCTCCATAGCAACCGAAATTTGTTTCCTACAAATCTGGAAGAATCAAAGCAGGGGTAGTCAGTGAATCCCACGTAGTAATTGATTTTAGTTTTGGTAACTCCCCACTGATGGTGCATGCTGGCCACTGTCCTGATCGCACGATTGTGCGGGCTTTGATCCAACGGCCATCTACCGGTCTGACGGGATGGCCCTCCGTCCCGTTCCGTTTCCACCGGGCCTAAAAATTCCATTATCTCCCTGGCATCCTTTTGTCACTCCCCTTGTCGCTTCCTTCCAAGGTTACAGGTGAGTGAAGGTGGACGGAAACCAGGGGAGATGATGATTGCCCGCGGCTGCCTCCTCAGATCCAAGGTGACCACGATTCCCCTTCATTCTCTTATTGATTTGCCTATCGAGACTGTTGTTGTGGGGAGAAAGAGGTACTTCCTCATGTTCTCATCATCCAGAAACGCCAGAGGTGTTCCTTATTTGTCCGAGGCGTAAGTGGCGCGGTAGATTACGATCGATTCAAGATGTTCCTTTTCGCTTGATCGATTCAAGATGTTCCTCTTTGTTCGATCGGTTCTGGAGAGACAGCGACAGAGCAGTTCCTGGGGATCTGTTTCTGTTCTTCAGTTCCCAAGCTTCTACACTAGAACGTGTGTAAAAAAATTCAACAGGGGAAAGTTAACATGTCTGATCTTTTATTTTGTTTTTCTTCTTTCCCTCTCACTGCACAGGTTGAGAGCTTAGTGAAACATGTAGCCAGCGGTGGAAGCTGGCATGGGTTGCATAGTTTTTCAGAGGCATCAGCCAGGGGTTTCAGCTCTGAGCCGTCTCTTCAGGCCGACTCGACAGAAGAAATCGGGTAGGTAAAATCTCCATGAGCAGAAATGTCAGTGCGCCACACTCTGTTGCGCGCTAGGATGCTTGCAAGCTTCACATGGATTATATCTACGGTGTATATTTTCTACTGATGCTGCAACGTTTTACCAGGTTCAAGGGGCATGGCATGCTGGCTCCATTCACAGCTGGATGGCAGAGCACCGATGTGCATCCCCTGGTTATCGATAGATCTGAGGTTCTGGGGCTTAATGCTCACTTGTCCATAAATTGCAGTGATTTTAACTTGAAAGTTCTATCTTACACTCTGCAACTCATATTACAGGGTGCATATGTCTATGATATCAATGGGAAAAAGTATATAGATGCTCTTGCAGGACTCTGGTGTACAGCTCTAGGTATGTGCATTTCATGATCCATGGAGCCATATTTTACTACATACTGGAAAATTGTTGCATTATTTTACTTAGAATGCTAGTTGTATCACATATTTTTATTTCTCCATGGCCCTGTATGGGTAGTCAAACTCAAATTTTATGTTCACTTGTAATTTCAGTTCTAAGAGCTTTTACATGGATTTAAGTTGTTCCCAGATAATGTAGGGAAGTGCACTGCACACTTTTGGGTTAACAAGAGTAAACAAAGTTTTGCGCAAAACTAAATCACTTGATACATTTTTGCTCGGGAAAAACTTACCACTGACTGATTGCACTTAATAAAAGTGCTGGCTATTCCTAATTCAAATGAGTGTCAAGATGAGCAAGAAATTGTCTACTTTCATGTTCTGTTAACATTGATTTTATATCTAGATGCTATCACTACACTCTTTTCCCATTTTTTTAATATGCTTGGAAGAATAAAAACACATTAAAATAACATAAATAGTTCTTGTTGGTTGAGCACCCTTTCCAAGGAAACATATTAAAATTGTCCGCAGCAAGTTTCTTTTTCTCTGTAAAAAGTAAGGGTATCGATTGATGCACACATCCATCAGCGAGGAGGTAGTTCATTTTGCATCGATTGGAAAGGAAGGGTTGTCTAATTTAAAACCCCACCTACGAGAGGGTTTCTTAGAGTTATCATATATGAGCAAATATATTTTGGTGTATTACAGCTCGTAGCCACTGTGGTTAACATAATTTTTTTTCCAGTTGCTACATTTTGCAGATTGTCTTTAGACAATTTTCCCTTAGCTGTTCACATTATTTTCAGGTGGCAGCGAACCTCGACTAGTCAAAGCTGCAACAGAGCAATTAAACAAATTACCCTTCTATCATTCCTTCTGGAACCGTACTACCAAACCCTCATTGGTACATACTTTGATTTCTCAGTGTTCTCCTTAAGACAGTTGCTAATGAATATACATTTTCTGTTGTTGAGGACATCCTGTCCATTTCTATCTTCACCTTCTTCCACTAGAAAATAAAGAATGTTTATAAAAAGACCGTTTGAATGAAGTTCATGATGGGGACCCTCTTTCCTCTCGCGACCGCGTCGCCCCCACGGGCGACCGGCTGCGCCCCCGGCGCCTCCTCCCCGAGCCCCCTCCCTCCCACCTCGCCGCCATCGGCCTGGCCCGGGCGCGATGGCGGCGGCCACCGCCATTCCTGGTCGGCCGACACGGGGTGGTGCGGCGCCTCGGGTGCTTCTAGGCGGCGGCGGTCCGGCGCGGCGCGCGGGCTCTCCGGCGTGGTGGCGGGTGATCTACTGGGCAGGCGGGTGACATGGCGACGCGATCTGGCGGCGCCCGCCCGGCCCAGATCTGGGCCCCATTTGGGTCTGGACGGGCCGGCTGCGGAGAGGGTCGTCGGCGTGGCTTCCGGGAGGCGGGGGAGCGGCGGTGGGCGGGTGGATGCTGGCGGTGTTGGTGCTGCCCTGCTACAGCATGGCCGGCGGGGCTTTGCGGGCCCGATTTGGGCCTGTCCGGGCTAGGGGTGGCTTGGTATGCCCTGCTGCTGTGTCCGGACGGCGACCGCGACGGTGCCGGAGGCACGGGTCTCCCGCACGACGACGGTGGAGGTAGTTCCCTCCTGCGCGGCTCCGGTGCTGCTGCTCCGTCGCTTGGTGTGTCTCTCTCCATCCTCTTGGCCTCGTGGTGGTGATCTCAGTGAGGCGGCGTGGGTGGCATCAAGACAGCGGTGACGCATGCTGGTGGGCGGCGAGGTGGCTGGTTGGCTCTGGCCCGGTTGGGCAGTGGGGTTTTGAGTGCTGGAGAAATCCTTTGCCAGCTATTCCGGCTCCGATGCGGTGACACCTGCGGCCGGGGGAAACCCTAGGACACGTCCGGGCAGCAGCGTCATCGGCGTCGCATCCCTTCTTGGAGGTGCCGCTTGGTATGCAGCAGATCGAAGCGTTGGTCTGTGGTGGGTCGATTCCGGAGGGCGCAGCGGTGGCGGGTCATCCGTGCTTTGTCGAGCTGCCGTTGTTGGCATTTCTTCTTCTTTCTTCTTTCTCTTTTCTTTTGGGCTTGTTGTGCTTCTCGTCCGAGCATTGCTTTGTGATCGGTGTTGGTTGTTTTGTAATACAAAGCGGGGGGAACCCTTTTTCAGTAAGTTCATGATGGATGCTGTGTTGCTAACTTCAGGATCTTGCAAATGACGTTCTCAACATGTTTACTGCAAGGGAAATGGGAAAGGTATTCTTCGCAAATAGTGGTTCAGAAGCAAATGACTCTCAGGTACAGGTTAAACAAACTGTCAGCTGTTCGAGTTTATGAAGTCATATCTTAAGCACCTTTTTCTTATCTGTCCACTGTGTTCAATCATGAATAGTCGAAACAATACACTGTCACCTCCTGTTGAAAATATACATTTTGCCACAGAAGAAATGACTATGCTTTTGATCTTCTTGCACAGAAACATTAACACTATCATGGTTGTGAATTTTATATTGTGTTCCTACAGTTAGTCCACCTGCCTGAGTAGCGTCTGGAGCAGTCATAAACTAGTTTAGTACTTAAATGCAACATGGCCTATTATTGCTAAATCTTGCTCTGTCCATGATCGCTATTTAGATCCATGATCACTATTTAGATCCATGATCGCTATTTAGATCTTGCTCCGTTGATGCCTTTCCATGATCGCTAGTTAGATCCATTCCTCCACTCCTAGTAATGCAGGTTTTTTACAGGTGAAACTAGTGTGGTATTATAACAATGCAATGGGGAGACCAGATAAGAAGAAATTTATTGCACGCTCAAAATCGTAAAGTTCCTTTTCAGTTTCTTTACTACTCTATTCTACCTAATAGCAGTACATATCTTGTTGCTTCATTTCTTCACAAATCTTTACCTAGCACTCCAAATCCAGTTTGCCTTGCATATTAGTTGTTCAGTGGCGTATCAACACCATATTGAATTGCAGTCCAAGTATTTTTCATGACAATCATGACATCAACATTTGTTTTGTAATAATTTTGCATCACAAGTAATAAGAAATTGAATAGTCCAAGAATTGCATTGTAACAAGTCTTCACCAGGACATATGCATCCTCTAAGCATTACCATTATGGTATTTATTCTGATTTTGTAATATGATTTTAACAAGAAATTGACTCTATGTTCATACAGATATCATGGTTCAACATTAATATCAGCTAGTTTATCCGGGTGAGCAAAGGATCTTTCATAACAATAGTATTTCTTTCTTTCAATCCTTCAGTTGTGCAATATAATTTATGAGGATGTTCTATTTTCCTCAGTTGACGCACTCCTTATGTGTCTGGTATATTTGTAATCACTTGCTAATTTCTTCTTTATCCGTAGTCTTCCTGCTCTTCATCAAAAGTTTGATCTACCGGCACCTTTTGTTCTGCACACGGACTGTCCACACTACTGGCGCTTCCATCTTCCTGGTACCAATAAGCCAGTTTGTTTTGTACAGTTGTCTCAGGATATTATGTTTAATGAAATGAATTTGTTGTGATATAGATGAAACAGAAGAAGAATTTTCTACTAGACTTGCAAATAACTTGGAGAATCTTATCCTAAAAGAAGGACCAGAAACAGTAAAGTTTATGTTTTTATTTTCTTGTCATAATGGATCCTATGCTATAATGTTTGGTCAAAGGTTCCTGAAGTATCCACACCCCCTCTGTATCTTTCCAGATTGCTGCTTTCATTGCTGAACCTGTGATGGGTGCCGGTGGTGTCATCCTTCCTCCAAAGACTTATTTTGAGAAGGTAACCTTAAATTACATATAACTCTGAAGTACTTAATTCTAGCTTCTAAATAAAGATTGTAAATTAATATTGCATTCCTGTAATTAGAGATAACATGCCCCCTTCTATTGGATCACATGCCACGAGCCCACGACCCCCCAGTTTGGTGGTTTGTGCTGGTGATAGACACCCTCAACAGGTTGTTGGACAAGTCTAGGAGCTTGGGTTGCTCCGCTGCCTAGCGCCTCGGGACTTGACAGCGACTATCTCACTGTACGCTGGTTTAAGGTGTGCATGCCACTTCGCTTAGGAGGCTTGGGTATACGGGCCTCTGTAGGGCAGCGACTGGCCTTAGCGATCATCTTCGACAAGGCTCGGCTCAGTTTAGTTGGCCTCCTATCAAATCGAAAGCTAGACAATGGTCAAGGGCGGGCGTGAGAGGGTGTGCCGTCATCTCGTAGTTCGCTCAGAGGGTGCATTTGGAGCGAATGCTTTAGGATTCATGGGTGGGATCTGACGTGCACGAGGGCGTTCGCTCGGAATTCTTGAAAATCTGACGTCAGTTTTAACATTTAGGAAAAAGAAAACTGTAAGGATAACTTGAAGCATTCTCTGTTTTTCTTCGCTCCCCCTCTCAACTGTGTCCTAGGCGGTGCATGTAAGTGCACACCTTTGCTATTAATAAGATGTTACATCTCTCCAAATTTTCCTCTGCTTGGTACCAATTTTGAAAAGCTAGTTCCAATTGCTTTATGTACGCGGCAGTGTGCTGCTGCTCATAGCATTTCTTCCAAAAAAGTGTTGCTGAGTGCAGCTGACTCCGCTTACGCTATTTATATAATTTAGGTACTTCCACATCAAAAAGTTAGTTGCTCTTGCGCCATATAATGTTAACCATGTGCTATTTTCCCTCCTATCAGATTCAAGCAGTCCTCAAGAAGTACGACGTCTTGTTAATAGCAGATGAGGTAACTTAAGTTTATGAGGTAAAAAGAGAGTAAAATAATTTCTTGGTGCAAAATTTATGTAATTAGCCCTTCAGGTCATTACTGCATTTGGGAGATTGGGAACCATGTTTGGATGTGATATGTATAATATTCAACCAGATCTCGTCTCCATAGCAAAGGTGAGTTGCTGAGTCCAGTATACCAGTAAAATACCCAATTGTTGGATGGTAACTTCCTGTCTTCAGAGAGACTGATTAATATTTTCTTTTGTACTATTCTTGTTTTTTAATCTGCCAGGCTCTTTCTTCGGCCTACATGCCAATTGCAGCTATTCTTGTTAGCCCAGAAATAGCAGATGTAGTTCATTCGCAGAGCAGTAAACTTGGTAAAGCTAATTCTATTGCAGGAACTCATCTTTTCTCTTGCTACTGTATTTACAAGCACTTCTATTGTTTGTTACAGGTTCTTTTGCTCATGGCTTTACATACTCCGGGCATCCAGTTGCCTGTGCTGTTGCCATAGAAGCTCTGAAGATCTACAAGTAAACCACTCTTCCCATAATAATACTCAACAATCCATTTATGTTGATATATGTGTCTGATGAATCGTTTCCATAATTCCTATTAGGGAAAGGAATATTACCGAACATGTCAACATAATTGCCCCAAGGTTCCAAGAAGGAATCAAGGCCTTCTCAGGCAGTCCGATCGTCGGAGAGGTAGTTATTATGTAGTTTAAGTTTCTTTCTTTTATGACTATTTACTTGTTCCTTTGTTGTTTAAACACATAATGTCTGCACTCCTCTACACAGATACGTGGCCTGGGATTGATACTTGGAACTGAATTTGTCGACAACAAGTCGCCAAATGATCCATTCCCTGCAGAATGGGGTTCGTACTTTATACCTTTTGTTCTTTATTTTTTTAGCAGGATTTACTAGCATGGAAATCCGTAGTCACTGGCAATTTTTCCTCTGCAGTCCATGCTAGGGAAATTTGGTTATTTACCACCGGTGTAATGTAACTGTTGAGTTTTTAGGCCAGTTAGGAACTATAAAGCTAGAAGTTGGAATTTTAAACTAATTTTATCCTAGTTTTTTTTTTGCTGAGCCAAGATAATTAAATGAATTAACCATCTGTGGGACATAACTAAACTAGTAACAGTACTTTTTTTAGATGAACTACTAGTAATAGTACTTATCAGCAGCCAACACGAGAAAAGGGGGATACCAATCAGTTGAGGTTAGGACTTGAATAACTCATCTTCCGAGTTAAGAGTAACTTGCGCAAAAATAAACCATCTCAAGAGTAAAAGAAGCCTTAAAAACATGGACAGCTGAGTTTCTTATGGTCTGATGATTTCAGGGGTTGGTTCAATATTTGGTGCCGAGTGTGAGAAGCGTGGGATGCTTATCAGGGTCGCTGGGGATAACATCATGCTATCACCTCCACTAATAATGACTCCCGATGAAGTTGAAGAAGTAAGATCATACTCTTTGCAATATGCAATCTTTCTCTTTGGTATCAAACACAAACTGACTGAAAATTATTTAAACCATGGCTCTGCTTTAGATTGTGAGCAAATATGGCGGCGCCCTAAAGGCCACAGAGGAAAGAATTGAGGAGCTCAAATCAGCCAAGAAGTGAACAATTCCAATTTGCTGATAGCCTCTAGCAATGATTGGTGATGATGGTGACGACAATGTACAGTTACTTGAACAATTAGGTGCCAATAATAGCACATTGAAAGCCTGAAAGTTGATCTTGATGTGAAAATGTCAGTTCTTATTTACCATCTCCAGTCACAGAATAGGCACATTTGTGACCGGAGGGAAGGGCTGCATTGTTTTCCCAACTATATGGCAACTCTTTGGTGTCTTTCTTCAGCGTCTTGATTAAAGTTGCTAATTTGATGGTAAGCGATTTTGATAAAAAAACTTGGTAGTGTTGCACTGCCTGAATTAAATTAGTCTGCTAAGCTAAATATAGTCAAGTCCTACAAAAGAACTGATGTTAAGAAAATAAATAGTGGACAATCCAATGTACGCTTGTGCCACATGTTGACAGTCAGAAGTTCCATGTGTGAATTCAATACATAATATTACAATATTTCTATGTTTAAACCTAATGGTTAGGTAGGTCATATCGTCTGTTTAGAAACAATACTCTTTTCTTAGGGCTTTCCCAAATGAAATACTGAAAAACATGGGAATAAAAACACACAGGAACTTATGAAGCTAGATGTCATGCCATGTTGAATCCCATATAATCCAGGGGCATTTTTTCTTTGGCTCTTCTCTTTTTTTTGTTCAGTTTTCTTGTGGTTTCTGTTTTTTCTTTATTTTTCAATAAATTCAAATAAAATATGAACCAAATTCAAAAAATGTGAAAATTTTACTACAAAAGACTCTTCTAGGTGCTTGTAAATTTTTGCCCTGAGATGAGATCTGAGGAGCTCGCTGCCAAAAAAATCGGAGCTCAAATTTTGTTGCAGCTTTGGACATTCTTTAGCTCCTTTTTTTTTACCAAGCTCGTCGGATATCATTTCAGCACCTAGAAGAATCTCTCATATTTGGTCTGTAAAAAAATCAGACTTTTAAATCTATTTGTGTTTTTAATTTACTGTTCACTTGGGTGCAGATCCTCTCCTAAATATATCAATGCATCTGTTAGGGAAATATGCAACTTGATATTATTAGGAGGTCAAAGCCATCATATATACTATATAATAGGGACAATTGCATTTTTACCCCTAGTTGGTTCCTACCCACGGGTTTTGCCCTTGCTTTTCGAGCTTGCTCAGTTTTGCCCTTACTTTTTCCATCGAGGTCCCTCGAATGCCCTTTGACCGTTTGACCAAAACTTTGAAAATTCATAACTAATTCATATGAACTCAGAAAAATGCAAATAAGATATCAAAATGTTCATATAAACATTACCTTTATGGGCATATCATTTGCATTCAAGACAAAAGCATCGCTTAAACTACACGAGGTAATTAATGTTATTAACATAATTAAAATAAATAGGTATAAACAATATTTTTTCGTGAATAAAATTATATGCAAATGTAGGTGATGTTTTCTGAACATCCTGATAACTTTTTTGCATTTTCCTGAGTTTGTATCAACTTGTTATGAAGTTTCCAAATAATGGTCAAAGTCGTTAGAACATTCATAACAAGTTGATACAAACTCAGAAAAATGCAAATAAGTTATCAGGATGTTCAGAAAACATCACCTACATTTGCATGTAATTTTATTCATGAAAAAATATTGTTTATACCTATTTATTTTAATAATGTTAATAACATTAATTACCTCGGTAGTTTAAACAATGCTTTTGTCCTGAATGCAAATGATATGCCCATAAAGGTAATGTTTATCTGAACATTTTGATATCTTATTTGCATTTTCTGAGTTCATATGAATTAGTTATGAATTTTCAAAGTTTTGGTCAAACTGTCAAAGGGCATTCGTGGGACCTCGATGGAAAAGTAAAGCAAAACTGAGCAAGTTCGAAAAGAAGCAAGAAACCCAAGTAGGAACCAACTAGGGGTAAAAATGCATTTGTTCCTATATAATACATGGACAAGGGAATGCCAAGAGGCTAGAATACAAAAGGCCATCATCAACATAACTCTAACACCCCCATCAAACTTATGATGGATCCATAATACTGAGTTTGGAGAGATCAAATCCATGCTGCGCTCTAGTTGTCTTTCTTTTGTTTGCTTTTCTGATCACAAGACTTCTCCAAGTACTGGTCAGATAATCGGCCACGGAGGTACCATACGTCGCTTGCACCACAATAATTTTAGCGTGTGTGTTCCTATCTGTATATTAAAGACATGGAAATAGACAGGCAAACAAGAGGGATCGAATTATGACCTCACACAAAGAAACGATTGGTGTCATCATTTTCACCACACAACGCCCAAAACCCATTCTTGGCAACAAAAGGATAGTAGGAAAAACGGAGAGTGGTCATCTCCAAGATATTGAGACGATCCTACGGCATGCCAAGTCCCTCGAAATGTTATAGATCAAATACAACACGCTCTCTACTCATGTTAGTTCATAAATGGTGCGCACCACTGTAACGTGCAGTTCACAGATCCTTACCCGGTGCCGCCGACCTTCTCTTACTCCATCTGCTCCACGAACTCGGCGAACGCGGCACAAGATGAGCCACCTTCCTTCCACGCCGCGGCGGCGCTCTCCTTCACCGCCATGGCCCGTTCGACGACCGCTCGCCGACCTTCCGACTCCATGTCCATGATCTGCCTAACCGTGGCATCCACATTGTCGGCCGTGACAAGCACCCCGGGTTTACTATACCCTCTCACCGCCACGCCAACCTTCATCTCCTCCACAATGTACACCTTGTTCATCCACTGCTCGGCTTCCAGCGGCCAGCACACCATCGGCACGCCGGTGGCCGCCGCCTCCAGCGTCGAGTTCCATCCACAGTGAGTGATGAAGGCACCAGTGGACGCGTGACGCAGCACGTCCATCTGTGGCACCCAGGACGCGGTCACCACGAGGCCCCTGCCCGCCGTCCGGGCCAAGAACCCCTCGGGGAGGAGAGACAGCGTCGCATCCGGCTCGCCGGCCGCTGCGGCGAAGGCAGGAGGCGCGCGCAGCACCCACAAGAACCTGTGCCCGGACATCTCGAGCCCTTTGGCCATCTCTCTGATCTGCTCCAGCGAGACCGTGCACCGGCTGCCGAAGCAGATGTAGACGACGCTGCCCTCGGGCTGCGCGTCCAGCCACCGGAGGCATGGGTGCCTCTCCTCCTCCTCCTCTGCGTCGCCCTCCGCGATCAACGGGCCTACGCAGTAGACCCGCGGGGCGGCAGGGCCGCGGAGGCAGCGCCCGTCTCTAATCGCCGCCACCGCCGAGCCCTCCAGCGCCTCGAAGGTGTTCACCAGAATGCCGCGCGCTGCCGCCATCCGACCGAACACGTCCAGCACGGCCGCGTACAGGTCCGTCCCGCTCTCGAGCACCGCGTCGACCAAGTGTGACGCCGGCATCGTGGGCACGCCGGGGAACGACACGGGCGCGTCGCCGAGATCTTTGACGTTTCCGCCGCTCCCAGAGCAAAATGAAGGCAGTTCGAGGAAGACGGTAAGGTTGGCGGCGCCTGTGCAGTAGAAGAGGTGCCCCGGGACTCCGACCTCCGCGGCGACGTCGAGGAGGCAAGCGGCGAACATGTCGGCGACGAGCGCGTGGACTGCGGGGAGGCTGCGGAGGAAGTCTCGCAGGCCGGGCGCCTGGGAGCGGAAGGCAGCCTGCATGCGGATGAACGGGTGCGCGGCGTCGACGGAGTGGTGGTGGGCGGGAGGGGGAGGGAGGGAGTGGACGGAGAGGGAGGGGAGCCGGGAGGCGTACCGGCCGATGGTGGAACGGAAAACCGGGGAGGTAAGGGTTGGGTCCGGGACGGCGACGGTGACGGCGAGGCCACGACGGAGGCAGACCGCGGCGAACTCCATCATGGGCATGAGGTGGCTTATGCTCTGGCCGGGGATGAGGACCACCCTCCTCGCCGTCGCCATTGTGGCCTGTGAATTTCGGGTTTGGACAGTGGACCAGCCGAAAGTGCGAAACCTTGTGTAGCTTCTAGACTGCTGTCTTATCAGTATAGCAAGATGCCCATGCAAAATACCTGTTGTGATCAAGATGTATTTTTTTACAAAACACCTGTTGTGATTAACCTATGCAGGATTAATTCCATACATAAAACTAAGATATCTCGAGAATTTTATAAAAAAATGATATCTCGAGAAAGATGAGAGATAAGGCGAGAAGGAGTGGGGCACGGTGATGATTGGTGGTCGGACTTAGTGGAGGCATGGGGATGGACGACGCAGGCAACGACCACCATGCCAGATTATTCCACAGGCTTCCCTTTTTAATTACTCAACAATAAAGTTGTGGGAGATAAGGATGAACGAAATAGGTGCGTGTATCCTTTTGCAAAATTGCCATAGTTTGCTTTTTATCCATCAGTAGATCGGACGATTTATATTGCAAGATGGCAGGCACACTATCATCACTAACTCAGTTTTTTTATAAAAATATAGATAGGTGCACAGCCGGCCGGCTAGCCCAAATTTCTGCGGGTCGGTTGCCTAGCGTTAGATCGAGGGGGGTTAAAGGGCCCTGATTAGCGCATGGACTAGGGTGTCCTCTTCCTTCCCCCACCCCACGGCACGCGCTTGAAAAAAAAAAGGGACGACCAACATGCTCGCCGGCCACCTCGGGCCGGGCTATATGCAGCTCCGCCGCTGACCATGTAGGTCCGCCGTCGACACGGATGCAGCTCCGCCATTTGTGCAACTTTGTCGTCGCCCCCCCCCCCCCTCCGGTCGCAGCTCCGACGTGGGTGGTTGTAGCTCCGTCGATTGACGGTTGCAACATCCCGTCCCCCAGCTCCGGTCAACGCTGGGAGCCGTCGGTGTCGTTCCAGCATAGAGCAAAGAACATGTGGTTGTAGCTTTTTGCTTTAGCGTTTGCAGCAAAAGAAGGAAGAAAACACAGTACATGCCTCGTGGTCATCGTGGAGGAAGAAAGTCGGTTCCAACAAACCATGACAATGGTTCCAACAAATCACCATGCTGCGAACTAACATGTGGTTGGATGGTTAGAGGGACTGTGGTATCCCCAGCCCATCAGGGTTCAAGTTCTGATGCTCGCATTTATTCCTGGATTTATTTCAGGATTTCCGGCGATGCGCATTCAGTGGGAAGAGACGTTCCCAACGATGACGAGGTGCCTATGATGAGTGTATGCGCGTGTATATGAGCGTTTGCGTCTGTATTGTGTTCAAAAAACAAATCACCACGCTGGTTGCAGCTTCACGTTCAACCTTGCGACGACGCTTCTAGCAAACGCGGTCTCCGGTTCCAGCAAATCGTGAGGCCAACTCCACCGCGCGACCCCATCTTGTCCGGCCCCGTCCGTTTGGGGTAAAAGGGACAAAACAGATGGCCCAGCGCGCGGGAGCAAACAGACTTTTGTCCGTTTTGTGTTCACTTTTGACCCATCCCCGACCCAAGTTTGCGCTGATTTTGGAGTGAAACGGACAGCGCGCGGACGGGCGGGACGCGCGCGCTTGTCCTCCCCTGGCCCGCCTGTCGGTGGCACAAAGCAAAAAAACCCCGCCCGCCCATTTGGCGCCATTCCCACCAAACACTCGCACGTCCTTCCCGCAACCCCCTCTGTAACGCCCGGTTAATTAAGCTACAGTAATCATATGTTAATGGCGCCAGGTCATTGCGATTACTGTTGTTTAACTCGCGTTGGTTCGATTCCGGTCCAAATTCAAATTTAAAATAAAGTCAAAAATAGAAGTTTCCAAATGTCAAAACTAAAATGTACAAACTGTGGCAAATTTTTGATAGGTAATTATGGTGGTGAACCAACATTTTGTAAAGTGTTTTAGTGCACTAAGATATAATAAAACAGTAAAGGAAAACTAAAAGCAAAACAACAACAAAAATATAAGAAAAGGGGAGAGGCCCCACCCCTCATTGGGCCTTCGCCCAGAGTAACCCCAGCCGCCCACCGCGCCTACCTACCCCCCCACAAACCCTAACCGACACCTCCACAACCCCCACGATCCCCACACCACTCCCTCGCCCCTCTTCTCCTCCCTCGATCTGGATCGAGGGGATCGTGCCCCTTCGCCGCTCGTCGTCTCCGCCACCTCGTCGCCATCGCCGGACCTCGCCGTCAGTGCCTCACCTCGCCTCCGAGTTGCCCCCGACACTCGTCCGCGCGCCACTCCGTCCCCTACTCCCCCGATCTGGAACTAGGGCTCGGTCCCGACGCTGCTGCCGCTCGGAGCCCCCCCCCCTCACCGGAGCCACGACGCCGCCGGACCACATCCTCGTCCTCCTCCCCAACGGCCACCTCGAGCTCGCACGCGACCCCCCCTGTGAGCCCCGTCCGTCTCCTCTCTCCCTGGGTCACCATGGTCACCGCCGTCCCCGCCCGCAGTCAGCGCGCTCACCGCGCCCCTCTTCCCGTCGCTGGTCGTGCCTCGTTCGCCCGCGCCCCACCCTCGTCTCGGGGCCACGCTCGTTGTGCCGTGCCGCCCGCTCCGACTGTCGCTGCCCGCCCAAGATCGCCGCGCCTCCGGCCGCTCCCATACAGCCAGCGCCCTCCCCTGCTGGCCGTGGCCGAGCCGCCCATGGCCACGCCCGGCCGTGGTTGCCCTCTGTCGTCTGCACGCGTGTGCACGACCACGCTGTGGAGGCCGGCTAGGCCCCCTGTGTCTATGACACGTGGGGCCCTTCCCCTGTAAAACGAGAATGAAAAAAATAGTTTTAAAATTAATTAAGTTTACTTGATTAGCCTAATAAGCTAAATTAATTAATTTAACCTGCTAATTTGCTAAGTCTATGACAGAACGGCCCCACACGTCAGGTTGACCCTGGTCAACTCTGTTGACCGCTGACGACGTGATGATGTCAGGCTGACATCATAATCACTGTTTTGAATTAATTTAAATCTGGTAATTCTAGAAATAGAATAAACTTTGAAACATCATAGAAAATTATCCGTAGCTCGGATAAAAATACTTTGTACATGAAAGTTGCTCAGAATGACGAGACGAATCCGGTTACACCCTCCGTTCGTCCGCCACACACTCCTAGCATAGCAAACATGGAACCTTTCCCCTCCAGTTCGTCTGCCCAAAAATGCCAAACTTTGGGGAAACATTCCTGGATGTTTTCCCCCTTCGCCGGTAGCGTGTAGCACCGCGTTAGAACACGTCTAGCTCTGCCTGTTGTCCTGTTATGCACTTGCTTGCCATGTATTTACTGTTTCTTCCCCCTCTTCTCTCTGGTAGACCCCGAGACTGCCGCTGATGCCGCTGTGATCGACTACGTCGACGACAGCCCCTTCTTCTTGTCTGAGCAACCAGGCAAGCCCCCCTTTGATCATCCCGGTATCGCCCATTCCATTCTCTCATGCTTGCATTAGATTTTGCTACTGTTATTGATTGCTCCTATTCTGATGCATAGCCTGCTTTTGTACCTGTTGTTGTACCTTACCTGCTTATCCTAAAGTGCTTAGTATAGGTTGGTTAGTGATCCATCAGTGACCTCCACTTGTCCTTGCTGCCCCTGCTTCATCATCGACGACTCGAGCTACATGATCGACGTCCAGAGCCCAACACCGCACATCGCATCACGCCCCTTTTGTTGCTCGACTCTTCAGAGCTACTATCGAGTGACGAGGGTGATCCATCATAACGCACTCCTGATGATAATTCTGTAGTGTAGCTATTCGGTCGTGGTCATCGAGGGTGATTTCCTCTTTCACCATTCCCGATACGGCTCTGTCGTGCAACACCTCAAGTGTGAACCTCGAGGGTGGTCCCTCTTACGTTCACCTTGATGATTACATTGAGTGGAATCCTCCGAGGGTGATTCCTTGGGTTTTCCCCTTGATGTTTGGACACACGGATACCTTGACATTACTTGAGACCTTTGGGAAAGTCGGGCGGGCCCGGAGAGCACCCGCAAGATGGTTACGAGGCACGGCCGGGAAGTCAGGCAGCCCTCGAGTGGGCTGGGCTTGCCCTTGCCGTATTTCCTCGAGACGGGGCGACGGGGTCACATTATCGTGAGTCTCTGATCGTCTCCGCAAGCTAATAATACACTATGGTTTGGGTATTTGTTCTGAATTGGCCTTTGGCCTTTACGCACTAACCACCACGCGAGAATAGTTATGGGCCTCGACATCGCAGTATCAGCCGAAGCTTTGTCAAAGTCCAGTTCAGCATTGCGGCACGGCTGGGCCGGCGCCATCCGGGCAGCCTGGATCCGCCCTGCGCGCAACGATCCGGAGTGCAACGGGCGATGGGCCCAGACCCTGGAGTGCTTAGGATGTAGACCGGCGGGGACCTCTGTGCTGAGCCTAGGTCGGGCTGCGACGTGTTGATCTTCCGAGGCCGGGCATTGACCCCAAAAAGGTGTGTCCGGCCAGAGTGATCGAGCGTGTTGGAAAACGTGGTGCACCCCTGCAGGGAAGATACATATTCGAATACCGTGTCCACGGTAATGGACGTTCAGACTTATATCTTGATCTAATACAACTAGAAATGGATACTTAAGTTATGTTGCTCCGGGATTGCTTTCTCGCAGGGAGTCGAGAAAGGATCTCTGGGCATTAATGCTACAACATGCTTGTTAATATAAACTGCTATTCTTTACTCTTCTATATGCTGCAAGATGCTTGAAGCTGCTTGAAGATGCTAGTCTTTGATAGGCTAGGCCCTCCCCTATTACGGCATTCTGCATTCGGTCCACGAATCTGACCATTTCATTTGATACCAATGCATACTTAGTTTAGATCTGATGCTTGCGAGTACTTTGGATGAGTACTCACGGTTGCTTTGCTTCCCCTTTTCCCCTTCTCCCTTCTTTATGGTTGTAGCAACCAGATGGTGGATCCCTGGAGCCAGATGCCACCGCCGATGGATACTGCTACTTGGGGACCACCGATGGCCAGGAGTAGTTAGGAGGTCCCAGGCAGGAGGCCTTGCCTCTTCGATTGTTGATGTTTGTGTTTGCCTTATTAAGGCATCCTTGTTTAACTTATGTCTGTACTCAGATATTGTTGCTTCTGCTGACTCTTGTGTATCGAGCTTGTATTCGAGCCCTCGAGCCCCCTGGCTTGTAATATAAAGCTTGTATTATTTTAATTGCGTCTAGAGTTGTGTTGTGATATCTTCCCGTGCGTCCCTGATCTTAGTCGTACACATTTGCGTGCATGATTAGTGTACGGTCGAATCAGGGGCGTCACACCCTCCCTCCCCCGTCCATGGCCGACGCCTGGCCGAATTCCGGCGGCCTGGCCGTCGACCCGCCCGGAAAGGTGAAGAAGAAGGCGGCCAAGGCGCCAAGGAAGCCGCGATCGGAGTGCACGCCGAAGGAGATCGCCAAGTTGGACGCGGAATCGGCAAAGAGGAGGAGCCGGAGGGCGGTCGTCAGTGTCAATGCCTCGGCGGCCAAGTTCGTCGCCGAGCGCGATGCGATGGAGGCCGCGCGGCGCAAGGCCGCGGTCGACGAGAAGGAGGACATAGTCAACAAAGCGCACACCCTCCTCATGCTTGGCATGTGCCGACCGGCCGGTTTCCCCACAGCGGCCGTCGGCCCAGCAAGCATCGGCGTGAACTAGGGCCGCTGGCCATGAACTAGGCTTGGCATTTGAAACGTTTCTTTTTTTCTAAAATGTGGAGGCGGATAGGATGGAGCAAACGGATGCGGCCGCGCGCTGGGCGCACGACCACTGCATCCCAGGACACGCCCGGACACGACCCCATCTCCCTACCCAAAGGGACATAATCCGATCAAAACGGACGTTCGTTTAGGGTCGCGCGGTGGAGTTGGCCTGACACCAGTTGGAACATTTTCACGGCACCCCACCGTGCTCAGCCGACGCACCACCGCAAATTGATCGTAGCTCTTCAAAATGTTGGTTCCAACAATTCACGCAATTGGTTGCGAGATTAATTGGGCCCACCGTTTGTCGGTCAACTCCATCGATGCGCTGCTCGTCGAGCAACTCCCCTATACTTGAAGTCGATACAACTCGGTGGTTGCAGCTCTGCCAGATGTGGTTTGCAGCTCCCTCGCCAGCACATCGTACTCCGGCGGCATGCGGTAGCAGCTCGCTGGCGTGCAGCTCCAACATCGGCCAGGGACATCGAACGTGAAGGGGAGCGTTGCATGAAAATCAAAAAAATTCTATAGAACACCCAAGATCTATCTATGGAGATGCATAGTAACGAGAGGGGAGTGTGTCTACATACCCTTGTAGGCCGAAAGCGTTAGCGTCATAACACGGTTAATGTAGTCGTACTCTTCGCGATCCAATCATGATCCAATCCGATCTAGTACCGCATGTGAGACACCCTCTGAGTTTAGCACACATACGGCTCGACGGCGTCCTCTCCTTCTTGATCCAGCAAGCGAGGGAGAGGAGATAGATGAGATCTAAACCAACATGACGGTGTGGTGGTGGTGGTGGCAGCGGAACGCCGGCAGGGCTTCTGTCAGGACCCCGGTTCCAGGTCACATCGATCTAGCCGGTAACACCTCATATCACTTTGCGGCCTCACGCACGGTATTCCCACGGTGTCGCCTTACCATGGCCGGGACCGTTTATGCCTTTTGGCTCACGTATATGATAGTGTCGCTAGCATCCATATGACAGAGAACCGGGCCGACATGACTAGTCGTGAACCCAAAGTGGCGCCTAACGTATAGGGACAGCATACATGAATCAACATCGAGCATGTCGGCCACGTGTGAATCCGGGCTGTAGCCTTTGGGCTAACAGGACTCGGGAATCCGGGCTATAGCAGGCTAGGCAGGACTCGGATGTCACGCGTGACATTTCCCGAAGGGATGAACACAGAGCAAGTGACTCACATGCCGACACGATCAAGTGTTAGGAGCAAGTAGTCTTTGGGCTAGCAGGACTCCGGTGAACCGGGCTGTAGCGGACTACTATGGTTCATGGAAGCACAAGACTACATTTCCCCATAAGAGGCTACCAAGGATAAACAACTAGGTTGTCGGATCCCACACATACCAAGCATTTCAATCATACACACAATATGCTCGATATGTGCAAATACAACATGGCATCACAACAAGACTCTCGACCCAGTATTTATTCATTAGGCCCGAGGAGCGAGATATTACAAACATGGGTCTCATGACCCAACATTCAGAGCATACAAATCAAAGCACATGCGGAAGCTTAACATGTCTGAGTATAGACATCTACAAATGAAAAAGGCTTAGAAGCCTGACTATCTACCAGATCCTGCCGAGGGCACAAGATCGTAGCTGAGGTATCAAGCTAAACGTCGAAGTCCACGCGGAACTGCTAGTGAGACGGAAGTCTCTGCAAAAACGTAAAATAGGCAAACGTGAGTACAAATTTACCCAACAAGACTTACATCATAACTAACTACATATGCATCAGTATCAATAAAGGGGGGTGGTGGAGTTTAGCTGCAGCAAGCCAGCTTTGACTCGGTGGCTATCCCGAACTATGACTGTAAGTAACTCTTTTGAGGTGGCGCACACGAGTCCACATATTCACCATATCAATACACCACTATGGATCCGCTCCCGTCTTCCTACGAGAACGCCATCCATAGCACTCACGCTTATCTTGCGCATTTTAGAGTATCCACTTTCACTTGTCTATGAATTGTACAGGCAACCCAGAAGTCCTTTTCCGCGGACACGACTATTCGAATAGATCATATTAACCCTGCAGGGGTATACTTCTTCACACACGCCCTCGCCACTTACCACCATGTACACATCGTGTATCTCGGCAACCTTCAAGCGGAAGCTTTGGCGAGGAGTCGGCCACGACCTGACTAACCACACAAGTCTCTAGTCCAGGTTTATCGCCTATTCGGGTTCCATCCGCAAGGAGATCCGGCCGGGGTGTCGCTCACAGCCCCAAAACGATGTGTACAGGGTTCCAAGCCCACCAAACGGGTGACACTTGGCATACCCGGCCATGGTGCCTAATCATCCCAAGCCCACCTGCACGGGTGCCACTTGGTAGACTACTAACACTACTGCAAACACCGAAACTAGTTGCAACTCCCGGACAGAGATCAGGTTGATTAATAAGTCGAGAGAGCTTGGTGCACCCGGAGCCCAATGTGTGGTAATCTGTTCATGGATCACAAACACGAACTCAGTTCACGAGGGCGGCTGCAATGAGACAACCCACCATGTACTCCTACATGGCCTCTCACCGCTACCTTTACCAAATCGTGTTCACACACTTAGCTCTCAACAATGGGACATGTTCACCACATTCTAATTCATCCCCGATGAATCAGACCTGACTCAACTCTAAGCAATAGTAGGCATGACAAACGAGCATGAATGAGTAGGCACATCAGGGCTCAAACAACTCCTACTCATGCTAGTGGGTTTCATCTATTTACTGTGGCAATGACAGGTCATGCAGAGGAAAGGGGTTCAACTACCGTAGCATGTAACAGTTGAAACGTTGTTGTCCTAATGCAGTAAAAGAGAGCAGGAGCGAGAGAGTGGGATTGTATCGGAATGAACAAGGGGGTTTTGCTTGCCTGGCACTTTTGAAGATAATATAGCTCTTCATCGGTGTCATCGAACTCATCGTCGGAACCTCGTCTACTGAGAGAGGACAAATACCGGCAAACAAGGAAGAACACAATCAATGCAATGCAACAATATGATGCATGATCATGACATGGAAATATGTTGTGTTTTGAGCTAATGCAACTAGCAACATGTTAAATGGAGTTGGTTTGAACCCTAGGTTCAAATTCAAACTTCATATAAGGCATTTCAAATGCCATTTATTCAAATTGTCTTAAACAGCAACTTTAAGTTGTTCAAACATGCATGAAAAAGGTACAGATGGATAGATTAGATTTTTCTGATCATTTTTCATATATAACTTGTTTGATTTGGACCTACGGTTGATTTACTATGATTTTTAGAAGTTTTGGGCATTTTTTGGAATTTCCTGTATAAAGTTAAATCCAGAAAAAGGTTAACTACGTCAGCATGACGTCAGGGTGATGTCAGCAGGTCAAAGGCGCCAGCCCAGGTCAAACCTGACGGCGAGGACCCACAAGTCAGTGTAACAACTAACTAACAGAGTTAGTTAGTGTTAGGTTAGCACTAACCTAGGTTAATTAGGGCCTGGGCCCACATGTCAGTGGCTCATCTAGTTAACTAAGTTAATTTAGCACTAGTTAAACCTAATACTAATTAAGCGAGGGCACAGGGAGGTCAAAACCACGGTCGTGAGGTCAAACCCGCGGACTTGGTCCACGGCTCGGCTGGCGGCACAGAACCGGCGGGCGTCGGGTTCATGCTCTGAGGCACCATTTAGGGCGCGGTTGGGTTCTCTGGCGAGCTGGATGGGTGCGCATCCGATGGTGCAAGCGGTTGGGTGCGGGAGGCGGAACGACGGCGGCAGCGACAACGCGGTGGGCGAGTTCGGACCTCGGCGAAACGGCGTTGCGGCGCACTGCAGAACAGCGGGTGGGTGCTAAGGACTCTGACGGCGTCTTGAGCATGTTGCGATGCTTTCGGTTGCGGTCATAGCTAGCTACGGCATGGCGGCGTGAGGCTGACGGCGGCGAGCCGGAGCTCATGGATGCGGTAGCTACGAGGATGCTAGGGACGGCAGGGCAAGGAGAATCGGTCAGCGGATCACCGCGGAGCTGCGAGGGATGGTTAGCGGGCTCGTGGGCGTCCGGTAGCTCTCGAATCGACGGCGAGATCCACGGTGGCGGCGATGGAAAGCAGCGATCTTGGCGGCGTTGTGGCGCGTCCGTAGTTCCATGGCTTGGTGGAGAGGATGAGGAAGGCGTCCGGAGCTCTTGGACAGGTCGAGGAGCAAGGGGTGGCTGTGGCGCGGTAAACATCGTCGGCGGTGACGAGCTCACTCGGTTCTTTCGTGTTCTTAAGGGAGAGAGAGAAAAGTGGGCGAGGTGAGAGGTTTGGGCCGCGGCGTGCGTGGCGTCGTCCGGGGTCGAGAGGAAGGCGGCAAGCGAGGAGGTTGCTTGGGGCGTGTCTTGGCGACGGCTGACCCACGCCCTCCTGCCCTTGGCGGGCAGGAGGTGGAAGACGACAGGAGGAGCCTGGTGGGCTGGGTCGCCAAGTGGAGTGGCAGTGGGTGGGCTGGGCCACAGGTGAGGCCAGTGGGTTTCCTCTCTCTCTCTCTTCTTTATTTTGTTTGAGTCTTCTATTTTATTCCTCTGTTTTGAATTAGTAAAATACTAATTCATTTCATAAAATCTGGAAATAATTATGGGTGCTTTCGAATTATTCGGTGACCCTTAACAATTTCCAACATTTTTGGAGCATGTGAAATATATATAGCATTTAAATAGCTCCAATTCAAATATGCTTGAATTAATTCAAAGTCCAAATATGTCCTGCAAAAATGTGAACCATTTTTGGTAGATGCTTCCACCTTGATCCAGAAATGATGAACATTTTTAAAGGGCATTTTGAAATCATTGAAAAATATTTTGGTTGAACCTATTTGAATTCCTTTTGATGCTAGGGTTTGAACATCCCCATTTCAAATTTCCAAGAAAATTAAACATGATGCAAGCAATATGCAAACACTAGGCAGCACCAGAAGCTAGGTGTAACACCCCGGATACAACTTTCCATATTCGTAACTCCGACTCTTGCCCTTTCCGGAGATGTGATTTATTATTTCCTTCGTGGTTGGGTTTTGTCTGTTGTTTGGCATTTTGTTTTTGTTATGCATTTCATCTCATGGCATCATCTGCATTTCATCCGCATGTTTTTCAAAACTTGCATCCGTTAAATGTTCGCCGGTTCTCTCCGTTGTCCGTTCGAGTCGGATACACTTGCACGCGCCGCTGCACCTCGAAATATTATTTTATATGTGGCATAATAATGTTCTCGGAATGGGTTGCAACTTGTCATGCGGTCTTATTATAGTGTAGACAGGCCGTCGCCAAGTTTCATCGCTTTTCGGAGTTCGTTTGATCGCCTTAACCGTTATATATGTAACGGGATATAGCGGTATTTTCGTCGGATGTTTGGTCTCGAAATTGTGCGGGCTGCATTTCTCCTCTCTCCCTCGGTCAAAACCCCCTCTCCTCAGCCCACCTAGGTTCCCTAACCCCTCTCTCGATCGGATCCGTCGGATCGCGATCGGAGGCCTCAAAACCCTCCTAACCCCCAAACCCTAATTCGCCTATAAAGGAAGCCCCCCTTCCATTTTGGGTCTCCTCCTTCCTTCCCTCAAATCCGCTCCCCCAATCATCAGTGCCGCCCTCCTCAATTTCAGGCGCCCCAAGCCCCTCCGCCACTTGGCAAGCCACAGTTGGCCAGCCGCCACCGAGGCGTCGCTTCAGCCAACCGGGAGTCGCCACTGGCCTCCCCGCGCCCCACTTCACATGCCCGCCAGAGCCATGGGAGCCCGCCTGCCCCGATCTGGGCGAGGCGCCCAGCGCCGCCGCCGCCCAGCGACCGAGCCGCTCTGTTCCTCCCACCTCTCGCGCCCTCCGCTCGATCCCGATGGGATCGGGGCCTTCGCCGTCGCCCAGGTGAAGCCATCTGCCGCCGCCCTCGCCGGAGTTGAGTTCAGCGACCCGTCCCTGCTCCTCCACCTTGCTCTCTCTCTCTCCGTATCTCTCTAACTTCTCCCTCCGTCTCTCTCTCGCCCTTGCAGTCGCCATGGGTGAACCCGTGCCTCCCGGAGCTCCGCCCTCCGTCGTCGTTGCCCGGATCCGGCGCCGGCCGGCCGGATCTGCCGGTTCCCGCCGCCCCGACCTCTGCTTCCGACCCGGCGCCGTCGCCTTCCACTCCTCCAAGGCCGCGCCGCCCCTGTTTCCATCTCCATCGCCGCCGGCTGCATCGAGCAGCAGCGAGCGCGTCGCTCGACCGGGTCCAGCCCAGCATCGCAAGGCCCAGCCGCTCCTCTGCTTCGGCCTGGCCGCATCCGGCCGCCGACCCCAGCCTCCTGCTCCACCGAAGCGGGCCGAAGCCCATGGGTGAGGCCAGCAGCCTCTCGCCCCAATGGCCTCACCTCCGAGCCGGGCCTTGGCCCAGGGTGAGCCGCCTCCCCCAGCCCCTCTCTGCTGGCCCAGCCAGATTCGGCCTTGTTGTTTTTTTTCCATGCGCTGCGAATTTTGCCATTTTCCAGAGTCTGTCAGTTTTACAGTATAGTCCCCCTAGATCATGCATTTAATAACTTCCTATTGGTGCATCGGATTAAAATGTTTTATACATGTAAATTGCTTAGAAATTTGTGTAGATTAATAATATGCCATTTTCATCCATGTTTAAAATGTTTAACTTGCTGTTTATTTAAATTTGTTAATATGCCATGTTAAAATGATTTAATTCATAACTAAATAACCGTAACTCGGAATTAAATGTTCTTTATATGTAAATGGGGTGGAAAAATGCCTAGATTAACATGGCCCACTTTATGTTTCTGTTTAACAACTCTAAAATTGTGTTTAGGTCAGATCTGTTCCGAATCCATAATTTGCATATGGGGATTTTCCGGAATTGTTGTTGTTGTTTCCGGCCTCATTTAAACTTGCCTAAATAGTTAGTTTAATCATGCTCCACCTCTTGCCATGTTTAACAGCATTTAATATTGTTGAGTACCTAACCAAGAGAGAACTAAATATTTGAATGTGGTGTTCCGTCAATATGCAACTCGTTGCATATTGAGCTCCACTTAATTTGTAGGACTGTTTGTGCATATTGCCATGCCATGCTATTTAAACCGGACATGCATCATATTTGATTGTGCATCGTGCCATGTTTTATGTGTTGGGTGTTTACTATGTTGTTTGTTTCTTTCCGGTGTTGCTTCTCGGTTCCGGTAATGTTGCGATTGTGAGGATTCGTTCGACCTCGTCCGTTTGTCTTCTTCATGGTCTCGTTCTTCTTCCTTGCGGGATTTCAGGCAAGATGACCATACCCTCGAAATCACTTCTATCTTTGCTTGCTAGATGCTCGCTCTTTTGCTATGCCTATGCTACGATGCCTACCACTTGCTTATCATGCCACCCACATTGCCATGTCAAACCTCTAACCATCCTTTCCTAGCAAACCGTTGATTGGCTATGTTACCGCTTTGCTCAGCCCCTCTTATAGCGTTGTTAGCTGCAGGTGAAGATGAAGTTAGTTCCTTGTTGGAACATGGAGATGTTGTTCCTTGTTGGAACATGTTTACTTGTTGGGGATATCACAATATATCTTATTTAATTAATGCATCTATATACTTGGTAAAGGGTGGAAGGCTCGGCCTTATGCCTGGTGTTTTGTTCCACTCTTGCCGCCCTAGTTTCCGTCATATCGGTGTTATGTTCCCGGATTTTTTTGCGTCCCTAACGCGGTCGGGTGATTTATGGGACCCCCTTGACAGTTCGCTTTGAATAAGACTTTTCCAGCAAGGCCCAACATTGGATTTACATTTGCCTCTCCTAGCCTTTTTTCCCTTGGGAGTCGCGCTCTCAAGGGTCATCTTTATTAACCCCGGGCCAATGCTTGTCTAAGTGTTGGTCCAAACTAAACCACTTGCGGTGCCGCCCGAGGCAACTTGGGGTATCGTCGGTTGCCGTCGTCTGCTCATCCGGTCGTGGCTCGAGGCGAGATCTGTGCGGCTACTATCGAGGTGTCGGCACGCGGGAGGTCTTCTGGACTTGTTTTATTGCTGTGGAATGTCTTGTAGCGGGATTCGAGACTGATCGGGCTTCCGGGAGAAGGTCTATTCGCCGTTGATCGCGAGAGCTTATCATGGGCTAAGTTGGGACACCCTGCGGGGTTTGAACTTTCGAAAGCCGTGCCAGCGGTTATGTGGCAGATGGGAATTTGTTAATGTCGGTTGTAGAAAACCGAAGTTGATCTTAATTAAAATACACCAACCGCGTGTGTAACCGTGATGGTCTCTTCTCGTGAGTCCGGGAAGTGAACACGATGTTGGAGTTATGTTTGGCGTAAGTAGTTTCAGGATCACTTCTTGATCATAGTTGTTCGACCGTGCTTTGCCTCCTCTTCTCGCTCTCTTTTGCGTATGTTAGCCACCATATAGGCTAGTCGCTGCTGCAGTTCCACCTCACTTCCCTGTCCTACCTTTAAGCTTAAATAGTCTTGATCTCGCGGGTGTGAGATTCTGAGTCCCGTGACTCACAGATACTTCCCAAACCAGTTTGCGGTGCCAATGAGACCGTGCAGGTGATGCACCGAGCTCAAGGAGGAGCTCGATGAAGATCTTGTTCTTTGTGTTGTTTCGTTTGATTGATCAATAGTGGAGCCAGTTGGGACGATCGGGGATCTGTGTAGCATTTGGGGTAGTCTTCTTTTATTTTGGTTCCGTAGTCGGACCTTGATTGTATCTGTATGATGTAATGTTTTACTCATGTATTGTGTGAAGTGGCGATTGTAAGCCAACTATGTATCTCTTTCCTTATGTATTACATGGGTTGTGTGAAGATTACCTCACTTGCGACATTGCTTCAATGCGGTTATGCCTCTAAGTCGTGCTTCGACACGTGGGAGATATAGCGCATCGAGGCGTTACAAGTTGGTAATCGAGCCTTCCCGACTTAGGAGCCCCTACTTGATTGTTTCTTTGGCGTTGTTGAGTCTAGAACGGAAAATGTTTTGAGTCTTAGGATTATATATATCGGAGTAGGATTCTTTTTACTCCTCGGTCCCTTAAATCGCTCTGGTGAGGTATCTGACGTAGAGTTTTGACTTTTCTCTCCTCAAATTTCACTAAAATTTTTTTTAGGATCACGCGGGTATCTTGGAATCGTTCGATGGTTTTGTGGCGAGAACATTGTTCTTGGTGCCTCGACATTTAGGGGTTGTGGCGGTGTCCGGGAGTTGAGCTCCGAGGTGTTGTCGTCACAATTTTATCGTTGCAGATTCGGAATACGAGTTTTGCCGACATCGAAATCTCTTTTGTGCAGTTGTTGGTGAGATAACCCGATAGCCCGATCTTGTGGCGAAAGGGAGTATTGCCATGACTTGTATAACGGATGTTTTTGAAGGTCGAGGTACACGATTTCGAGGATTTCTTGGTTATGTGTTGACGGATGGATACAATTGGATCTAGGTATTGTTAGTTTGGGTGATATATTTTGTGTCCCTGTATCCCCAACACCAGATTGCATAACCGAAAGTTTCGGGAGTTTATAGGTGGGAATTCTAGTAGCTTACGGGATATTCTTTCCGCGGATGTATGATTTGAGATTGGGGTTCAACGTCTAGTGGTCCGCCCATTCACGGTCGATTCTGATGGTCGCGAGGCGTCTTAAAGAATCCTTGGCTATGCTGATTCGGGGACGTCTTGTTTGTCATTCGTGACGTCCGCTATCGTCGTGTCCGTGTGGGCCCCACCACGAACACTTTGGCGAAATCTCTATCATGTGTTTGTTCGGCTCATTCTTGAAGCCAATCCTTTGTTTTGTTTTGTTTTGTGGTATTCAAGTTGCTTCAATGCCAAGTGTTGATTCCATACCTTTCCTAATTGGTGTTCTCATATTGCTATGTGAATACTAATCCTTCTTGATCACTGAGCTTGTCATGTTAATTCTTTTCCAACCGGTGTGCTTCTCTTCAAGTGGATCCGATCATTCCAACATTCGCAAGATCAATTCTAAGCTTTTTCTCAACGGTGTTCGTTTCATCCGACCCAAGTTGTTTTGATTTCCCGCCCTCCCACCTTTTTTTCTTCAAGGACTCAGATTTCTTAATCAAGTATCCATTTTTTTTTATTGAGTGAAGTTTCTTCATTCTTTTCCTTTAATGTTTTATCCGGTGATTTCTCATGAAGACGCTAAGGAAGCTTCAACCTTATCATTGTTCCATTCTAATTTTCTTCTCCGGTGAATTTAGATCAAGATTTCGGTGTTGATCTTATCCTTTTTCCTAGTTTCACAATGCTTTCTCATGTCGGTGCATCTCTTAATCATCCACTTCTCGCTATTCAATTGTTCCGGAGCGTTGAAGATATCTCAGAAGATTCTAGTTTTCCAGTCTCAATTCACTCAAATTCTTTTGAGGATGCTATCTCATTCAGGCCATTTAATTATACCGGTGCAATATCTGTTTCAAGCAATTGTTCAACGGTGGTTCTTTTGAGTGGGCCCTAACCCACAGGTCTTTTCCCAGGATCTTACCTGACCCTTTTATTTTCCCGGCGCTATTCCCAAATTCTTTTCAAAGTTTGACGTAAGAATGAATCATCATCAGTCAAATGTCTTTCTCCAAGATCTTTCAAATTATTTTCATTGTTTGTTCAACCTTTCTAATTTTCATTCCGGAGTGTCTCAACAATTCATGGTGTTGTTTCTCGTCGTCATTCTCGAATTTGAAGACCAAAGAAGAGTTTCTCTTTAATCTTGCTCCATTCTCTTCAAGATTCATGGTTCTAGCTTTGTGCATTCCTCTCATAATTGTTTTAGATTGTGAGAATTCTTTTCACCCATCCGGAGTATTTCAGGAGTCTTTTCAGTTTGATTCTTCGGAGCCCATCATTTCAGAATTATTCATTCAAGCGTTCAACTCTTGTTTTCCAAATCTCACCGGTGCATCGTCGAAATATCCTCTAATCAGTTCATGATCTCTTCGTTCTAATGTATCTAAATCCCCTCTAACATCTTCATTCGTTTTACAATTCTTCCCGGTGAATTGTGCCTTTGCTACGTTCTTTCTCAATTATTATGGTGGTTTGTTCAAGAGTTCTCTTCCTTCGTTATCATATAGACTCATTCGTTCTTTCCAATCCTACCGGTGGTTCGTTGAAGACCTTCTCAAGTTCGCGCCATATCTATCTTAATCTTTTCTACGAGAATAAGTAGTATGCCAAATCCATTGCTTGTCATCAATTTAATTGGTGAAGGATCAGCATAATGTAATTCTTATTCTTGTTTCATCGAGTAAATTCAATTCCTTATTCCGGAGGATCGTCAAAATTCTTGGTTTCATTTGTTCATCTTTCTTTCCGGAGTTCCAAGTTTTTCTCGGCTATATCATTTCAAAGCTCCATCTAAATCATCGCAAGGCTTCACCTTGTGTTTTCAACTTCTCTTTCTTTCTACCACCCTTTTGGTTACCGGAGTTTATCATGGAGGTTCTACATGATGGTTCGTCAAGGATTCTTTTAATTATTAATTATTCTTCAAGTTTTCTCTCGAAGTTATGATCCGCCAAGCCATACTTCAAAATGGAACATGGTGCTCAACACATGTTTTGTTTTGAGGAGTTCAAGCATTCTTCTTCATGCATTTCGAGGTGCAATTCTTTCTACCTTATCTCTTGAGGTGATGTTATGTCATTCTCGACAATTTGAGTTCGTGTTTCATGATTCACATGTTGTCGAGAATGAGGTATTTTAAATCCATCAATCTCTTAATTGGAGTTGTCTTGGGCTATATTTCACCTAAAGCTTTCCCTAAGGATTGTTGCTATTTATGGTGCTTATTAATGACCCAAGTTCTTCATTTGTCCTCTCGGTGATATAAGTTTCTCGTCTCCTTGTTGATATCAATCCAATCGTTTGTTTCCGTTGGTGGCAGAAGCTCACCTCATAATGTTGAGATGTTTTCCATAAGTCCACTACAAGCTTATTCTTTTCGTTGTTGATTTTCCAACAACTCCGTTCAATTCTTCTTTGCGAGGGTGCTTTCCAAACTCATTTGTGGTAGAAGTTGTCATTTTCTTCTCCATTCCTTTATTCCAATGACCTATCTTCAGTTTTTCTTCCGGAGGCATTGTGGTGTTGCACTCTTCGACCCATCATCTTTCTTTTGTCAAGATCATGTTCTTTTTCTTGCTTATCCATTTAACCGGAGTATCTTGTTTTTCATTGAGTTCTCTCATCTTATCAAGTTTTGCTGCTTCCTCAACGGAGCTGTCTGAAATCTTTCTTACCCCTTCTGCCATTCTTTCAATAGTCAGGAGGCGGTATGTTGTTGATTTCATCAAGTATCATCTCATCTTCTCAAGTTCATGTTATATTCCTTCCATGCTCAATCAGTGCTGCCCGAATTCTTCCTCTCTCATCTTGTTTTAAGCGGAGTGGTTTGAATTCTATCTTCTCCATTAAACTCTTGATTTATGCCTTTTCAACCTTCAAGTTATCGTAATGTTCCTTGTTCCTCTTTTCTAACGGATTGTTTTCAACCTTGGTCATCTTCATACATTCTTTCTTTCATTTCGCTCAACCTCTCAAGGTTCATGGTTTCCTCGTTTGCCAAAGAAGCAACTTAGTTTTACCTCTTCTCTTCCTCTTCCTTTTCCCTCGGTGCCATCCTAGATCTGGGGCGAGATCCTCTCGTAGTGGTGGAGTGTTGTAACACCCGGATACAACTTTCCATATTAAGTAACTCCGACTCTTGCCCTTTACGGAGATGTGATTTATTATTTCCTTCGTGGTTGGGTTTTGTCTATTGTTTGGCATTTTGTTTTTGTTATGCATTTCATCTCATGGCATCATCTGCATTTCATCCGCATGTTTTTCAAAACTTGCATCCGTTCGTGTTCCGCCGGTTCTCTCCGTTGTCCGTTCCGAGTCCGGATACACTTGCACGCGCCCGCGGCACCTCCGAAATATTATTTTATATGTGGCATAATAATGTTCTCGGAATGGGTTGCAACTTGTCATGCGGTCTTATTATAGTGTAGACAGGCCGTCTGCCAAGTTTCATCGCACTCGGAGTTCGTTTGACTGCCCAACCGTTATATATGTAACCGGGATATAGCCGGTATTTTCGTCGGATGTTTCGGTCTCCGAAATTGTGCCGGGCTGCATTTCTCCTCTCTCCCCTCAGTCCAAAACCCCCCTCTCCTCAGCCCACCTAGGTTCCCTAACCCCTCTCTCTCGATCGGATCCGTCGGATCGCGATCGGAGGCCTCGAAAACCCCTCCTAACCCCCCAAACCCTAATTACGCCTATAAAAAGCCCCCCCTTCCATTTTGGGTCTCCTCCTTCCTTCCCTCAAATCCGCTCCCCCAATCATCAGCGCCGCCCCCCTCCTCAATTTCCGGCGCGCCCCAAGCCCCCTCCGCCACTTGGCAAGCCCTGGTTGGCCAGCCGCCACCTGAGGCGTCGCCCCAGCCAACCGGGAGTCGCCACCTGGCCTCCCCGCGCCCACTTCACATGGCCCGCCAGCCCATGGGAGCCCGCCGAGCCCCGATCTGGCTGGCGCCCGCGCCGCCGCCGCCCAGCACCGAGCCGCTCTGTTCCTCCCACCTCTCGCGCCCTCCGCTCGATCCCGATGGGATCGGGGCCTTCGCCGTCGCCCAGGCTGAAGCCATCTGCCGCCCGCCCTCGCGGAGTTGAGTTCCGGCGACCCGTCCCTCTGCTCCTCCACCTTGCTCTCTCTCTCCGTATCTCTCTCTAACTTCTCCCTCCGTCTCTCTCGCCCGCCTTGAGTCGCCATGGTGAACCCGTGCCTCCGGAGCTCCGCCCTCCGTCGTCGTTGCCGGATCCGGCGCGGCCGGCCGGATCTGCAGTTCCGCCGCCCGACCTCTGCTTCCGACCAGCGCCGTCGCCTTCCACTCCTCCAAGGCCGCGCGCCCTGTTTCCATCTCCATCGCCGGCTGCATCGAGCAGCAGAGCGCGTCGCTTCGACAGGTCCAGCCCGAGCATCGCAAGGCCAGCCGCTCCTCTGCCTTGGCTGGCGCATCCGGCCGCCGACCCCAGCCTCTGCTCCACCAAGCGGGCGAAGCCCATGGGTGAGGCCAGTAGCAGCCTCACCCCCAATGGCCTCACCTCCGAGCCGGGCCTTGGCCGAGGTGAGCCGCCTCCCAGCCCCTCTCTGCTGGCCCAGCCAGATTCGGCCTTGTTGTTTTTTTTTCCATGCGCTGCAATTTTGCCATTTTCGAGTCTGTCGGTTTCTGATATAGTCCCCTAGATCATGCATTTAATAACTTCCTATTGGTGCATCGGTTAAAATGTTTTATACATGTAAATTGCTTAGAAATTTGTGTAGATTAATAATATGCCATTTTCATCCATGTTTAAAATGTTTAACTTGCTGTTTATTTAAATTTGTTAATATGCCATGTTAAAATGATTTAATTCATAACTAAATAACCGTAACTTCGAATTAAATGTTCTTTATATGTAAATGGGGTGGAAAAATGCCTAGATTAACATGGCCCACTTTATGTTTCTGTTTAACAACTCTAAAATTGTGTTTAGGTCAGATCTGTTCCGAATCCATAATTTGCATATGGGGATTTTCCGGAATTGTTGTTGTTGTTTCCGGCCTCATTTAAACTTGCCTAAATAGTTAGTTTAATCATGCTCCACCTCTTGCCATGTTTAACAACATTTAATATTGTTGAGTACCTAACCAAGAGAGAACTAAATATTTGAATGTGGTGTTCGTCAATATGCAACTCGTTGCATATTGAGCTCCATAATTTGTAGGACTGTTTGTGCATATTGCCATGCCATGCTATTTAAACGGACATGCATCATATTTGATTGTGCATCGTGCCATGTTTTATGTGTTGGGTGTTTACTATGTTGTTTGTTTCTTTCGGTGTTGCTTCTCGGTTCGGTAATGTTGCGATTGTGAGGATTCGTTCGACCTCGTCCGTTTGTCTTCTTCATGGTCTCGTTCTTCTTCCTTGCGGGATTTGAGGCAAGATGACCATACCCTCGAAATCACTTCTATCTTTGCTTGCTAGATGCTCGCTCTTTTGCTATGCCTATGCTCGATGCCTACCACTTGCTTATCATGCCACCCACATTGCCATGTCAAACCTCTAACCATCCTTTCCTAGCAAACCGTTGATTGGCTATGTTACCGCTTTGCTCAGCCCCTCTTATAGCGTTGTTAGTTGCGGTGAAGATGAAGTTAGTTCCTTGTTGGAACATGGAGATGTTGTTCCTTGTTGGAACATGTTTACTTGTTGGGATATCACAATATATCTTATTTAATTAATGCATCTATATACTTGGTAAAGGGTGGAAGGCTCGGCCTTATGCAGTGTTTTGTTCCACTCTTGCCGCCCTAGTTTCCGTCATATCGGTGTTATGTTCCCGGATTTTTGCGTCCCTAACGCGGTCGGGTGATTTATGGGACCCCCTTGACAGTTCGCTTTGAATAAGACTTTTCAGCAAGGCCCAACATTGGATTTACATTTGCCTCTCCTAGCCTTTTTCCCTTGGGAGTCGCGCTCTCAAGGGTCATCTTTATTAACCCCGGGCCAATGCTTGTCTAAGTGTTGGTCCAAACTAGAACCACTTGCGGTGCCGCCCGAGGCAACTTGGGGTATCGTCGGTTGCCGTCGTCTTGCTCATCCGGTCGTGGCACTGAGGCGAGATCTGTGGCTACTATCGGGGTGTCGGCACGCGGGAGGTCTTCTTGGACTTGTTTTATTCTGTGGAATGTCTTGTGGCGGGATTCGAGACTGATCGGGCTTCCGGGAGAAGGTCTATTCGCCGTTGATCGCGAGCTTATCATGGGCTAAGTTGGGACACCCTGCAGGGTTTGAACTTTCGAAAGCCGTGCCAGCGGTTATGTGGCAGATGGGAATTTGTTAATGTCGGTTGTAGAAAACCGAAGTTGATCTTAATTAAAATACACCAACGCGTGTGTAACCGTGATGGTCTCTTCTCGTGAGTCAGGGAAGTGAACTGATGTTGGAGTTATGTTTGGCGTAAGTAGTTTCGGGATCACTTCTTGATCATAGTTGTTCGACCGTGCTTTGCCTCCTCTTCTCGCTCTCTTTTGCGTATGTTAGCCACCATATAGGCTAGTCGCTTGCTGCAGTTCCACCTCACTTCCCTGTCCTACCTTTAAGCTTAAATAGTCTTGATCTCGGGTGTGAGATTGCTGAGTCCCGTGACTCACAGATACTTCCCAAACCAGTTTGCGGTGCCAATGAGACCGTGCGGTGATGCACCGAGCTCAAGGAGGAGCTCGATGAAGATCTTGTTCTTTGTGTTGTTTCGTTTGAGTTGATCGATAGTGGAGCCAGTTGGGACGATCGGGGATCTGTGTAGCATTTGGGGTAGTCTTCTTTTATTTTGGTTCCGTAGTCGGACCTTGATTGTATCTGTATGATGTAATGTTTTACTCATGTATTGTGTGAAGTGGCGATTGTAAGCCAACTATGTATCTCTTTCCCTTATGTATTACATGGGTTGTGTGAAGATTACCTCACTTGCGACATTGCTTCAATGCGGTTATGCCTCTAAGTCGTGCTTCGACACGTGGGAGATATAGCCGCATCGAGGGCGTTACACTAGGGATGTGACAGCTTCGCCAAGCACTGACGGGACATGGTGGAGGAGTAACGGGAGGAAGACGGGGCAAGGGCAGAAGCACTACTGCCCCCAACGCCTCCCCACGTTTATATAGGCGTGGAGGGGGCTCGGGGCTTGCACTCCAAGCCCATAGGGTCATTGGCCAGGGGGGGGGGGGGAGAGAAATCCTTTCTTTCCTTCCCCACCAATCGCTATTCCCCCTTTTAGGGATCCTGATCTTATCTCTTCTCCTTTTAAGGGGGGATCTTGGTGCGCCCTTCTAGAACCTTCCGACACATTACCGAAAAACCACGAGCATTTTCCGGAACCCTGACAACAACTTTCCATATATGTATCTTTACCTCCGGACCATTCAGGAGCTCCTCATGACGTCCTGGATCCCATCCGGGACTCCGAACAACCTTCGGATTTTCCACTGTTAATATCTCAATACTACCCTAGCGCTATTGAACGTTAAGCGTGCGACCCTACGAGTTCGAGAATCATGTAGACATGACCGAGTCTCCTCTCCGGTCAATAACCAATAGCAGGACCTGGATGCCTATATTGATTCCGACAAGAGAGACTTTCGGAGATACCTGTAGAGCACCTTTATGATCACACAGTTACGAAATGACATTTGATAGCACATAAGGTATTCCTCCGGTATCCTGGAGTTGCACGATCTCACGGTCTAAGGAACATATACTTGACATTACGAAAGCTGTAGCAAATAACTAAGAGATATGATATGATGCTAAGCTTATGGTAGGGTCTGTCCATCACATCATTCTCCTAATGATGTGATCACGTTATGAAATGACAACTCGTGTCTATGGTAGGAAACCGTTACCATCTTTGTTCAACGAACTAGTCTAGTAGAGGCTTACTTGGGACACGGTGTAGTTTATGTATCCACACGTGTATTTATGTTTCCGATCAATACAATTCTAGCATGAATAATAAACATTTATCATGAATGGGAAATATGATAATAATCATTTTATTATTGCCTCTAGGGCATATTTCCAATAGAACGCCGATGGGTAGCAGCGGGGATGCGAGAGGAGGGAAGATGAAGTCGAGGAAGAAGATAGCAAAGGGATAAAGTGGGCTCACGCGCGCTTCTGGCCAAAGTATACCCCGGATCGAACGTCTCGCGCGCGACAGGCCCAAGACTCGGTCGGTCGGTCGGGTACAAACATTCGCCCAGTTCTTTTCGACTTTTAGAGCATTTACAGCCGGACCTAGCCCTAAAGCCTAAACGTCCAGCCCCTAATCATCCATGGATAGTGGCCGGTCACCCCACAAATTTCCTGTTCCACGACCGGGTACTTCGTTAGCCAATCTTCAAACACATACAATCAAATGCATTGTAAACTTGCTACGTAAATACATATCGATCGCACACATAGCATCCAACTACTTCATCATGCATGACATCGGACTACCCAAAATTGGCATGCTCTATGACATTATACTTGCCATGGGACTACCAAAATTGGCATGCTCTCACTACAAAAAAAAGACACATCCGTGACATTTTGGGCTGAACGAAAAAAAATTCTATCATACATACGACACTTCTATGACGATAATTGTGACAAAACCTGGTATCATCATAGATGTGGTGGGCTCCTACTTCTATGACAAAAAATCATGACGAAATGGGCTTTTCGTCCTAGGCGGGCGGAGGCGCAGCTGCATGACATTCTTTGGGCCGTCCATGGCGGAAAAACTGTGGTAGAAGCGAGGGGAGGAAAATTTGGGAGTTGCGGTTACGGTGGGAGGTCGGGGGCGAGCGATGCGCGTTTCTCTCGTGCGTGTGGCGTGTGTGCGGCGTTCGCTCTAAGCGAACCGGCGGCGTTGGGCTCTAACTGAACCCGGCGATTGCCTGCGAGCTACGTGTTCTTGAACCCGGCGATCGATCGATGGCTGTTAAGCGAACCCGATGGGTGATTCGCCGTTCTGCTGCTAGCGAAGCCGATCGATTGGATGAGCGATGGCGTTGCGGGGGGGGGGGTTGGATGAGCGGTGGCGGTGGCGTTGCCTCTGGATGAACATGACCCGTCTTGTGGAGGCTGGATGAGCGATGAGCGGTGGAGGGTGGTTGAGCAGGACCCGTGGTGTGGAGGGCTGGATGAACAATAGGCGGTGGAGGGGTGGCTGTGGAGGGTTGGTTGAGCGATGGCCGGTGGAGTAAGCGGCGGTGGAGGCTGGATGAGCAGGAGCCCGTGGAGGTGGAGGAGGTCGACGGCGGAGATGAATAGTATCCGTGGAGTCCCGTTTTGCGATGCGCCACCGCCTCCCGATGAACGGGACCCCGTTTGACCGTAGCACTCCAACACAGGTCCGTTTAAATCCGTTTTGCGATGCGCCACACCCCTCGATCAACAGGACCCCCGTTTCGACCGTAGGAGGTCCGTTTCCTCCGTTTTGCGGTACGCCACACCCGTCCCGATCAACAGGACCCCGTTCCGAACCTGGCCGGTCGAACACAGGGCCGTTTCCTCCGTTCTGCGGTACGCCAGGCCTCGTCTCCATCGCCTGTTCCGTCCAAGCTCTCCCGACGAACACGACCATGCATTCCGTTCCGACCCAGCCGGTTGGCTCCCATGCATTCCGTTGCCTCCCGATGAACACGACGCATTCCGTTGCCTCCCCATGAACACGACGATGACGCTATTTCTCCGTTCCGACCCAGCCATGTACGTATGCGCGAGTAGGCGTTCGAGACCCTGCCCGTATGTACGTACGTGGCCGTATTTTCTTTCTTGCACCCTCGCCGTTGTACGTACGTGTACATGCTACGTGCGCACCTCTACTATGACACGTGCGCACCTCTACATCCACCAGTATATATGTACGTACACATTCGCGACCAGAATGACAATGCTACGTACCGCCGACCAGGTGGGTCGGTATCGGCGAGTTCCTTGCGTGCGAAAATGTAGCTGGTGGGTCCCGGCGATCGGAGGACAAATCTTTTTTGCGGGCGCACTTCCTTTGCGTGCGAAGATGTAGCTAGTGGGTCCCATCGGTCGAGGCGAATCGTTTTTGCGGACGCACTTCCTTGCGTGCGAAGATGTAGCTAGTGGGTCCCAGCGATCGAGAAGCGAATCGTTTTTGCGGGACGCACTTCCTTGAGTGCAAAGATGTAGCTGGTGGGTCCCGCGATCGAAACTTTTTTGGCGAAATCGGTGGCCCGTCCGGTGGGTCCCAGCTGTCGGTGGAGGAATCATTATTTTCCACGTAATAAGGAGGCACTTCCTTGCTGCGGCCGTGGACCCACTATCAGCCTCTCCACGTACAATCCACGTCCGATGGAAATCGTTCCTTAACCATGTTGACCACGCCCGCGAGAGCACCACGGCGGTGGGCGGCGGCGAGCCTAGGAAGGGGCGACTTCGGGCGGGGAAGCGCATCGATGGATGCCCATGCGAAGAAGAATCTGAGGGTTCACTGGTTGGCTGCGGTGTGAGGCTCTTGTCACCGCTTGAGAATAATAGGGGTGTGGGTGAGTAGAGGATGGCACGGCCAGCGGTGGGAGTAGTAGAGGCGGTGAGGCCTCAGCGGCATCTGGCCGACCCACAGTGGCGAGGAGCACGTGCACGACCGGCGCTGGTTTGTCTTGTTGGAGCAAGAAGACCGAGAGGTTGAAGAAGCGCTACAACCGTTGGATGAACATCGTATGGTAACGGGAGCTAGAATCGTTCATATTTACTAAGTTGACAAAGCCCTCCGTCCCGTCAACTTGGTAGGCCCTAAGTCAGCCTCGGTATCTTTGGGTTCCAGCTAGCGGGGAGTATTCATTTTGTGTGCGTAATAAGGAGGCACTTCCTTGCGTGCGAAGATAGCTAGTGGGTCCGACAAGTCAGCGGGGGGCACGTTTTTTTTGTGAAATACAGAGGCCCTTCTGGTGGGTCCCAGATTTTAGGTGGAGGAATCATTATTTTGCGTGTAATAAGGAGGCATTTCCTTGTGTGCGGCCGTGGACCGGTATCGGCCTCTCCGCATGATCTACTTCCGATGGTGTTGTTCGTTGACCACGTTGACCACACGCGCCAAAGCGCATCAAGGTGGTGGGCGGCGGTGAGGCCCCGGACAGCACGGGCGGAGATGGGAAGGCGGGAGTAGAGTCGTGAAGCGGAGAGGTGTCTGAGGTTAGCTGGTTCTAGTGTGGTGTGGTTCGGCGGTCGGTGGAGAAGAACGGGGAGGTGTGGAGGGTGGAGGGATGGCACAGCCAGCGGTGGAGTAGCGCTTCATAGCGAGCGTGCTAAGCGAGCTGCTAGCAGCAGGAGGCGGGAGGTGGTCGGCGGCGCTGGAGGAAGAAGACGAGAGATTGAAGATGGATGCCGGCCGTTGGATGTAAATCCAATGGCTAACATGTCGGAATCATTTATTGACTAAATTGACAACGACTTGCGTTGGCTTTGACCTATTGGCCCACATTTCAGCCTCCAAAAATGTGGCACGTATTCAACCCATTTTTTTTCCAGAATTTACAGTCTTTTTTTTTGCGCGGTAGAATTTACAGTCAATTTGATCTTTTTTTAAATTACAACCATTAGCTGGGCTGGGTGAACAATTAATGTAGCGTCCATGCGGCCCATTTATTTTATTTCCTAAAAAATTACAGGCCATTTGCACTTTATCTAGATACACGATTTTGCTGGGCTGATTCTAATTATAATGTTGGGTTGGGCCAGCAATGTTATCAAAAAATAAAAAAGGGCTGAGCATTTTGTTATAAATATATTTAAATAATAAGTGATATTATTTCATTCGTCCTTAAATCTTACCAAGCTTTTGTACACAATCACTAGGATTTTCATGCCAAAACAATCCAGGATTTTATTTGTTAAGAAATTATTTTATAAGTTAATAAGATGTGGGATATTGTTTTCTTACATATGTAAGTATCTGTTAAATATATGATAAAAATAAAAATAATATGTAATAACATATAAAATAATTTAAATATATATAATATAGTTAGAAGGGAAACATAAGTTGTACCTGGCGTTCCTATTCTTATATAGAAAAATAGAACAGACCTCTGCATTTTCTTCAAAAAATACATAAATTGGGCTGCCAAAAATAAAACCTCGGATGGGAGGTCCATAGGCCGGTCGATACATGACGGCCCTAAGAAAATACAAACAGGCCCTCCCGAGGTCGTGGGCTGCGCATGTTAAAAATGAAAGCCTAGATGGGGCAGCCCAAAACCACGTCCAACACTTGCCAAAACTTAGTCCCTCGTTTTCTCTATGTTTACTTTTCGACATTGTGTGGGCATTTTATTTATGCATCATATGAAGATGTGCTATGCATGAATGTTGATCAGCATGATGTTAAGCGGCTGGTAGTTCCATTTTCGACCATGAATAAAACTTCCAACATGTTGTTAACCCTGTTTGAAAAGGTTGTGTTAATATAAATGCTCTGCCTCTGAAAGTTGCAGTTTCTTATCTGAAACTGAACTTGCAGTTTCTTATCTGAAACTGAAACTTGCAGTTTCTTCTCGTCTGCACTTTTATACTCCTATGAAACTACATTTTTAAGTGCTAAAAATAGATCTCTAGAATTCATAAAATTCTTCATATGCTCAATACTGCAAATCTGAAATTCAAAAGACATTCATATATGAAAGTACTCTCAAAATACACAACACAAAACACAATTCACAACCTGCAAATCTGACAACCCTAAGCTCCTCGACAATTCACAACCTGCCCGACTATTGGGCTGAGAGAGCAAGCCCCTCCTATTCCTCGGCGGCGGACAGCCGCCCGTGAAACGATGTGAGCGGTGAGGGAGGCGATGGCGGGGAAGCGTCGTCGGGCCAACTTCTTTTCTCCTCTTGCAGTTGGGTTGGTCGTGAAGACTCCACCGGCTCGCTCTGGCAGGACACCCTCACAAGCGGCACCTGTAGATGCTCGATCCTTCAATCTCTGGTGGATGCTCCATCAGGGATTGATACTCCCCACCGCTCCCTCACGATCGGATTCGGTGAATCTGTTTGCTCCATGGCCCGGAGGAGCAGCTCTATGTACTCGTGCGACTCCCTCCGGGAGTATCGCCGCCTTTTCGCTTCTGTTGCAGATATTTGGCCATGGATGTCATCGTCGCGCTAGCTGGTCCTTGTTGTCAAACCAAGGCTGTATCTCAACATCCTAGCTAGCTTCATAGGGTATTGTCTGCGATCCTCACGTATCGTTGTACTCCTCCATCGATCTACTTCTCCACAGCACCTTCACTTGCGGTGGTGGTTTTGAATGGAAGAGGAGAGGAGCAGCGCTGGTTTTGGATTAGAGCGGGAGAGGGCGATGCTGGTTTTGGTGGAGCAGGAGAGGAGGGGCGGTGTGTCGGGAAGCTGATCGTGCCCACGAACACACTGTGGGACGGCGGACCGAGCCCCTTCGGTTCGGTGGGGGCGGAGAGTCGCCGAAGAGCAGATCGGCGAAGCACACGAGCAGTTACCCAACCGGAGCTCTCAGGAGATAATACTCCTCTGCTGCTTATGCGATTCTATTGCGTTCTTGCTAGGGAACCTTTGAGAACTACAAGACCTAAGCGTGGGAGTTCTCTGGTTTGAATGAGGCGAACCCCTTCTCGTTGCGCATGGGCCTCCTTTTATATGCTCAAGGGTCTCCAACGGTGTAGCGTAGACAAGGGTAAAAGCGTAAAAGGAGTCGTGGTTGGTACATCTACATGCGGTGTTTCCTACCTAACCACGGCGGCGGGGACAAAGGCATTAATTGCCCGTCCAAGTCGATTAAACAGTGCGGAAAGGGACCGTCAGGGACGCCACCGCTTGCCACGATGGCGATCTTGCCAGCACCGCTCGCCGCCACGCTCCGCTGGGCGCCTGACCTCTTGCCCGCGTGCACAGAAAGGTCCCATGGCGACACGTTGGTGGATGTCTTTGGGCGCGAGGCGGGGTAACCTGCTTGGCAAAGCGCCTTGCAGCGGTTGTTGCCTCGTTGTGTCCGGAAGCTTGTCGCTCACGGGCCTTCGGCAAGCTCCTCTTGCGGGGCCTTGTCTTCTAGGTGCCTTGGTGGCCTTCCGGCAAACTCCTCTTGCGGAGTCTTGTCTTCTTGGCTTAAATACTTTGTTCTTGAATGGCTCCGATGGAGCCACGGAGGACTTATGGCGGTTACCGAGCAAGCCTTGCTTGAGTCTGCATTGCCCGTGCGAGTTCGGGATACTAGGGTACCCCTACTCTAGTACTGCGGCAGGGAGCCCCGAACTGGGCCACACCGCAGTGCTGCGCTGTTGGGCGGGCCCAAAACAGATGCATGGACGCAGCGGCCTTGAATTACGCCGTAACTTGCTCCGGACCCACCACGTCCTCCACGAACAGCATGCATCGACGCGGCGGCGTCGTGGGAGAGATCGTGGGGGGCTTCTTTATTCAGCGGGCGTCGCCCCTCTCCCTCCTTATAAGCAGAAGCAGGCGATTAGCCCACCTCGCCATTCTTTGTCTAATCTCGAAAACCACCGCTGCTCCTCCTTCTTCCCAAGTGCGAAGAAGCGGCGCTCCTTCATCGCCATTAGCACCACCAGCCGTCGACCTCTCCCACCACCTCCGCCATGGCTCTGAAAGCCGATAAGGGAAGGCGTGAAATCGGCCCGGCGGCTCACTCGGCGCTGCGGAAGGCGGGCCATCTCCCCAGCTCGGCGCAAAGGAGGCTGAGGGAGGACTACTACCTCTTACGGTCGGCGGAGGCGGCGCATCCAGCGCCTGAAGAGTACTCCCAGCCGTTGCTTGAATTAGCTAGCCCAGGTACCCTTTATTCGCCTTTGTTCTTCTATTGCAGGCTCTGCCGCCCTTCTCCAATTCTTCTGCGATATCATGAATACCTCACGGGTTCGCCTCCTTGACTTCACCCCCAATGCTGTCTTGACCATGGCAGTTTTCGCACATCTTTGCGAAAACTTTGTCGGAATCCACCAAGCGTAGCCCTCTTCGCCATTTCTTCATGCCCGAGTCGAGAGAGAGGCGCTTGGGAGGATTGCTTGGATCTCAAGGATCGGCAAGAAGGAAGCCTATCTGGAAGGAGAGCTCCGTAGCAAGTGGGAGGAGTGGAGGCAGATTGGTGTTGGATTGTAGAGGAGAACCCGCATGATCCTTACTGCCCGGCGCCAAACCCCAATAGTGCCAGCAGCGATTGGAGCAACTTGGCGCGGAAGATGCTAGATTGAAGATTGCCGTGACCGGATCCTGCGCCTCGGGCTTGCGGACTCACTTGTAAGCGCGGTTGGCGCAAATTTCGCCGCGCCGCGCCGCCCCTTGCGAGGAGAGGAGAGACCTGCACAGGAGTTCGAACGGCAGATATCATGAGGTTGCGCCGGGCCTCAACTTCAACTTCACCGTCACTGGAGCTTGGCGATGCTCTTGGAGCTGTTCAAGCATGACCACGATCATCCCGAATGGTTCGGGCTGCCGAGAAGTCGTTCCATTGTGCAACAATTCCTCGCTCGACCGCATCCGTGCAATGATGCCGTTGTGCGACTCGCATGGAATTGTTCCAACTTGGCAGAAACTGCGAGATAGCGTCGTGCGAGTGTTCTTGACAGCTTGGAAGAAGTGCCGATCCGCCCGGCGAGCGAAGGCCTCACCGTGACACCAGCGGCGAGATGCGGCGCGCCCCGCCGAGCTGGAAGAAGCGGCGGCAGCTGCCGCCATTGGCGGTCGGAGTTCACCGTGGAGGAAGCGAGCAGCGAGGCGGCAAGTCTTGTCGGCGAAGGAGTTTGTCGGCGAGGAGGTTTGCGAACACGAAGCCGGTCGGCGAGCCGCGCGGCGCCTCCTCCCCACCATCTAGCAGCTTGCATGGCGGAGCCCCAGCTCCACCAGAAAGCGTCTCCGCAAAGGCTGGAGGCAAGCAGAGCGATGAAGCAGACCCAGCAACCCGTCGCGCGTGCGGCAACTCCACAGCGGCAAGCCTTTGTTGCCAGCAGAGCACCTCCGCTCTGCGACAAGCTGGGCGGGGCCCTCCGGTCGCCGCTGCTGCTCCCTTAAGCGGCCAAGGAACCCACTCTTCGCCTCGTCGCACGGGGCGAGCCAGCGGTGATCTCTCGCGCTCGGCTCCGGCGAGGAAGAAGAAGAGTAAGTTTACGTGTTGTACTTGTATTTCTTCAATTTTGTTGCTTTGTCTTGTATCGATTTGCTTCATTACGAACCCTTTTCTTTTTAGGGCCTGGCCGGAGATCGTCGAAGAGCCAAGACCCGGTGGTTGTCATCGAGGGCGATCCTCCGCCCGCCTTGAGGCAGCGTCGAGACCACCTTGCGGACGCGGCAACTCTTCCTCAAAGCAGCCCCGGCCTGGCCCCAGCGTAAGTATAAGGTTTACTTCTTCTTGTTGGCGTGCATGGGTGCCCTTTCTTTGTTGATATCGATTGTTGGTTTGTGTAGGAAGCGAGCAGCCCCACCAGGGGAGTGCCCGAGGCCGCTCGACCGCCATCTGCTTCAACTTCTCCGCCAAGGAGGATCTCCCGGCAAGGGCGTTCTCCGGCAAGAGAGGCTTCTCCGACGAGGGACAACACCGGTGACCCTCCGGCGGCGAGACCACGGCTGCGATTCCATCGCGGTGATCCTCTTGCTGAAAATTTCCCTTAGGTTCTTTTCTTTGATCTTCTTTTGGACATTTGCTTGACTTTTATTTCTTTTTGGTCGCCAGATCCATCCGCCCTGTGAGCCGATGGGCGAGTCGCCCGGCGAGGAAGGCAGCGGCAACAACTTGATAGCGCCCGCCGTCGCCGAGGAAACCGGCGTTGAAGAAACCCTTGGCGAAGAGGCCGCCAAGGCTGCCGCCGTAGAAAGCTGGCGAGGGTCCAGCGATCGTCTTGGCGACCACGAGGCGCGAGGCGCCAGCGCTACACCGACCGCCGATCCCTCGCCGCTGCCGCGGCGCGAGCTCGAGGCCCGGTCGGCGCCCTATCGAAGGCGGCGATGGCGTCTTCATCAAGCTTCCACAGGCGTCGAGCTCCAGGGCTCCGATTGAAGGAGACCTTGACGAGAGCTGCTACGCCTCGCTGGGCTGGCGCTGGTTGTGGCGCAAGCAGCAGCGGCGTGGCGAGTCTGAGGAGGAGCAGCTATTGAAAAACTCTTTGTCGCTCTACCGCTCCCGACAAGCCAAAGCTGGAATCACAGGAAGCGCTTATGCAAAGCGGGAAGCAGACATAGAAAGCGCGCGGAGGAGCTCGGGGCATCAACCAGAACCTCTCCGGAGCATGGCGGAAAGCGGGGCGACTTCGTGGCAGCAGCGCAGCCTTCATCCTCTGAAGGCTGAGGTTGAGGCGGCGGCGGCTTGCTGCCGAAGCTGTCTGCGAGGAAAGCGGTGGCGCGCGGAAGATCAATCTTGACAGCCATGAGGAAGAGCTTGCGGCAGCGAACATTTGGCGGAGCTCTCAAGGAAGCGAAGGGCGCTGCGCGCTGCGAGACCGCCAAGAAGGAACTAGAGGCGAAGGTGGCGCGGTGGAGGCCAACCTCCGGAAGAAGCGGCGAGGGCTTGCTGCACTCAAGCGGCCTTGAAGGATACCTACACTCTTGGCGAGCTGCAGGGCCGTCTCGCCGAGGAGAACAAGAGGCTTCGGCGCCGTCAAGGACTCAAAGGCGGATCTTGAGCTGAAGCTGACTACTTTGATCACGGGGCTGGGCCAGGCGCCAGGAGGCGGGAGGTGGCCTTGTTGGAAAGATCAAGGCCGGCCGGTAGCTGGCGGCAGTGCCCGTCCGCCCGAGAACACCCTCGGGGAAAGCGTGGAGCCTTGGACCGAAGGTCTCGTGAATATTACGCTGCCATTGACAAGGAGGCGGAGCTGGGGATGGTGGATCTTGGGTACTCCTCCAGCAGCACCTCAACCCAGCGCCAAGCTCAACTTGTTCTTCAAAGGCGTGGTGGCGGCTCTCAGCTGACTCTGGAAGAGATTCCAAAGCAGCTGGCGAGTCGCGCCCGGATCTGTCGGGAGCTCTCGAAGGTCTTGATGAAGGTGGCCTTCCGCAATCCAGGCCTCAACCTCACCGGCGTCCTCAAATCCTTGCCGCCGGATGCCGATGTGGATGCACTCAAGGCCCTCGTCGCACCCATTGTGGACAAGGTGGCCAAGATCAAAAGGGTTGATGGCGACCGCGTAGATTAGGCCACCAATTTTTATCTTTTCCTTGTCGCTGCTGGTCATGTTAGGAGAACGATCTATTAGAGTTGCGACAAGCTATTTTGTAATATAACTCTATCTCGGGAAATGATTGCAATGTTATTTCCTTTACTAGATTCCTTCCTCTGTATGTTTTTGCCCTCGCTTTTAGGGAACTTGTCGTGAGCACCTTTGCTTATTGTTGAGTCGGAATGTCGGCAACTTCTTTGGCGGTGCCGCTTCGACAAGCAACCTTATCGCAACTAGTTGCAGCTCACTTAAGTTGTTGAGCAGACTCGAAACAAAGTAAAGGCGCAACTAGCTCTGATTAGTTCCTCGGCGCATAGGTTTTCCATACAAAAGCACGAGTCGTTCGAGGAAGATAACTTAAAAAATTTAAAACTGATTGCTCAAACTTTCACAACTTAGCTTTTACGCCGTTTGCTTCGGTAGGCGTAACTTCCTCGGCGGCTTGGTGGCCCCACCATTATCTTCTCCTTCCCCGGCTAACTTGTGGGCGAGGAACCTTCCTTTCTTTGAGAAAGAGAAGAAGAAAATAAAGTTATGGAGCCTTGTGGCTGCTATTGCTTACGGGTGTAGGTGCTGCACAAAGTGTCGGATAATGCATACAATAAAATGAATGAAAGCATGAAATCGACAAATTATGCGGAACACATGAGCTTTACTTATGCAGGATCTGCGCCCGGCTTTGTACAAAGGATTACATGCAACATCGGCAAGATTTGTACAAAAGGTGGTTCGGAACAGGTTAAACAACCGCATCTGAGTAAAACTTACGAAGATGCTCGATGTTCGAGGAGTTGCTCACGAAATGCCATCTTGGTCTCAAAGCGAACAGCGTCGAGGCCTAGTGACTCGTTTAGCCCGATAAGGGAACCTTCCCGCCGGCATCAACTTGTTGGAATTCTTGGCGGACTCAACACGCCGAAGAACAAGGTCGCCTTCCTCGAGACTTGGCATTAACCTTGCGGCTATGGTAGCGGCGCAAAGCTTCTGGTAGCGAGCAGCTCGTCTGACAACTGAAGCGGTCCTCCTCAAGGGCAGTAGCGTCATATTATCGCAGCTGCTCTTGCTCAAACTCATCATAAATGAGCACTCGAGGTGACCGAATCTGAGTTCGTGGGGATAACTGCCTCTGCTCCATAAACCAGGCGAAAGGTGTACGGCGATGGCTTCGATTTGGGGTCGTCTGATCGACCAAGAACCACCGGCAGCTCCTCAATCCGGTTTCTTCCGCACTTGTGCAGCTTTAGCCGAAAGTTCGGTCCTGAGCCCGCAGCACTTCAGCATTGCCCTCTCGGCGGCCGTTACTTCTCGGATGAGCAAGCGAAGCAAAGCAGACCTTGGCTCCAAGATCTTGGGCGTCTTGCATGAAGGTGCGGCTTCGTGAATTGTGTGCCGTTGTCGGTGATGATCTGTTAGGAATCCCAAAGCGGCAAACAATCGACCTTAAGAACTTATTTGCTGTTGTCTTTGTCACCTTCCTCACCGCTTCCACTTCGGCCACTTTGTGAACTTGTCGATCATAGCGTACAAGTACTCAAAGCCCCGACAACTTCGGGGAAAGGGCCGAGGATGTCGAACCCCGGACGAAAATGGCGAGGATAAAGGGATCGTCTGGAGAGCTTGAGCTGGCTGGTGTATCTGCTTGGAATGGGCCTGCACGCTTCACACTTGGTTGCAATGCGATTGCATCACGGAGGGCTGTCGGCCAAAGAAACCTTCTTGGGCAGCTTTGCGACAAGTGCTCTTGCGTAGCGTGGTGACCACATATGCCTCCATGTATCTCTGCTTAACAGCTTTTGTCCGTCTTCGGTGAATACACTTCAATTTCACACCGTTGAGTCTTCTTACATGCAGGTGTCTTTGTCGACAAACTGGTACATACTTGACTGCGGGCTACTCTTTCCGCTTCTTCTTGCTCTTGGGAAGTTCTCTTGTCTGAAGGAAATGGACAATCTGCTGCGCCCATGCTGGAGCCTGCGGCTCGACAACAAGGACTAAAGGCACATTCGCTGCTGCGGGAACATCAGCTTCTACGGCGAGAACCTGCGGCTCAGCCGGAGCTTGATGTTCCCCGGCAAGCTTGCCGGAGCAAAACTTGTCGGGAGCGTCTGCTTCAAAGGAACAAACCCTAGGGCTTGTCGGAGCAGACTGCTCCTCGGCGCTTTAGTGTTGATCTTAGGGACCTTGTTGGCGGCGGCTTCGAAGCTCTGCGGGAAATAGTCACCGAAGTGCTTCCTCTTCTTGTTACTGTCCGGTTGATGGCGTCACGGTCAGTTGAGCCAGCTTGAGCACAAAAATCCCTGGTTCCCGAGTAACTTGAGTCTGGCGCACTTTGTGAGCTATCGGCAATATCGTTACGAGCTCTTGGAACATGTTCCATCTGCGAGCCGTCAAAGTGTTCTTCCAGCTTTCTCACTTCATCAACATAGGCTTCCATCAACGGACTCTGATAATCTTTGTTCACTTGGCGGACGACAAGTTGTGAGTCACCCCTGACAATGAGCTTCTTGATCCCAAGGTCTACTGCGATCCTTAGACCGGCAAGCAAACCTTCATACTCTGCAGTATTGTTCGTTGCTTGCTCCTTGGGAAAGTGCATCTGGACTATGTACTTGAGGTGCTCTCCGGTGGGTGCTATAAACACGCTTGACACCGGTGACTTCTGTGAAGGCACCATCAAAGTACATGAGCCACTCTTTGCTTGTTTCCTTGACGGGGATGCTTGTTTCTGGAATTTCTTCATCTTTTGTTGGCGTCCATTCTGCTATGAACTCTGCTAACGCCCTGCTTTGGATAGTTGAAGTGCTCTCAAACTTGAGGCCAAAGCTTGATAGTTCGATGCCCACTCGACAATCCTGCTGTTGCTACGGATTTTGCGGTATCCTCTTGTTGAAGCGAGTGATATTTGTTATCTCATGTGCTTGGAAGTAATGGCGCAGCTTTCTAGAGCCATGAGAAGGCAAAAGCAATTCTGCACACAGTACCTTGACCTAGCCCCTGCAAAAGGCCGACAAAATAAAGGCGCTGCACCATCCTTTTCGCATCTTCTCACCGTCTGCCTTGAGATCCATCCTTATCGGGACGAGCTTGCGGTGAAGTGCCTTGCTTGTCATTTGGATGCATACTGCTTGGTTGCTAGCTCATCATCCGCCTCCCTCTCCGCTACTAACGCAGCACTAACCACTTGATTGGTTGCTGCTATGTATAACAACTTCTCTTGTGGCTTAGGTGCGACAAGTGTTGGAGTGGAGGGCAGGTATTCTTTAAGTCTGCGGCGCAGCCTCCGCCTTGAGTCCATTTCATTGGATCTGCCTTTTCAATATTTTGAAAAATGGCGAGTAGCGCTCAGCAGAACCTAGAAATAAACCTCTTTGAGAGCAGCTACATAACCGGCAAGTCTTCGTACATCCTTGGCGCTTTGGTGCTTCAATCTGCTCAATGGCCTTGATCTTGTCGGGATTGGCTTCAATTCCCGCTGAGACACGAAGAACCGAGAAGCTTGCGGAAGGGACTCCAAATACACACTTCTCGGGGTTGAGCTTGAGGTTGATCTTCCCAGATTTGCAAGGTTTCATCTAAATCTTGAATCGAGTTGCCACATCCTTGCTTTTGACCACTATGTCATCCATGTAGGCTTCTACATTTACGTGTATTTTGGCTCAAAAGCGTGATTGACCACTCTTGCAAATGTTGAACCATCATTCTTTAAACGAAAGGCATCCGTACAAAGCAGTATGTGCCACATGGGGTGATAAATCGGTCTTCTCCTCATCCTCTTACGCCATGAAGATCTGATGGTATCTGAGTATGCATCAAGAAATGAAAGCAAATCACATCCGGCCGTGGAGTCAACAATCGATCGATCTGGCGGCAAGGGAAATGGGTCTTTAGGACAAGCTTTATTAACATCGGTAAAAGTCGTCTGAAGCCTCCATTTCCGTTTGCCTTACATGCGACTACGAGATTAGCCAACCACGTGGGATGGAGCACTCCTCGACAAGGCTGCTGCTTCCAACTTCTTGATTTCTTACGCTATGAATTCTTGGCGCTCCTTTGCTTGTTTCGACTTTACATTTTGGCCGGGCGGCGTGAGGACAAGCGGCAAGATGGTGCTCAATTACTCACAGGAACACGGGGATGTCGGGGCGGTTGCCATGCAAACCGTCGGCGTTAAATCCGAGGAAAACAGCGCGCGCCTTCCTATTTAGGGTCGAGAGAGCAGCGATGGTGAAGGTACCACGGTGCCGTCCTCCTTCAGCGGACACCTTCTTGGTCTCTGGAGCTGCCATCGTCTTCTTACACTTGCGGTGGAGCTCGATGGTGCGTCCTCGGCGGTGGCGCAGCACTCAGAAGAGTGCGCTTGCGGAGTGGGCATCGAGCTCTTGCGGACTTGGTCTTCTTCTTCCCCGGGAGCTTCAGCGGCAAGTGAGTTGTGATCTGCTGCGGCTGCTGCTTCCGGTAGATCTTGTCGGTAGCGAGATAAGAGCATCCTTCTTGTCGCCGAGGACAGAAATGCCACTTATCGGGCTGGCATCTTGAGCAAGTTGTATGCATAATGAGAGGCTGCCATGAACTTGGCGAGTGCTGGAATGACCAAGTATCCCATTATAAGGTAATGGAAAATCAACAGCGTCAAAAGTGACCCTCTCGATTACGAAGTTCAACTCGTTGCCAAATGTCACGGGCAATGTGATTTTTCCCTTTGGCTTGCTCCTTCCCGGATTGATTCCTTGGAATGTGCATGTCTCTTCGAGCTCGCCATCAGGGATCTGAAGCTTCTGGAGTACCGCGGAGGAGATCAGGTTCAAGCCGGCCCGCCGTCAACTAACATCTTAGTGACCACGAGGTTGCGGATAGTTGGTGAAACCAACATCGGCAAGCACCGACAGCGATGATGCGATCGGGTGGTCCTCAATATCAAAGATGATAGGCGTCTTGGACCATTTCGAGGCTGCGTGACTTGATGGATGGTTACGCGCATTGACTTCCGCATCCTTTGCTTTAGTTGGCGGTGTGAAGTATCGAGAAGCACCGCCGTCAGCGCATAAGACCTCTGTGGCTTTGGAACTCCTGCTCGCCGGCTTCATCATCATCCATGTCTTCGTCATCATCGTCATCTTCATCCTTATCGCGGCGCGAGAGTCTGTCTCCTTGCCGCTGCTTGGCCTTGCCATGGCGTCCTCCCGGCGGGGCGTTTCTTGCTGGCTCCTCCAACACCTTCTTGGGCCTTCTCCTTGTCGCGTCGCTCGTACTCAGTATACGCTGCTCAACAAGCTGCTTTCGACCTTCTTGCAGCTCTGGAGATCATGTCCCTTAGTGCGGTGGATCTTGCGATCTTGCTTGTTGGGCAAATCACTGCTTGTCGGCGACCGCCACGGCTTTGGCGGTTGGTGCCAGCGGCAACCTCCTTGCGGAGCTACCAACTTTGGCTTTCTTGGCGCTACCTCCGTTGCGGACTGCTCGACAACTAGCACATCTTTGCCTTTCTTTTTACATTGCTCCGCCGTCGGCTTTTCTTTGCGGGGTGGATCCCTCACTATCGAGATCCTGCAACCCGTATTCTCTCCGGGAGTCTCCTCCCTTCCTCGGCCGTGCACACTTGTCGGCCGGGGCATATAGCTCTTGACATCTCTGATCTTGCACATCGCCATCTCCTCCGCATCCTGCGTTTATGCGTTCGATGGAGCAGCGCTGATCCTGTGGCGGGGTGGACATCTGGGATGTTGTCTTTGTACGGATGAATCTTTGAATGTACTTGCGGGGGTTCTCCTTCCTTACAGGCGGCGAGATGAAGATCGCTCTCTTGGCCATGGGGCTTGTGGCTGCTGTGAAAGGCGCCGACAAATGACGGCCAGATCTGCCCAAGAGGATATGGAGTTGTCCGGCAAGTGCATGAGCCAAGATCGACATTGGGCTTGAGTACCGGCGGGAAGTAGTTGGCGAGAATCTTGTCGTCTAGCCCCACGGCAGCTGCACCGCAATGGTGTAGATCTTTGAGGAACTCCGACGGATCGTCTTGCCGTCGTACTTCTCTCAACGCGTCGGCCTGAAATTCTTCTTCTTTGGGCCCTTTGGACTTGCTGCAGCTCACGAGTGAGCAGGGGCAACCTACCACGTCTGGCAAAGTCGCTGGTTCCCCTGGCGCATGCATGTCGACGGAAGGCCCCCAGCGCTGGTCAGATTGACGTCGCGCTTCTCTTGGCGCTTCGATGCAAGTTCGGCGTCTTCTTGCCGTCGTTCGTGAAGAACTTGGCGCTGGTCGCGACGAGCTCGTGGGTCCGATGGCGGTGGAGTCATTTGTCGAGGTGGATCCGGCGAGTTGGCGATCTTGGCCTTGAGGTGGAGAGTGCATGGTGGTTGCACCCCCACAGGTTCCGTCGCCACCGGCTCGTGTCTTGTCGTTCTGCCGCGGCGACGATGTAGTCGGTTGCCGCGGAGTGTCGCCGTTGGCAAAGCCAATGAGACTCTGGATGGTGGCCCTCCATTCGCCGACCTTGTCGGCTGTTGGAGGGTAATCTAGAAAGCGATTGGGCTCGCCAAAGCTTGCTTTGAGTGGTAAGCGGCAGTGGCGAGCAGTGCGAGGCGGGATATGCTCGGACTTCTAACTATGTTAGAAGGGCGATATCCCGTCGAGCGACCGATGCCTCGCTTCGTGCCAGCGTGTTGGCGTCTTGGCGCTGGTCTTGAGGCCTCGGGATCCTCCGGCTCGATCTTGATCCAGCGGCGTATGGTCTGTGAATACCATGGCGCTGTCGGTCCCGCGCCTCTGAGATGGGCGCGGTGCATGTCACGGACGTCGAGTCTGCGCAGCTTTGTCCTTGGACTTGGCAGCGTCATGGGCTCCCTCGTCGGCGCCCGTTCTTCGCGGTGTCTACCCACCACCCATTTGCTCCGGTGGTTGCGGGATCGGCGTGGGCGGCTCGCTGCCGCGAAGCTTCTTCTTCGGTGGCATGTCGAAGAAGATGATGAAGATGTAGCTTCGTGTGAATGCGGATCAGGTTCACACAGCCTCGGCCCCCTACAGCGCGCCCGGAAGATGTCGAGGAAGCGGCCGTGCCCACGAACACCTATGGGACGGCGGACCGAGCCCCTTCGGTTCGGTGGGGGCGGAATCGCCGAAGAAGCGAGATCGGCGAAGCACACGGCAGTTACCCAGCCGGAGCTCTCGGAGATAATACTCCTACTGCTGCTTGTCTGATTCTATTGCGTTCTTGCTAGGGAGCACTGAGAGCTAAAAGACCTAGCGTGGGAGTTCTCTGGTTTCGAATGAACCGAACCCCTTCTACGTTGCGCATGGGCCTCCTTTTATATGCTCAAGGGGTCTCCAACAGGTGGCAAGGTAGACAAGGGTAAAAACGTAAAAGGAGTCGTGGTTGGTACATCTACCTGTACAGTGTTTCCTACCTAACCCCGACGGCAGGGGACAAAGGCATTAATTGCCCGTCCAAGTCGATTAAACAGTGCGGAAAGGGACCGTCGGGGCGCCACCGCTTGCCACGATAAGCGATCTTGCCGGCACCGCTTCGCCGCCACGCTCCATTGGGCGCCTGACCTCTTGCCACCTTGCGCTGGAAAGGTCCCATGGCGACACGTTGGTGGATGTGCTGGAGCGCAGGAGCGGGGTAACCTGCCGCGGCAAGCGCCTTGCCGCGGTTGTTGCCTCGTTGTGTCCGGAAGCTTGTCGCTCACTGGGCCTTCCCGGCAAGCTCCTCTTGCCGGGGCCTTGTCTTCTATGTGCCTTGAGTGGCCTTCCCGGCAAACTCCTCTTGCGCCGGGGTCTTGTCTTCTTGGCTTAAAATACTTTGTTCTTGAATGGCTCCGATGGAGCCACGGAGGACCTTGGCGGTCACCAGGCAAGCCTTGCCGTGGGGTGCTGCGACTGCCCGTGCACGAGTTCGGGATACTAGGGTACCCCTACTCTAGTACACCGACACGGTGGTTTTGAAATGGAAGAGGAGAGGAGCGGCGCTGGATTTAGATTGGAACAGGAGAGGAGCGGCGGTGGTTTAAGAGGAGAAAGAAGCGGAATAAGCGGCCTTTGGATTTAGATTGGAGCAGAGAGGAGCGCGGTGGTTTAAGAGGAGAAGAAGCGGAAGAGCGCGCTGGTCTTGGAAGTACTATTTTTTTTTGCGTATTTTGGGTCAAAGTTTGACCACGTCTTGTATGTGACAAGCAAAATGTGAATGCATGTCACCAAAATTGTATCGTTTGGTTAAGTATCTGAATGTACTTTCAAATTATATTATTTTTGCAGCGTATAACATATATTTTTTGTGCGAAAATCATGGTTAATTATGACCCAGAATAAAGGGAGACTAGTTAATGTGGGGTCGCTTTCTTAATTGAAGGGTAAATTGATTTTGATTTTGATCCAATCACTGTGCCATGACCCTCTCGCCCAATCCTAAATCGCTGCCATGCTCCTCTCCCTCTTCTCCATTGCAAAACCACCTCCTCTCCTCTCCATCATCTCCATTCCAAAACCACCGTCTCGCCTCTCCCTCTTCTGATCTTCTCCATTGCAAAACCACCTCCTCTCCTCTCCATCATCTCCATTCCAAAACCACCTCCTCTCCTCTCCATCATCTCCATTCCAAAACCACCGTCTCGCCTCTCCCTCTTCTGATCTTCTCTCCATTGCAAAACCACCTCCTCTCCTCTCCATCATCTCCATTCCAAAACCACCTCCTCTCCTCTCCCTCTTCTCTATTGCAAGACCACCGTCTCTCCTCCCATCTTCCAAAGCTAGCACCGGACCACTCAGAACGACATCTATGGAGAGGATGCAGCAGCGAATCAGGCAGATCGCCGCGGCGCACTGAGCAAAGTTAGCCAGGTTGAAGGAGATCCTTAGTTGGTTTGACAATGGCGGGAGATTTCAAGGGCAGTGCAGGCCATGTGGCAATGTATGCGAAAAGCGAGGCAGCGGCGATGAGGCGGCGATGTACATGTACTCCTCGGCGGCGATCACGCCCAGATCCTCGAGTTCATCGAGTATCTCCTATGGGCGATGGAAGCGGACAGATTCGCCCGGCGGCGAGTCGAGCGGAGGTGGTGGGCGTCAGGTCGAAGGTCGAGCACCCAGAGGATAACGAATCGATCGAGTATGGTGTGTCGTTCGTGAGGTGCAGAGCCAGCGAACCACGGAGTATTCGTTCTCCCACCGCAAGAGGAGGCGGATGGCGCAGCGTCGCTTCCCGGCGTTCTCCACGGTTCCCTCGGCCTTCGCCTCGTTTCAGCGGCGGTAGGGTTTAAGGTAAGCTTCGCACTAACCTAATCTTCCACCTGCTCATGCTTACAATCAGTGTGACAGCTAATGAAAATCATGCTTACAATCAGTCTCCAAGTACTCGCTAATCACCCTAAAATAGCTCTGGACCTTTGGGTCAAAGTTGTGACACAGTGTACAAATAAAGAAAAATAGATTGGTGATTCTTTAGGAAAGAGTACTCCCTAGAAAACTGCCAATATAAGCTACTAGTATTTGGTTAGAGGATTTGCTGCCGAGAAAGATCCGTCCACGAGAGCGCCACACATCCCTTGGTTGTGGTGGATGCCAATGCGTGCATGCAGCATCGTTGGTGTCGATAATTTTACTTGGCACACCTCGCACTCTGCATATATGCGGTTCCATACGTACATTTGTGCAGTTCCACCAAAATGTAGCTGAATAACCTGTTTGCTGAGATAATGAAAAAGCGTGATTACATTATAGTGGCACTAGTTGATGAAACACACAAAATAAATAGAAGAAAATATTGCGATAGTATCATAGTATGCCATCTTTGCGAGGCGAGATGGGCCTGCGACGCCTCATATGGTGCGCCTCATCTTGGACATCGTCCCAAGTCTCCCAGATACACCTTACGCGATGATGAACATCGATGTACAACAGATAGTACAAGGAGGCGCCTTGAGGCATTCAAATCTCTATTTTGTACATATCAACTAAAATTAAGCACCCAGTTTGCGAAGCGCTTAAACATTAACAATGGGACTAGTTGATGAAACATACTTTAACCAAGAGAAGCACTTTCTTTATCTACATTGGAAATGAAATGATAGAGATGACACTCGCTCTATTTTAAGCTGTATTATTACTTCATTTTATCGGTGACACTAGAATTGACGGTGGCAAGCGAGGTGTACCGTGCATCATGAGGATGGAGCGGGGTGCTTAGACTGGGATGTTGAAGCTGGCTCTTTCAGTCACCAACATGGACGATTCAATTCATGGGACCTTTTGGTGCAGTTCACCTAAAATGAAGCAATGTCCCATGAGCTAGCAGCTTCTTCTTCAATTTTTTTAAGAAAAGGGCTCCAGCCCCGGTTCCATTTCCATCAGAAAGCGAAACCCACAGAGCTTCTTCTTCATTAGTTGCGATAAAATTGAGCAACATCAAGGTTGGTTGTGAAGCTCTTGGAATGCTCAACTATAATTTGGATATCATTTGTGCAGTTCAACTAAGATCGAGCGTGAAATGTATATCTCTGTTTGCACAAAAAAGGTGGAAAGGAGGGTGACTAACAAGTGATGAAACATGCATCAAATGAAAAGAAGCATGTTCCTTATCTGAATAGCAATCCTACAAGGACGGTAGCAATTTCTAAAGCGGTGGCATTGCTAGATATTAGTGTGGGCATTAGGATTAACTATGACAACCGTTAAATCGACATTACTTTGGGCACGGGAGAGTAGGCGGACCGGGACAGTTGCATTTCTAACGAAAAGAACCAACTTATCTTAATGGGAAATTTTAGCGGGACATGTAAAGAAGTGCCATTGATTCATATTCTTGGAAGCATTACATTGAAAACAACATTGGTTTAACGTGTCCTTACTTTTAACGGTCATTGCTACATTTTACCGGTGGCATTATATAAGAGTGGCTCGGGGCAACAAACATCGAACAGGATATCGGGTTGGTCCCATTTTTGTTCGGTATAGCCACCTTATCTTGTGTGAGGCTAGCAAATCTAGTCTGGACTTACTCTGTGACTTGTCCCCAGTCCCACTTTCTTTCCTTTTTCAACCAATAGATCGGGTTTATATTGAGTTTGTCTGCGTTTCCTTTATTTCCTATTAGACCTAGAGACCAGTTGGATAGCCAGCCTCTGCTACTTTTCGCCCCATTATTTCCTCTTTCGACCAAGTCCTAGATTCAGGTAACAAATCCTCCCCACCCACCCCTTTCTTCCTTGTTTGAACCAAGTAGTACTAGATTCGAGTGCATGAACTAGTTTTACCTCTTAAGCGTAAAAAATTAGGTGGTTGTCGAACAACGATCGATCCTATCTGAGGGGCACGAGAAATAGTAAAAGTTACAAATGCAGCGGCGTCGAGGCCGGGAAGTAGAACAAGGCGGTTTGAAGGAAGTTATACGATGGTCGCGGGATGTCACTAGGTGGCGGCGGGAGGCGGATCTGCCCACACTGGCGGGGAGGAATAAGGGGTGGAGGCCCTCCCTCGCCGCGGTGCTTGGGAGAAACGGCAAAGCAGGCTGATCGGGGCGCGCCAGATGGTGGGTAGAGCCGTCGCCGAGGACGATCGCGTGAACGTTGCACCTTCTCACCTTCCCCGGCGGAGAGGATCCGGCTGGATCTATGACCAGCGGTGAGGAGAGAGAGAGAGAGAGAGTGTGGCCACCACTGTCGTGTTTAGATCTGGAGAGGCCGAGACAGTGTGAAGAGAGCAACACTAGCAAGCAAGCGCGGAGGTTCCTGCCTATATAGTGGAGTAGTAATTAGTATTCTTTTGTCTACCGGAGCCGGCTTGACCTCGTAAATGACTGTCGAGAAGTCTTCATGCACGTGGCCCGGAGGCGTAGTTGTCGTCATTTTGATCTGAAGTGCGGGATTATAACATATAACACGAAAAAATGCCACATGATAAGAAATCATAACCTCACTGCCCAAAGGAGACAACCTGAATCCCGACGGACAAACTAGACGAGGAACAAAGCTCAAATTAAAGATAAACTCGTAGAAAAGGGGTTCGTCGATAGATGTCCTAATTAACATAGTCGACTTGACCTAGATGGCAGCGAGTAGTCCTTTGTTAGTGCATGTGCCCCAATGACTAGCCCAACTCGGTTGTCGCTGTTTAACCCTCGCGATGATCGAAGCACATGACACATAATTTTGCGAGATGACAAGAAACCTTTTTTAGATTTCTCACCACAACTACAGCCATGTACAACACAGCCTGCACGATATGTAGACGATAGCCAATCCAGGCGTGTCTGCTGGAGTCTGGTCACATGCATGGACGAACTGATCTTCCGTGTCTTGCAGGGATCGTCCAGGCACCAACATAGTACAACACTTCCCTAGTACTATCGCTCGTCTCCCTCTTCTATTAAGTCACCCGACTTGCGGGGCCGGAGAGTGTGCCTATGGTCGGTTCTCAATTGCCGTCCCACATGTGTGTGCGAACGCAATATGACGCGCGTTCCATTCGGAGAGCAGCGTGTCAGACCGACCGACCGTATGGGGTGCGACACGAACGCGACGGGCGTGCTGTATACTCCATACATGTGTGCCGCCGTTTTCTAGACGCTTTGTTCCATGGCGCGGGCGCAATCCATGGATACAAAATTAGTATCTTGTATACTATTTAAAAGTCGAGGCGGGGCTTTTCCTGCCGGTGATGGCGGCGGGACAGTTCTGCCTAGTCGGTTCAACAGAGACGCGAGAAGACGAGGGAGTAGGCTGCTGCAAACATAGGGCTGTGTGATTTGACAGCGAGTTACTGCTGGACAGCTGGGGCCCCGTGATTTGACTTGCCATTATCATTTTAACTGTGGCGCTACGACCGACATGAGTCTCCCGATTCCTGACCACCTCCATACAGGTGCCTCTGCCAATGCTCCACCATGTAGTAGTAGAGGCTGGCTCTTGCATGAGAGCCCACTTCTCCACTTTTTCCTTGCCTCTCTTTCCTCCACATATGCAAAAATGCCATGTAAAGTGCACTATTGTACTTACTTGCTCCTACAGGTGCTTAAGCTTTCCACATAGGCATAAAGTCTGATGTGGCAAGTTAATCAAGAAGAGAGAGACTAGTTTGGTGACCCAAGGAAGAAACGGTGCTAAGCGCGTGTACCTACGTGAAAAGACAATTTTGAGTCTATAGCTAATTAAATGAAGCAAACTTAGCAACACCATTTCATTGGAAGAGGTCACTCCTTGGCAAATGCAATAAATACTAGTACTCCCTGTGTCCCATTATATAAGAACGTTTTGACACTACACTAGTGTCAAAAGCGTTCTTATATTATGGAGACGGAGGAAATCGAAGAAAAAGATAGAGAGGAGTAAAAAAAATACACTTATAGCCAACCTTATAGCCAACCTTGTTGTAGTATGAGTGACTAAGTGATGACTATGTATGACATGCCAACATCAGATAGCCTAACGACACCGTATTAAATCTCCAAGGGCGCGACCGCGCGAGCGACGCGACGGTCGTGGTAGGCGCGACCAAGATACGGGCTGTTGGCAGCCCTTGGATCTGAGATAAAATGGTCGCATGCTAGGTTGCTGAAAATTTGCAGAATAACCCTCCAGGATAGGATATTCACCCATTGGTCTAGAATCACGCCATGCAACCGTTCGATCTCCGATCCAAGGGCTCTCGGAAGCCCGTATCATGGGAGAATGGAAAGCCACCACCCTACCGTTCGCACGCTGGCAGTTCGCTCCTACTCGTCCCCGCATGTCCTTTAAAACTACGGCGGTTCGCTCCTAGTCGTCCCGTCCATTCACATTACGACAGTTCCACTAATCCTAACCCTCCTCCGAAATCCATGGCATCCCAAATCTCCCCGATCGGCGGTGAGTACAAGGTTAGAACCATCACCGGCGATGAGTTCGACGTCATCTACACCCGTACTTCATGACGGTGAAAGGATGCCTTTATCGCTTGAGCGCATGTTGAAGACTCACATGATGAGTGGGTCGCTGGGCTAGATGTTGAGTACACCATAGTCGTGGGGCGAGAGAAGGATCTAAGGGCGAAGAGAGGAAGAAGCCGCCGTGATCCAGCTTTGCGTACAAAGCGTTTGCTTGGTCTACCACATATGCCATCTTGACGTTGAGTGCCGAGGATTTTAAGAACTTCCTCGAGGACAAAGCAGTCAAATTCGTTCTTGTAGACTTTAAGAGCGACAAAGAAGTCATGCGTCGGATAGGCCTCGTTGTAGGCAACCCTTGACCTCAAGAAGAATGGCTCGTGCCCTCTCGTCGACCCTCAATGCTGACCTGGCAGAAACCATGGTTCATCCTTCGTACTACAAACTGGAGAAACCTCATTACACGTTTCATCGTCATGCATGGCAGCGGAATGTACTAGATATAGACCACATCCACTACGCTGCAATGGATGGTTACCTTTGTTTTAATATCTACAAGGGTTGGATGAAGAGCAACAGCGAAGTTGGCGGTTCAAGCAAAGAAGTATCGGCCAAGAGGAAGAGGACAAGGGCGAAGTCGAGGGCGTGGGCGAGGACTCCGAGTAAGGTGGCGATGTCGTTGCTCATGGAGGTTCTAAACTTCTAATGCAGTGTCTACGAATTAGTTGCATAGTTTAATTTCAGGTGTGCTTAGTTTAATTTGAGGGGTGTGTTGTCTTGAGCCCAATGAGAACTATGTTATGTTTCTTCTCGCTACTTTAACTCTTGATATGTACATACTAGTACTAGTATTTCTTTAATAGAATTTAGCTTTTAATTAAGCACATACTAGCTTTTTAATAGTACTATATGCATAATTTGGCGCATTTAGCGCTCTCTATTTGTACCACCTTTTTTTAAAATTTCAATTTTTGCTCCATGGCGCAATCCATCGATAGTGGAGTACTACTGTACAAAAGTATACATTTTTTAAAAGGCTAGCATACTATATGCATATATATAGCCAGTTAAATACTCAACCTAGGACTACGTGCATGCGATGTAGTAAACCGATCCGGAGGCAGTATAGTAAAAATGAGGTGATTTTACCGAGCGATCGGCGGGGGAGCATGGCATGTCATGCGGTCCCACGTGTCATGATGTACCAAGGCGATGCGCGTGTCCCTCTTGAGGCAGAACAATTCTAGTACGTGGTTTGAGATGATGTCGAACCGAAGTGTGAAATAATGGTTGCTTCGTCCGTCTGGGAAGGTGCGGCATTGTGATTTGATGTCTCATTGCTCATTACTAATACTGGACCGGTATGAGTGGGGTGCGCCCCCTCTGCTGTTCTGCACTGTTATTTGGTGCTTGACACGTCGACCCGGTTGCTATATGTCCCACATGTCGGCGACAGGAAGTACATAATTCAAGAAAGGGAGCGTCGACGGAGGAGTATACTACAGAATTCATGAAAGGGAGCGACTTAGTTTTGGAAAAATCTGTTTTTACGGAGTACGTACCCACTAGGGTTTATATGGCTCATCTAAAAAACATTCGTTTTTCCGTTTGATAAGGCTAGCCATAGTGGGAGTAACTTAGGTAGTAACATAGCACATCCTAAGACATATATGCTTATGTGGCATGAAGTTAATGAGGAGAGAAGTGCTTGTGGTAACATAATATGTTACCATAACATAATGCACCCCAATGCAAAATGAGTCTACAACATAATAAATGAAGGCTTGCATGACACTACACTTATGTTACTATCCACTATGATGGTAGTAACATAGACTAGTGACATATGCATGCTACTAGTCTAAGTTACTATGCACTATGACTAGCCTAAGTCTCAATTCTACTATACTAGTAGTAGTACCATTACATGTTGGATTTCGAGGTGCGTTAGATCACCCGACGCAAGCAGCGTCAAGAGGAAATTAACCAATGCATGTACAAGTTCATGGAAACTTAGTGGTCATTCATGCATTTATTCTAATTAATGCCTCGGTAAACATAACTTCTTGAGAAAAACGAGTGTACTGTGCAAACTACGAAATTAATTCGACCACTCACCGTCTACCTTGGTTCGAGAGATTTTGAAATTGAGCCATAAACTGGAAAGGCTCGATTACTATTTGTGGCCTTGTATAGATGCAAAATGTATTTTTTATAGTGGCCTTGTATAAGTAAATGGAGGAGTACTAACCAAAATGCGTGCGTAGTAGGGACGAGGAGTAAGCGGAGGAGTAGTAAAATTTTCTCCTAAGTGATGACTAACCTTATAGCTAACCTTGTTGTAGTACAGTGACTAAGTGATGACTATGTATGAGATGCCAACATCGGATAGCCTAACGCACCATGTTAAATCTCCAAGGCGCGACCCGGCGTGATGACGCGACAGCGTGGTAGGTGCGACCATGATACGAGTCTTGGCAGCCCTTGGATCTGAGATCAAGCGGTCGCATGCTAAGTTGCTGAAAATTTGCAGAATAACCCTCCACGACAAGCGACAAATTTCCTCCTTGGGCGGAGTAGGTTTCTCGGTTTGCATGCGGGTTTAATGGAGGCGAGGCGTGTTCAGCCGGGCGTGCGATGGGCGGTGCAGTACTATTCGATTTGACAACTACAACTAGTATATTATAAAAAACAAAGAAGAGTAGTAGAGATAGAGATAAGATTAGAGACTAGGGAGGAGCACCGTCTACTGCTTCGTGGGCTACTCCTGCGCTCCATTCGACGGCCGCAACGTCCCCTACAACCACTCCCTCCTGCGCTCCATTCGGCGGGGGCTGTTGACATTTGGGGAGCGCACTCTCGCGACTGCTAGCAGCCACGACTTCACCGACGACGACTTCTTCCCCGACCTCGGCAACCTCTTTCTCAACGACATGGGCGACAACCTCAACGCTAATGGCGCTTCTCCCATTGCACCGTATGTGTTTCTGTTCTTCCTGTTCGAAATCGTGGTAGAATTCATGTTTCTAGTCTGTGTCCTAGACTCGATCTGTTCATCTACTATGCTAGTCCGCATGATTAGTTTAATCTCTGTTATAGCCGTCATGATTTATTTTGTAGTAAATCTCGTAGTAACTTGCTCATATATTCAATGGCGGGCGTCCCCTACAGCCACTCCCATTTCATGGGCGGCCTGGTCGATGCCTCCAAGGAGCCCTTCGTCTCTGCTATGAGTGCGGTGCCATTTTGGGGCTCGCCGGCGGACATCGTGCATCACCGGCGCAGCGCGTCGGCGATCACTCTGGCTCTTGGCGAAGAACATCAAAGCGAGGCGTGCTACCCGTTCACCGTGTCGGAGTCATTTGGAGGATCAGCGCCGCCTGCTAGTCTCGGAGGAGGACGGCAGCGTCTTCCTCTTGATCGTGGCCACCGGCGAGGCCCGCGCAGGCCGCCGCCACATCTCTATAGTGTGCGTCAGGGGCGACGCCGCTAGCACTGACACTGACACGGGGCCGATGTACGGGTGCGTGCTCACTATTACTACCCCTCGGAGGTCCATGGGTGGCGACACTGGCTATGTCAAGCTGACTTGGACTCTGCCGAGCTGGGACCTTCCCGCCGATGTGGACATGGAAGACGCATCGTATTATTTGACCCCCAACAATGTGAATGGGGACTCCAAGGAGGTTCACTTGGACATATGCATTACTAAGTTAAATGTTGATCATTAGTCTTCGCTCAATGTAATCCGCTGTCTAAGCATGTGGAGACTTCCATGCATGATTTTGCTCTATTGGAGTATCGCGCATGAATAAAAGTGTATCCATTTATGGTTTAGTCTAGAATCTTCCATGTATGAATTTTTACTACAGTACCGGTGAAAGACTTATGATGAACCATTTCCCGCAAAGCACAATAAGAGTTATTTCTTCACAAGTTTTGGATGCAGGTTGAACAGTTGAACGCTTTTGCTTGCAAAAGATACTTTTTTTATCTATTTCACCCGGATGTTTCTGAGCTCTAGAGATGAAATAATATCCGAAGAAACCTATCGATACCTGTTACACATGAGATGACCCCCACATCCTTTGTTAAAATAAACAACACCCGATCAATGCATTTCATTCTTCCGTGCAACGAACGGGCACCTTACTTGCTCCTACAGGTGCTTAAGCTTGCCACATAGGCATAAAGTCTAATGTGGCAAGTTAATCAAGAAGAGAGAGACTAGTTTAGTGACCCAAGGAAGAAACGGTGCTAAGCGCGTGTACCTACGTGAAAAGACAATTTTGAGTCTATAGCTAATTAAATGAAGCAAACTTAGCAACACAATTTCATTGGAAGAGGTCACTCCTTGGCAAATGCAATAAATACTAGTACTCCCTGTGTCCCATAATATAAGAACGTTTTGGCACTACACTAGTGTCAAAAGCGTTCTTATATTATGAGACGGAAAATCTGAAAAAAAAAGAAAGAGAGGAGTAAAAAATACACTTATAGCCAACCTTATAGCCAACCTTGTTGTAGTATGAGTGACTAAGTGATGACTATGTATGACATGCCAACATCGGATAGCCTAACACACCGTGTTAAATCTCAAGAAGCGCGACCCAGCGCGAAGCAACGCGACGATCATGGTAAGCGCGACCATGATCACAGACTCTTGGCAGCCCTTGGATCTGAATCAAGCGATCGCATGCTAAGTTGCTGAAAATTTGCAGAATAACCCTCCAGGATAGGATATTCACCCATTGGTCTAGAATCACGCCATGCAACCGTTCGATCTCCGATCCAAGGGCTCTCGGAAGCCCGTATCATGGGAGAATGGAAAGCCACTACCCTGCCGTTCGCACGCTGGCAGTTTGCTCCTACTCGTCCCCGCACGTCCTTTAATACTACGGCGGTTCGCTCCTAGTCGTCCCGTCCATTCACATTACGGCAGTTCCACTAATCCTAACCCTCCTCCCAAATCCATGGCGTCCCAAATCTCCCGGTCGGCGGTGAGTACAAGGTTAGAACCATCACCGGCGATGAGTTCGGCGTCATCTACACCCATTCTTCATGACGGTGAAAGGATGCCTTTCTCGCTTGAGACGCATGTTGAAGACTCGGATGATGAGTGGGTGGCGGGCTAGATGTTGAGTACACCACAGTCGTGGGACGAGAGAAGGATCTAAAGGAAGAAGAGAGGAAGAAGCCCGCCGTGATCCAGGTTTGCGTGCATGACTTATGCTTGGTCTACCACATATGCCATGCCGACGTTGAGTGCCACGATTTTAAGGACTTCCTCGAGAGCAACCTAGTCAAATTCGTTACTGTAGACTTTGGTAATGACAAAGAAGTCCTGCGTCGGATAGGCCTCATTGTAGGCAACACCTTCGATCTCCAAAAGAATCGGTTGGTGTCCTCTCATCAGCCTTCAATGCTGACCCTGGCAGGAGCCATGGTTCATCCTTCGTCTGATGGCTGGAGAAACCTCATTACACGTTTCATCGTCATGCATGGCAGCGGAATGTACTAGATATATACCACATCCACTATGCTGCAATGGATGGCTACCTTTGTTTCAATATCTACAAGGGTTGGATGAAGAGCAATAGCCAAGTTGGCGGTTCAAGCAAAAAGTATCGACCAAGAGGAAGAGGGACAAGGGCGAAGTCGAGGGCGTGGGCGAGGACTCCGAGTAAGGTGGCAGTGTCGTTGCTCATGGTGGTTCTAATGCGGTGTCTACGGAATAGTTGCAAAGTTTAATTTTAGGTGTGCTTAATTTAATTTGAGGGTGTGTTGTGTTGAGCCCTAAGCGGAACTATGTTATGTTTCTTCTTGTTACTTTAACTCTTGATGAAGTACATACTAGTATTTCTTACATTTCATCTTTTAGTTGGTATAGTACTACCACTCATTTATTCACATTATATCGTACAATATATATGGCCAACATCATTAGCCAGCAGTTTAGTTGTCAAAGAATTTCAGGGTGCTTAGTTTTGTCAAAGAATTCGAGGTGCTTAGTTTTATTTGAGGGTGGGTTGTCTGGACACCATTATTGTGACTAGCCTTTTAATAGTACTATATGCATAATTTGGCGACAGCGCTCTCTATATGTACCACTTTTTTTAATTTCAAGTTTTGCTCCATGGCGCAATCCATCGATACTCTTGCTGTACAAAAGTATACATTTTTAAAAGGCTAGAGGCGGGGCAGTCTAGCTTGGTCGGTTTCACGAGGCGAGGCCTTTGTGATTTGGCGGCTCATTACTGCTGGAAGGCGGGGCCTTGTGATTTAACTGCTTTCGTATAAATGCGCCGACGACCTGATCGAGGAGGAGCAAAGAACCGTGCGGTATACTCAAGTTTTCCTTTGGAGTAATCTTGTGACGGAGGAACCTAAACACTGCAGCCCAGTGCCATATGGCGATAAAAAATGATCTAATTTGCTAGTCATTTCATTGTTACTAGCATTGTTCTATTCATTCCCTCAAAAACAAAACCATTGTTCTATTCATGCCTCGCGAGAACGTGACACGTCTTGGTGAAACACGAAGCAAAAGATGAAACACAGCAGCAAAAGAAGAAGGAAGATTATCAACCCAAATGATCTAATTCACGCAGAGTCGTAACTGCTTCTTCATCGCATCAACGACCTCCATCTCCTTGCGCGTCTCCTCCGCCATCTTCTTCGTTATGTCCATGGCGGGATTTCTCGGCGAGCCTTCATCATCATTCCACGGCGCATTACGTACCTTGGCGGCGGGGGTGCTCGATCGCGAACCGCCAACTCCTCCATACATTCCATGATGAGGGCTGCAGCATCTTCATCGAGGAACTACTATTCTCATGCAACTTCTTCCAGCCGGCGTTCTTCTCCTTCAACAGGTCGATCTCGTGGCGAGCTTCGCCTTGTCCTCCTGAAGTCGCAGGATTTAGCGATCGCCTTCTTCTCCAAGGCAATGCTCTTCTTCAGCAGCATCACCAAGCTGGCGGTCAACTCCCCCTGCTGATTGAGCTCAGCGGGCATGTCATCGAGGCTCTCCTTCAGCAACTCTGTCAAGCCTTGGATGAACTCCTTCTGCTTATTGAGGTGCTTATTGAGCTGATCGGGCATGCCTTAGAGGGATAACGACTCCAGCTCCGCCGGCTCGGCATGTTCGCCTCCGCGACTAGGGCGCTCCTGGGAGCCATCGCCTGCCCGTGAGAGATCTTTCGAGGTCTTGTAAGTGCATCTAGTGCCCCTTAGTGATTTTGGTGTATTGAAGACTTATAGGTTAAGGAACTAATGTGTTTAGGAGTGTACACATGTCTATAAGTCTATGAGGAGTTTGATATTTACAGTGAAAGTCGACCCCTAAAAATGAAGTTCTTTGACTGAAGACTTTGATATTCTGAAGACTTTCTGAAGACTTTGAAAGTGAAGAAATTGGTGTGACCTTGAAGACTTGGTATTCATTTGAGGAACATGAAGCGTGAAGACTTTTGTTTTCGTAGTTTCGTTTTTCTCTTTCTTGCGTCAAAGGAAACACCGTCTTTGTTAAAGGGGTCGAGAAATACTAAGGAAAAATTTCCATGTGATGCTCAACTCAAAATCCTACACCTACCAATCCCTTGAGTGAAGCCTTTGGAAATCTCATACAGATTCAGTCAATTTCTTGATGTGAGCGAAGTTCTTACAGTGTTGAGAATTTATTCGACCGAGGAGTTAGGAATTCGCCAGTCTTGGATTGCCTACACGATGAGAACATGATAATACGAGGAATTTGAGAGTCAAATTTCCGACCGTTCTTTGTCTTCTTGGCCTGCTGTCCCAAAATATCTTATCCACCTAACGGTCATATCATTGAAGGGCATTTATGTCTTATCATGTCGGGCTGCTCCTAGGCTATAAATAGCCGCCCCTACAACCACTAGCTGGTTGGCTGCTCGAAGAACTTGACACTTGTCATTTGAGAGCAACCCATCCTGTGAGGACTTTGGCGAAAATCATCGAGTGAGGAAAACCCAAAACCAAACCCTACAAACCCAAAGTGATTGAGCATCTTGAAGAGATTGATCCTGCGTGGATCCGGCGCTTATTACCTTTGAAGACTGTGCTTCTTCCAGACGGTTAGGCGTCATGGTCTAGAACATCAAGAGGAATTGTGGATCGTTGAGTGACCAAATCTGTGAAGGTTTGGAAGTCGCTGAAGACTTACCACGAGTGATTGGGCCGAGTGTCTGTGACCTTAGTTCAAGGAGAATCTGGTGAGGACTTGGTGTCTGAGCTGCGTGCTCGGCGATCGGGTGTCGGGACTGTGTGTCCTCGAGTTTAAATACTCGGCCGCCCAACCGGATGTACAAGCGAGACAGCAGTTGGAACTGGTCTACCAAATCATTGTCTTCACCAACCTAACTGGTTCTATTTCCTCAACTCTTTCATTTCCTCATTCTTGTGTTGAGTGTTCATTCATATCTGTGTTTGAAGACTTTGGTGAAGACTTTCTCAATTTCCTCAGTTCAATTTCTTGATCTGTTTGTCTTCATCTTGTGCTATCCTGTGTTTCGCTTTACGTACTCTTTGATTGTCTTCATTTCATCATGATGACCATGCCGCATTCTCTTATGCTTACTTCGAGTACTTATTCCGCTGCAAGTAGTTCTTCGCTAAGGAATTTCCTCACCGGCAAATTCCTCAGTGAAGAATTCATAAAAATCGCCTATTCACCCCCCCTCTAGTCGATATAACGCACTTTCAATTGGTATCAGAGCAAGGTACTCCCTTGTTACGTGTGATTTTAGTTTAACCACCGGGTTTTAGTTATGTCGACCGCGGTATGATCAAGGTCTCAGCGGGGTGTCCTACCTTTGATGGGACGGACTACCCCTACTAGAAGAACAAGATGCGAATGCATCTTGAGGCAATTGACAACGATCTCTGGTATGTTGTGGAAAATGGTGTTCCCTCAGTCACACCTTCTCTGAATGCTGCCGATGTGAAGAGATTCAAGCAACTCGATTCTCAAGCGAAGAATATCATATGTGGCCATCTGAGCAAAGGACAATATGGAAGAGTGAGTGCTTTGGAAACTGCTAAGCTCATCTGGGACATGCTGTCCAAAGTAAATGAAGGAGTCTCAACTCAGCGTGACTCTCGAGTTGATGTTCTTCGCAATCTCTTCAACCACTTCAAAAGACTCGACAACGAAAATGTTCAACAAACCTTGATCGCCTCATCGACATCTCAAATGAGCTTCAAGCGCTTGGTGCCCTTGACATCACCGACCATGAGGTGGTGAAGAAATTATTGAGATCGCTTGATTCCTCATTTGATACTCGCGCGATGATACAAGAGCATGCTGACTACAAGTCACTTGATCCGGTGATATCCTCGAGAGGCTAAATACTCATGAGTTCGACTTCTCAAAAAAGAGATCTCTATGGTTCTAGCTATGGAAAAACACGTGCCACGAAGGCCAAGGCTGTATGCGAATCTGAGTGTGAAGACTCGGTAGTAGCCTTGGAGATCTGAAGAATTGAGCAGGAGCTAGCTTTGCTCGTGAAGAAATTCGAAGTTCTCAAGGCGTGGTCGCTTTGGAAAATCCTCAAGGAGCAGTGATTCCTCATCCGGTGACTATAAGAAGACTTTGCCACAAATGCAAGAAACCTGGTCACTACATCCAAGATTGTCCTTAGTGGGAAAAGGAATTAAAGAAGAAGAAATACAAGGATTACAGATTACGATGGCGCTAAGAAGAAGAAGAAATCGTCGAAATCTTCATCATCAAAATCCTCAAAGCCTTCTTCTCACAAGAAGAGCAGCTCCAAAAAGGCTCGGGCATTCATTGGCAAGGAAATGGACTCTGAAGCTGAATCTGAGGAACATGAGGAAGAGGAGGCATCAGAAGAATCTGAGTCAGGTGTGGCGAGTCTAGCTCTCGCTACTGCTTTCGTCAGCAAGTCCATCTTCAACTCTGAAGAAAATGACCTCACCAACAAAGCTGATGAAGATAGTGATGACTACGCTCCCACCTATTGCTTCATGGCAAAGGGTGCCAAGGTACTCAAATATACCTCCTCCGAATCTAGTGAAAATGAATCTGATGAAGATCTAAAGCCCAGTTACTCAAAACTTGCTAAGATTGCTGTAAAACAACAAAGGGCTTTTGAAAAGGTTCAAAACATGCTAGATAAAAGTGATGATATGTTAGGTGAAGAAATGGATCGCACTAAAGCCACGATTGAAAATCTTGAGACTTGGTCTAGGTTTGACAACCTTCAAGGTCATCATAACACTCTCTTGTCTGATCATGAGAAACTTTCTTATGAATTTCTTCAAAGAAAGCAAGATCTTGAGAAGCTAAGAGTGAGTTATGAAGATCTTCAGAAGGAGCGCGATTCATTACTTGCTCAACAAATCAGCGCTTCTCGGGAAGAATTTGTTCCTCCATGCTTAAAGTGCATTGAACGTGAATCTGCTAATTCTTCACCTGAATGTTCAAATGCTTCAACTGTTACAAATTCTTCACCTGCCTCTGCTATCACTAATTCCTCATCTGAGGACATTGCTAGTATCACTGACGATGCAGGGCTGAAGGAATTGTACATGACAGGCATGTACAAAAGCCTCAAAGGGCATCAGACTCTTTGTGATGTGCTTAAAAAGCAGATCCTCAACAGGAACCCTAGGAAAGAGGGTATTGCCTTTGAGAGGAAACTCAATCTGATGGAACATATTGGAAGCTTTGAGCAGTATCCCAAAACCTCATGGGTTGTTGCAAAGGGACCTCCAGTTGATCCATCTAACTTATCTGGCTTTACATGCGAATCTCCTCATTCTTCTGATGAGTCATTTGACTCAACTATAAACTGTTCAAAAATCAGAATGGTGAAGTATTTGCTAGATATGTTGGCACTAAGCTGCAGGAGCGGTTCCCTATGAAGAAAATCTGGGTTCCCAAGAAGTGCCTTGAAAGTCTTTAGGTGAATGTCCTCATGACACCACACTGTGAAGAATAGGAACCCAGATCAAACTCTTCATATGGACCAAATTCTTCATATGGATCCAAGTCCTCATCTGGACCAAATTCCTCACATGGATCAAATTCCTCAAAGGATCAAAGTCCTCATATGATTATCATCGTGCTAACAACTCTGTTTTGAGGTAGAGCTAAGGGCTATGAATATGTGCATTATTCTTCAAACCAATATGTTCATAAGTCCTCAAGAATTTCTCTGCTTATTCATATGCTTACCCTAACCCTCTTATGTGAAGCGAAATGGATTGGCCTCTATGCCACCATTCTCATATGGTGCTTGCAGAGTGATGAACTCTTTGCCACCCCTTGAGATGTGGGTGGTGAAGAAAAGAACTAACCTCTTCTGCGAGGGTCAGGTCTCGGGCGTGCTTTAAGCGTCTGAAGAATTTCTTTGGGGCACGACAAAAATGCTGAAAGGGCCGCAGGCTAATCATGAAGAAATGAACTTTCATTTCACACGTCCTCATCTTGCTTATCATTATCTTTGCTGATGAAATTCATCGATGAACTTGATATCATATTCTTCAGCGATGAAGTATATGAGATCGTAAGTTGCACTAATTCATCTGCGGGATGATCAACCCAAAGCCAATGAGTGGGTCCTCGATAGTGGATGTACAAATCACATATTTGGTGACAAGAATCTATTGATGGATGCTCCCTTATCACCGTCACATCTGAAGCATATCATCTTTCTTGACAAAGGCAAAAGTCGGTATTGGGTCTTGGTAAGGTTGCGATCTCTAAGGACATACACATGGACAAAGTCATGCTTGTTGAGTCCTTAGGATACAACCTCATGTCGATCTCAATGCTTTGTGATCTTGATATGGTTGTTATCTTTGGCAAATATCGTTGTGTTGTGATTATGGAAGCGACAATTCCAAAGTCTTGAAGGCTTTAGGAGAGGAGACTTGTATATTGTTGATTTCTCTCTGAGGACCACAACCAGCCGTGTGTCTACTTGCAAAAGCTTGAAGGCTGGCTATGGCATCGGCGACTTGGTCACGCAGGCATGAGGAATTTGCACACGCTTGCAAAGAAGAAGCATGTCATTGGCATTGAGAATGTCAAATTCCTCAAGGATCACTTGTGTGGAGCACTGTGAAGCTGGAAAAATGACCAAGGCCAAGCATCCAGTGAAGACTATCATGACCACTACTCATCCTTGAATTGCTTCACATGGACCTCTTTGGTCCTAATCATTACTCAATAGTCACTAATGATGCATCTCTATATGGCTTTGTTATTGTTGATGATTACTCTCGTTACACATGGGTACACATTGTTACTTACAAAAATGAAGTGCGGGAAGTCTTCAAATGATTTTCCTCGAGGGCTTCAACTAACTTTGGTGTGAAGATCAGACACATCAGGAGTGACAATGGAACTGAGTTCAAGAATTCCGGTCTTGATGCCTATCTTGATGAACTTGGTATTACTCATGAGTTATCTGCTCCCTATACTCCTCAGCAAAATGGCGTCGTGGAGTGCAAGAACAGAACTCTAGTTGAGATGGCTCGCACTATGCTTGATGAATACAAAACGCCTAGTCGTTTTTGGATTGATGCAATTGATACCGCGTGCCACATCATCAACATAGTGTATCTTCACAAATTCTTCAAGAAGACTGCCTATGAACTCCTCAACGACAAGAAACCCAATGTGAGTTATTTCAAAGTCTTGATTGCTAAATGCTGGATTAGAGATCCTCATCACAATTCTAAATTTGCAGAAAGCACATGAAGGTTTTATGCTTGGTTACGGAAAGGACTCGCACACCTCTGAGTCTTCAACATCGCTCTTCACAAGATTGTTGATCTGTAGATGTGCGGTTTGATGAAACTAATGGCTCGCAAAGAGAGCACCTACCTTCGTGTTAGATGAACCAACTCTGAGGAATCTATCAAGTTCAAAGGCAGCGAGGATGTCATTCCTCTTGAAGAATCTGTTGAAGAATTCATTCTGTCTGTGAAGAACGTCGGTGATGCACTGAAGATAATCTTTGAAGACAATGGTCTTGAGGAAAATGATCAAATTCCTCGGCGACAACCAGCTCATCCTCGCGTTGCAAAAGAAGTGCAAGTTGACAAGATCATCGATGACATTGAAGCGCGAGGTCCTCTCACACGCTCAAAAGCTTCACATTTATCTAACTTTTGTGGGCACTATGCTTTTGTCTCTATCACAGAGCCCACTAAGGTAGATGAAGCATTTACGGAGCTGAGTGGATTCAGGCCATGCAAGAAGAATTACATCGATTCGAGCTCAACAATGTCAGGAACTGGTCAAGCGTCCAGATCCTCGCAAGCATAATATCATTGGCACAAAGTGGATCTACCGCAACAAGCAAGATGAAAATGGCCTTGTGGTGAGGAATAAGGCACGACTTGTAGCTCAAGGCTACACGAGTTGAAGGAATTGATTTCGATGAAACTTTTGCACTGTTGCTAGACTTGAGGCTATTAGCATATTACTTGCTTATGCTAACCATCATAATATCACTTTATATCAAATGGATGTAAAAGTGCATTCCTCAATGGTAAGCTTGAGGAAGAAGTATATGTTGCTCAACCCCAGGTTTTGAAGATCCAAGAATCGACAAAGTCTTGAGACTCAACAAGGCCCTCTATGGTCTCAAACAGGCCCCAGGCGTGGTATGATACATTGAAGGAATTCTTCGTGAAGAATGGCTTCACACCAGTTCACTCGACCCTACTCTCTTTACTAAATCATATGATGGTGAACTGTTTGTGTGCCAAATATATGTTGATGATATTATCTTTGGCTGTCTTGACCAACGTTATAGTGATGAATTTGCCTATATGATGAGTGAAGAATATCAAATGTCTATGATGGGAGAGTTGAAATTCTTCTTAGGTCTTCAAATTAATCAACAACACAATGGCATATTCATATCTCGGAGAAATACCTCAAAGATGTCTGAAGAAATTGGCATGCAAGATTGCAAAGGTGTCAAAATTCCTATGCCCACAAATGGCCATCTATGCCTTGATGAAAATGGTATTGACTTGATCACAAGTATACCGCTCCATGATTGGTTCTCTATTGTACTTATGTGCATCTAGGCCAGATATAATGCTTAGTGTTTGCATGTGTGCCCGATTTCAAGCTACACCGAAGGAATCACACCATAAGGCTGTGAAGCATATTCTTCGATATCTGGCTCACACACCAACACTAGGATTATGGTACCCCAAGGGCTCTACTTTTGATCTCATTGGATATTCGACTCGACTATCTTTGGTGATCGTGTGGACCGCAAGTCAACATCTGGTACTTGTCATTTCCTCGGACGATCTTTGGTTTGTTGGTCCTCGAAGAAATAGAACTGCGTATCACTGTCTACTGCGGAAGCTGAATACATTGCTGCTGGCTCTTGTTGTGCTCAATTGTTGTGGATGAAGCAAACTCTCAAGGACTACGACATCAACGTGAAGAATGTGCCTCTCTCTTTGTGACAATGAGAGTGCCATCAAGATTGCTCACAACCAGTTCAGCACTCGAAGACAAAGCACATTCAAATTCGTCATCATTTTCTTCGTGATCATGTGTTGAAGGCGACATCTCCATCGAGCATGTGAAGGCTGAAGAACAACTAGCCGATATCTTCACAAAGCCCTTGGATGAGAAGAGATTTAGCAAGTTGCGGTGTGAGCTAAATATCTTAGAATCTTGAATGTTCTTTGAAAAGGACACACATCCGACACTTATGCAAAATTGATGACTTAGATGTGCAACACATGAAGAAATGTTTTCTTCAATCAATGAAGAATAACACTCTAAGTGTGAAGAAATTAATGAAGAATTTGATTCTCGAGAACCCTCGACAATTGTGCGGTGTGCGAAATCATCATTCTTATCTGGTGGGTCACGCCACCACCAAAGTTGAAAATCTTCAATTTGAGTTTTCCTCAGTTTTGAAATTCTTGATTTTCAAATTCTTCAACTTTTCAAAATCTTCACTGTTTCCGTCGTTTTTCTTCATTAGCTATATATATATATGGGTTTATGTCCTCTACAGCATTCATTTATGGCTAATTCTTCAAGTTGCTTTTTCTGCTAAGTGAATGTGATCGGACCCTTCCCCCTCTATGCTATACTCAACCCATCCATTCAAAAATTCTTCATGTGCGTTCTATTTGAAACTTGTTCAAAATCTTCACTGTGTCCTTGTCAGCTGAAGAAATTGCGAACGGAACTTTAAAACTGATCTTATCCAAACTTCCATTTTTGCCGCTCAAACCGTTCCGCATCCCACGATAGACTTATCTATTCACCCACGATCTAACACGATCTCCACTTTTCAGTACGTGGGTGACACATGTCAAGCGAATGAGAAGGGTCAGGGGCACGTTTGTCCCAAATCTTGAGCGAACAGTTTTCACCGTGGCTATATATATACCCCTCTCCCTTCCTCACTTCCTTTACTCGCTCGACCGCTCTCTCTCGCTCGAGCTTCTCAAACCCTAAGCGCCGCCGCTACTCCATAAATCGCCGGTGAGGAAAAGCTTCCTTGCCTCGACCTCGTCGCCGACGTACTCGCCGCCGACATGAAATCTTCACTCCCGCCGCCGTAGCTGTCTTCCTCCGCCAAGTTAGGGCGTGGAAGATCTAACTGACGAACTTCCCATCTGTTCTTCTCGGTTCATCGTGTTCTTCACTTGGGTAATTAAAAGTTACTTTTATTACTCGCTTTGATTCTCAAACCTTCTGAAAATCTTCAAAGGTGTTTATTCTTCAAATCTTCACACATATGAACACCTCAAACAAAATATGCTCTTGATTCATTTCTCTAAGCAATGATTTTCTTCAAGATTCCTCAATTGTGTGGATCCTCGATCTATACAACTCTGGAACCTAAGACAAAGATCGCTTAGTGAAATTCTTCAAGGCTCATCTGGTCAAATTCTCAAACTAGTTCTTTTGAAAAACCTTACGAGAAGCATATGACCTCTCCAAATTCCTCGCAACTATACTGTTCACGGTACTCATGTCCTTTGCTGAATCACTAGGTTCTCATCAACTTAACTCATTTGCAGCGTTCCTCGAAGAAAAGTTGCATACTTCTTCAGAGAATTCGTTTGTTCAAATTCCTCACCTGAAGAATATGGCAGAAGGAAAGAAGCCACAGAAAGGAGGAAAGAGGCCTGAGGTCATGACTGCGTTTGAGATCCCTAAGGAAATATATGTTGATTATTGCACACCCGATGAAGCCAAGTTCGGCAAAGAAAAGAAAAATCAGCGCAAGGTGTGCATTCAAAGGATTGAAAGGAGATGGGCAAGGGAATGGAGGGAGTACAAATATGTTACTCCAAAGTACATGAAGAAATTCGCTCTCAATCCTCCATGCCCAAGAGCTCCATTGGCACCTGGTCAAGAAGCTGACCCCACCAGCATCAAGCATGGTGAGGACTTTCCTGAAGAATGGGCCAAGCGCCAAGCCAAATTGGCAAGACAAGCCAACGAGGCAGTGAGGAAATTCAATGAGGACTCTGCTACTGCTACTGCCACTGAGGCCTCTGTCAAGCCAAGAAAATCTATGGCAAAGAAGCCCGCACACAAGCCAAGTGCTTCACCAACAGTGCCCTCACGACCAAGTTCCTCAGCTGTGCCCTCACGACCAATTCCTCATGCTGCTCCTGCTCCTCCCAAGTCCTCAGCTGCTCCTACAAAGTCCTCAGCAGTTCTGACAAAGTCCTCAGCACCTGTGCATCTGGCCATGTGCCAAAGGACTGCAAGCATCTCCATTGCCTCTGGTGTTTCAGCAAGTTCCTCGGCTGCACCAAATTCTTCATCTGGCCCGACTCTGCTGAAGACTAAGGCCACAGCTGGACGAGGTCCTCGGCCAAGTCCCAAGAAGAAACAGGTCGCCTTCCAAGAGCCACCTGAAGATGATGAGGCTGATGATGATGAACTTGCGGAAATCATCAGAGACCGCCAAGAAAGGGCCGCTAGAGCCAAAGGCACACTGTGTACTTCTTTGTTGGATCAAGAGCGATCCTAGACTACATTGATCTCGGCACAAGGACCCAAACACTCCTATGCGACTTCAAGTTGACACTGGCCAAAGTCACATCTTGACTCATTTCATCCAAGAGGAGAAATGGAAATTTGATCTGACGGAGAGATCAAGAAATCGCAGATGTAAAGGAGAAACTGCTGAAGAAAAACGTTGTCAAGATGACAATGAAGAACTTATCAAGATGCGGCTGACATCAAAGCCCTCGGCGACAAATTTAACTCCTATTATGCTGATTGGCAAGGAGCCAAAGTCAGATTAAATCACTTTGACGAAGAAGTTCACCAATGTTGCTGCCCCAGCGCAACATGAAATTCCTCAGTGGAGCCTCGGCTCAGATGAAGAACATGCCAAGACTCTGGCTGATGAAGTTCAGAGCTCTGAAGACAATGCTAGTTCCAGGCTGATGATCCCATTCCACCATTGAAGAAATTGCGGGGCATCCACTAGTGGTGCGCTGAAGAAAGCGAACAAGTCGAGGCAAGCTGCATCGATTGCTTTGAGGAAAATCAACCAGATTCCTCGGCTCCTCCTGCGCCAACACCAACTCCAATTCTTCCATCGCCTCGATGTGAAGAAGACCAAGGCTGCGAGCGAGCTGCGGTGAAGAAACGGAAAGCATCACTGCATCAAATTCTTGGTGTGAAGAAAATGAAGCCAATGACCAGCTCCTTTGAAAATCCTATTGATGTTGTTCCAATTTCCTCAATTCCATCAAAGGACCTTGTTCCTTTTGGTGAAGATTATGAGATCCCAAGCGGATCGATGAAGAAGATCATTCTGCCTTGCTTCGTCGAGCAGATTGATGAAGAAATTGAAGTGGAAGCAATCCCTTCAACCCCAATCATTTCCTTGCCTATGCCTCGGTTCACGGTGAAGAGGCGGTGTTGAGAAATTGAAGAAGATGTGGATATTGGAAGCACAACGCCAGTGATGAACGATGACTTTTGGGAAAGTCAGCATCCAAATTCTCCACTCTTCACCCCAATTCAACAGATTCCTCAGTCCCCTGCTCCAACAGTTCAAATGGGCTCTGAAGAAACTCATCCCACTTCATCTGTCCATGAAGAAATTCCAGCCACTAGCGCTGATGAACTTCTTCTTTGCTAATCCTCGGTCGCACTGTAGAGGAACAAGAAATTCCTCACTGAAGAACACGAGATTGCGATTCCAGAGGTCGTGATGCAACTCATCGACACTCCTTTGCCAAAGCCAAAGAATCCCTTCTCAACAAAGCAAAAGTTCAAGGCTGAAGATTTCTTCGGCGAGCACGTATTCTTCACTGATTACAATCCATATGATTCTGCTCGCATAAGGAAGAGGCGTTTCTGGACTGCCAGTCAAGCCAATTTCTATTCCTCAATGCTCTTCAACAAAGACAAAGTCTTGATCATGCACATATTCCTCATGTGGACATGGAGTCTCTGCCGGAGCTTGAGCCGGTCCTCGGTGTTCTTCACGATGCGGGACTTCTGAATTTCTGCTGACATCTGTGATTGGAATGAAGAACTCATTCTTCAATTCTATGCAACGCTGCACATCACCGGAGGCGCTGAAGGCGTGAACTCATGGGTGTTAGGCTGGATGTCGAAAATACTCACTACAAGGCACAAGCAACTGAATTGCTTCGTGCTCTACCACTCGATCCTCCCTTGATGGTGCTCGTTGTATCTACAACGAACCTGAGCTTTCAAATCACTATATGCAAGTCTTGATGAAGCCTTTGAAGCGAGGCAGGCCCCAAGAACCAAATTCCTCGTTAAGGAATTATTGTATGTGCCTCGGACTGTCTATCGGATTCTGACGAAGACAATGAGTCCTATCAAAGGCCACGACTCAAATGATGAAGAAGTCGTTGGCATCATGAAGAATATGCTTTTCAATATCATTCATGGCGTTCCCGTCAACTTCCATGATTTCTTCATGAGGACTCTGGCGAATATTGCTATGTCACCTTTTGAGCTGAAGCCTTATGCGCCTTGGATAATGAGATTCATCAGGACAAGGTCTTCACTCAATTACAAGGCTGATACTCTGAACCACTGCAGCTACTTGCCCCCGATTGAAGTCCTCAAACGGACATTTTCCTCAGCTGATGACAAGGGCAAGGCAACTGCTGTGATCGATGAAGGCACTCGTCCATTGGATGGTCAGTTTCGCAAAGCTGCATCCTACTCCACCAATGATGACTCTGCCACACATGACTCTGCCGCAAATACCTCAGCCAAGCAAAATCCTCAAGCCACAGCACCCAGGGTGATGACTCATCGTGAGTTACTCCTCAGTCTTCATCAGAAGGTTGATCGCAATCAGAAATGGGTCAAGCGTCAGTTTGGTTCTATTCTTCACAACATGACTTCAACACATAATGCAGTGAAGAAAACCACTACTACCTCCATGAAACCTTCAAGCGCTTTTGGGCTGTTCTTTCAAATGTCTACAACACGGAAGAAGCGGCGACAATGGGTCTCAAGGAAGAATTTGACTGGTCTGCACCTCCTCAGAAGAAATACAAGAAGGTCAAAGTTCCTTCCTTGGTGGCCAGCTCCTATTCTTCATCACGAGACAACGATGAAAATGAAGACTTGGGCGACAACTGCGGCAGGCCCCACTACAACAACCGACCCCAACAACGTTGGCGCTCCTTCATCAACTTGAAATTCTTGAGGCGTTAGTCCTCGGTTTGATCCTTTTGGTCATTCGATGACAAAGGGGAGAAATTTGAGTTAGTCTTCAAGCGGGTCTATTATATGGGCATTTTTTGTGAAGTTACAACTCTCGTTCTTCGAAACTTTTATTGGATCGAGTTGTAATCTTAAACCCGATGGTGCTTTGATACTTTTGATGCCTTCGTGCTCGATACTCTTGATGCGTTATTGCATGCCTGTTCCTCATTAATGTTATTGCACGCATGCTGAATTTCATCAAGCACCATATTTCATCATGCATTTCAAATTCTTCATATTATATGTCAAATCGTGTATGAATTACAAGATATAGGGGAGATCTCCATGATTCAACTCTTCAAATGTGCATTGCCTCAAAAGCAAATTCCTCACTATGCACATCTTTGGGGAGTTCTTCTATATCTTGCAATCAAATTCCTCAACATCAGTATTTACACTTCATATGTTTATCCCGTTGAAAACTTAACCTATATTGTCATCAATCACCAAAAGGGGAGATTGTAAGTGCATCTAGTGCCCTTAGTGATTTTGGTGTATTGAAGACTTATAGGTTAAGGAACTAATGTGTTTATGAGTGTACACAGGTCTATAAGTCTATGAGGAGTTTGATATTTACGGTGAAAGTCGACCCTAAAATGAAGTTCTTATTGAAGACTTTGATATTCGAAGACTTTCGAAGACTTTGAAAGTGAAGAAATTGGTGTGACCTTGAAGACTTGGTATTCATTTGAGGAACATGAAGCGTGAAGACTTTTGTTTTCGTAGTTTCGTTTTCTCTTTCTTGAGTCATAGGAAACACCGTCTTTGTTAAAGGGGTCGAGGAAATACTAAGGAAAAATTTCCATGTGATGCTCAACTCAAAATCCTACACCTACCAATCCCTTGAGTGAAGCCTTTGGAAATCTCATACAGTTCAGTCAATTTCTTGATGTGAGAGATGAAGTTCTTACAGTCATTGAGAATTTATTCGACCGAGGAGTTAGGAATTCGCCAAAGTCTGGATTGCCTACGATGAGAACATGATAATACGAGGAATTTGAGAGTCAAATTTCCGACCGTTCTTGTCTTCTTGCCTTGCCTGTCCCAAAATATCTTATCCACCTAACGGTCATATCATTGAAGGGCATTTATGTCTTATCATGTCGGGCTGCTCCCTAGGCTATAAATAGCCGCCCCTACAACCACTAGCTGGTTGGCTGCTCGAGAGAACTTGACACTTGTCATTTGAGAGCAACCCATCCTGTGAGGACTTTGGCGAAAATCATCGAGTGAGGAAAAACCCAAAACCAAACCCTACAAACCCAAAGTGATTGAGCATCATGAAGAGATTGATCCTGCGTGGATCCGGCGCTTATTACCTTTGAAGACTGTGCTTCTTCCAGACGGTTAGGCGTCATGGTCTAGAGCATCAAGAGGAATTGTGGATCGTTGAGTGACCAAATCTGTGAAGGTTTGGAAGTCGCTGAAGACTTACCACAGTGATTGGGACGAGGTCTGTGTGACCTTAGTTCAAGGAGAATCTGATGAGGACTTGGTGTCTGAGCTGCGTGCTCAGCGGCTGGGTGTCCGGGACTGTGTGTCCTCGAGTTTAAATACTCGGCCGCTCCAACCGGATGTACAAGCTGAGACAGCAGTTGGAACTGGTCTACCAAATCATTGTCTTCACCAACCTAACTGGTTCTATTTCCTCAACTCTTTCATTCCTCATTCTTGTGTTGAGTGTTCATTCATATCTGTGTTTGAAGACTTTGGTGAAGACTTTCTCAATTTCCTCAGTTCAATTTCTTCAGTCTGTTTGTCTTCATCTTGTGCTATCCTGTGTTTACGCTTTCTGTACTCTTTGATTGTCTTCATTTCATCATGATGTCCATGCCCGCATTCTCTTATGCTTACTTCTGAGTACTTATTCCGCTGTAAGTAGTTCTTCGCTAAGGAATTTCCTCACAGACAAATTCCTCAATGAAGAATTCATAAAAATCACCTATTCACGCCCCCCTCTAGTCGATATAACGCACTTTCAGGTCTCTGCGCGGCGGCAAGCCCTCTTTTTTTTTCCGCAGCCTTGTTTGCCGCTCCCTTGTTACGAGTAGTTCTCGACCTAGAGCTCTGCTCACCGGCCATGGCAACGATGGACGAAGAAGAAGCACTTATGAGGAGGAAAGGTAGAGTAATTTTCGGTTAGGTAGTTCCCCTTTTTATAACCTAAGTACTAGCACTAGTAGTACTAATACCTGCATAGTGGGAACACGTTCAGGTTGGTACGTACTAGTAGGTGTGAGCAGGCTTTTGAATGTGATGGGAACAAGGTAAAGATTAATTGATGGTTTTGGTTTCGAGGCCCGAAACGGCTCCCGATGAGTTTAGCGGAACATAAATTTCAAGTACTACACTATCAAAAATTGACACAAAATACGAAGGAGACCAATGGAAGTACTACTAGCAACCCACGATTTAACTACTCGCATGCGCGCAGTGGAGTAATAATGTCTTTCTTCCGCCCTCACATCCACTCAATTTGCATGCAATGTATTAATTGACCATCAATGAAGTGAACGACTTTACACGCGTCAAATTATCACATGGGGTGGATGTTGGTACAAAATTGCGTCCGCCCGTGTACCCGCGTGTGCATGCGAGGGAATGAGTACGTGCGTGGCGTGCGTGCACATCTTTGCTTCGTGCATGTACCGCCAGTATGGCTCAGGGAGGACGAGTACATTCTTCTGGAACCACCAAAGACGTCATCGTGATCAATCCACGCAAGGAGGTCGCGACAACGCCTCCACATGTGCCACGTGGCTTCATGAACTGTAAAGAGACAACGTGTAGCGTGCCATTGGTATTCTAATTTACGTGTTTTGCACATACTCGAAGTACTAGTAATGTACACGTGCATTGCACGCATCAGATTTTGCAACCAAATTATGAATAAATACCACATTATAGCATGTAAGCTCCGAGTCATATATGATGATGTAGCCCTTCGTTTAATTCTTATAGTTCATCTCATTCAAAATCAAATTAGTTTTTATAAAAAAGCTAAGAACACGTGAATAGGAAAACATGGGATTATAGTGGAATGTCGTCTTGAATCCTACATGATTGTACGAGTGTTTGATTGTGCATAGAAAAAACGCAGAATTCTTTCAAAGAGATTTGAGTGGATGGGATGTTTCCTATGAAATCTAGTGCAAATGAATCATATGGAAAAATTCCTATGGTTTACAATCCTACGAATCAAACAACCAAGATAGGAAAAATTCCTAATGATTAGAATCCTCCAAAATTCCTTTGAGAATCCTTTGAATCAAAGAAGCCCTTAATCTATTTTATGATTCATGGAATTGTGCGTTGTAAAGCATAAAGTAAAAACAAATAATGGCAATTCAACTAGAAAAAAAGTTTGGGCAGTTATGATACGGAAGATTCTAGAACAAAAGATAACCACTGTTGTTTTGAGGTTTGTGCATTATGCTTAAGTTCAACCATGGAGTCTGCTAGATTGTACATGTGGAAAAATCCGGTGAGGGGCTAGAAGATGGTGCGAGGGGCCGAGTGGAGGGCGACTATGAGGGAATGCACAAGTGTGAGATCGATATTAGAGAGAGGGGGCGAACACGTGCGTTGTTGCACGCAGTGGCGGAGCCATGAAAAATAAATGAGCTAGGGGGCCAAGCATTGCTAATCCTTTACGAGGAGGGTCAATTCATGAAATTAAACCTTTTTAGCAGCAATTGTCTAATGATCACATTCATATTAGCCTCGATATATAGTGATGTTAGGGGGCAGGGCCCTTACTACCCCATGTCTTCGCCATTGTGCACGCGCGTCGAGAGATGAAGCGGAAGGCATGGATGATGAGAGGGGCGTTGGATATATAATTAATGTGGGTGTATTAGCTATTTATGTTAATCCTATATAGAGAGGTATAGATTGATCGATGTGGGCGTGGGAGAGGTATAGATTGATCGATGTGGGCGTGGGAAAGAGGGTGAGACCTCCTTTGGATATATCGATTGATCGGTTTGTGTGGAAAACTATGAAAGACCTAGCTATATACACACATACATAGAGGAACATCGATTATTGCGCATGCAGCGTGAGAGATAAAGAATGCCGGTATGATGGAGAGGGGATGTGTGTGGGTGTGTGCCTTCATGGGAGAACGACCTGAAGAAAAAGATTGCATCGTCACGATTTATAATGCCGATTGGTAGTGTGTGTGCATGCATGCACGAGAGAAAGTTAGTGGTACAATTATAAAGAGAAGACTCTTGTGTGGGTGTAAAAGAATAGGTGAGGTCATAATCAATGTAAAGTTGAATTCAAATATTTGAATAAGAGATCCTGATGTTTGAAACCCATGCATGCATGAATATAACGGAGATCTGCACGGTGTGGTTTGGAAACGAGCATGTTGTAATGTATACACATTGAACAAGGTCAGACTGATTTGAATTTGAGATACCGATGGCAGACATCATTTGCCCACGTCGCATCCGTGCATGGACACACTATTCTAATTGGAGATGATGGGCGGCTTTCGCATCACATATCTATATCTATACCCCTATATATATTATATTATATATTTTTTATATTGTGTGCGGGTAACTTTAACTTTGAAAGATGGTCGTTGGATGAGGCGAATCCGATGGTCCAAAGATGGAAAATTTGAGCACTATTGGCCGTTGGATATCATCTAGATTCCACCAGATTTCGCCACATGTATAATCTAGAAGACTCCATGGTTGAACTTAAGCATAATGCACAAACATCAAAACACAAGCACTTCTTATTTGTTCTTGAATCTTCCGTATCAGAATTGCCCAAATGTTTTTCTACATGATTTGCCAATATTTGTTTTTACTTTATGTCTTACAACGCACATTTCCATGAATCTTAAAATAGATTAGCTTTCTTATAAAAACTAGATGATTTTGAATGAAATGAACTATAAGAATTAAACGAACATCTACATCATGCATATATGACTCAACGCTTGCATGCTATAATGTGGTATTTATTCATAATTTGGTTGCCAAATCTCATGCGTGCAATGCACGTGTACCTTACTCTAGTCTAAATGGTGTTTGTGTGTGTGTTGTGTGCGTTGAGGTGCAAATTGTCTTTTTTTGGTACGTTAAGCTTGTTCTTCCGAAATTTCAAGCCGCGCCTTGTTATGCGAAAATTGAAGCTAAGCGTCTCTGTCTATCGTCTTCTGAAACTCCGCCTCTTCAACCCGCGCCTTATTAGCCGAAATATTTAAGATATATCTTTGTCTCGTTGTGCTCGACAATTCCTCCATCTCAACCCGCGCCTTGCTATTCGAAATTACAACGCGTGAAAACTCCCACCTCTGTGAAATCCCAACACGCGAAATGCCCGTGGTACCCTGAACCGAAAGAACAGCCTCAAATCGGTGGGGGGTACTTTCGTAACTTACCCCACATTTCGGAAAAGCGCGTCTCTAAGCCATGGTTCCCCACTGCCATCCCATCCGCCCACCCATTCATACACCGAGGCCGCGAAAACCCGCGACGAAACCCCACACCCTGCTCCGTCCGCCACCCAGCCGGAGCCTCTTCCCCGACGACGTCGTCCACAGCAACACCTCGATGTCCCTCATCCACCGTACCGGATGAGGATCCAATCTCATCGTCCCGCCGGTTCAGCCACCCCGTCCTCCACCTCCAAGGAGCTGCCCCGATGTTCCCCTCGTCTTTCGCGCAACCTCCATTCCCACACCGCCGTCTTCACTTGCACCACCAGAAGAGCATCATCATCACCGTTTCCTCGGATGAAGCTGCGGCCTAATCGGCGCCACCAAAGAGGTTGTACACTAATCAAAGCATTTTCTTCTTGATTCGATCTCACGGTGCTGCCGGCGCTCGGTCCCGAGCCGACACGGCGCGACTCCATCCACGGCGGTGTCGCCGGCCACTTCCTCCACGGCGTTGCTCCCTCGGCGGCGACGTCCACATCAGTAGGAGCTGCTGCTGCTTTAGCTCTCGCTCGCGCTGCTTCTCTGCTCTTGCTCTCGGTCCCCTGCCTGGTCTGCTCTTGCTATTGCTCTTGCTCGCGCTGCTGCTCTCGCTCTTGCTCTTCCTTGCGCTGCTGCTCGATTTGGCTACACTTGATTGGTGAATCGACTTTTGGGTCGATCGATTTTCAAGGGGTGGGCTCGCCGGGGTGAAGGAAGAACCAGCCGCAGCGAGGAGGGGGGCTCGCCAGAGAGGTACCCCACTATCTATCTTAGGGTTCAGGATGGGGGCGGTGGTCGTCGGCGGTGATGGGGCGTTGGCGGGCGGTGGCGTGGGGATCGCCGGAGAAAAGCTCTGCACGAGGGGGGCTAGAGGGTTGGCAGGCGGCGGACGGCGGTGGGGGGTTTTCGGGCGGGCGGCGGCGCCGATCCGTCATGTGGCGTGGGGCTGCTGTTTGGCCGGTGGTGGCTGGCGGCTCAGGGGGGTGGAGGTTGAAGATGAACCGCAGGCCCTTGATTTCGTATCCAACGGCTACAAAATTGACTGACCAGAGATGAAAAAGTTAGTCGGCCGACGTGTAGCCTCACCTTGCTAGTGCGTTCAGTTTCGACAGCAAAATTCAGTTTCGACAGCAAAATTAAATTTCGACAGTTAGGTTCAGTTTCGACAATTAAGTTCAGTTTCGATAGTTCAGTTCTGTTTCGACCGTTAAGTTCAGAGATGAGCGGCTGATGTATTTTACATCTAGCACTTTGTGGTTATGTATTTTACGTCATGTATTGGAGATGCTATTAGAATTCCACTCGGGTTAACGTTGTACGTTGTCTCTCTTGTCCTGCTTCAGCCTCGGCGTCGTACAACTCACCGGAGCTGCTCCAACGACGAAACCCTCCATCACAGCGAGAGCGATACCTCGGGCTCCATCTCCGGACGCCTAAGATCTTCTTCCCTCCTCCGATAGCAAAGTCAGCCGGAGCATCCTCACCGGCCAACCCAATCACGTTGAGATCGACATGGCTTCGCCAAAGAGGTTGTACACTTGTTGCATCTCTTGTTTACTCTACATGTTGTATATATTGTCCATTGAGCACTCGTAGTAACGGGAAATATGATTATTTTATCCTATTATATGACAAGCATGAGGTACCAGGCAACTTAGCTATCCGTGATGGACTCTCTTGAACGCCATCATTATTTATCTCTGCGCGTTTGAGCTGTGCATTTGTCGATGGGCCTGGGAGTTGAGCTAGTATGGCAGTGACCTGGGTCCAAAGTAATAGAAGTAGCACAAAAACATTCTTTTTAGTGTAGGATTTTCCTTGCTCAAGCCTGCCTACTAGAATCACCAGTGCTTGAAAGGAAAAGTGAATGAAAAACACAGGAATTGAAAGTTTCCTATGGTACTACTTTTCATGAATTTGGTGCAAAGGAATGGAGCAAAGGAAAACTGTAGGATTTGTTCCTTTAGTGTCTCCTTGAAAGAAAAACCGTAGGAATTCTAATTTCCACTTCTCCTACTTTTCATATTCCTATTCATCAAGCACAAGACTAAGAGATAGTAGCATAATAGCATTATAACCGTACATTTTCTTGTGGTTTGACTTAATCTCACCATGCTTTTTGCATCCTGTGATCTTCAATTGTTGTGAATCAAACACCCAGTTGGCGAAATCCTGTGTTTTAAATTCTCTATTTTGCACGTGCATTCCTATCCTATTCCTGTCTATTTCCTATCCTGCATTGTTAGAATCCTCAAATTCAAACAAGCCCTTACTCAATTACTTCATTACAGATATGTGTCAAAGAAAACCTTGTATGGTTTGTCCTGCTCTGCTTGTTGTGTTCCACCCAGCTCAGCTGCTCCAACGACGGAAGGGTTCACCACAACGAGGATCCGCTCTCGGACTGTCTTTCGCCGCCTCGGATCTTCTTCCCCTTGCGCAGCCATCGACAATCTGCATTACCATCATCAATGAGCGAGATGACCTTGAGGACTACGGGTCCGCAAGAGAGGTCGCAATCTTCCGTGTCTGCTTCGTTATGCGCCGCTTAATATGATGACATGCTACATTATCGTCGTGTTCACCTATTAGACTCAAGTCAGGTCCAAACTAATCTGAAACTTGAGTTTTAAATGGTTGTGGGGTACATATTGGGGCAACAATCGGTACTATCTCATCTACTATCTGGTTAATCTCCGGTGTCTACTATGAGTTTCATGTTGGGTGCAAACAAACATTAAAGGAGCCATTATCTGTATTTTTAACTAAAGCTATTATCTTTTGCTATCATTGGTTTTGGGTCTATCCACGGTTTGCTACCATCACTCTGGATTTGTGCATGCACTCCTTACATAATCTCACTATGTTTTATTCCTATGCATGCAGTTATTGTACACAATGGATCTGATCATGTAGAGCAAAAGAGACGAGCCTTGCGTGGCAATAAAATTTCATGCAGACGTCGTTCCATGGTGGGCGCAAAGGCAGCCCCCTCCACCCATTTCGGATCGTAATCAAGAGGAAGATAACTGTTCTGAGGGGGATTCAGAAGGAGAAGACCACTCCTATTTACCCCATGAGGTCTTCGCTCTAACTTGGCATGTTGATGTTGGTAATATCATGCATATGGTGCCTTGCATTGCTTACTGTATACATTAAATATGTCATCTGCTTAGTTTAGACATGCTTTGTATCAATGCCATCTGTTTAGTTTCTTTATCGTATATGTGAATCATGCAATGCCATCTTGTCTAGCCAGGCATCATATATGTGAATTTTGCAATGCCACCTGGTTAGCCAGTCATCTTATATGTGAATTATATCATGCCATCATTTTTTATTATGTGTTAAATTTGTCAACAATTTTAGTACATTCAATTACTCTTCTGTGCATCAGCCATTCTAAGACACGGTCATGGAAAAATCTGGAGTGAAACAAGGTCTTGAGCGGACAATGCTATCTCGAAGCGCATGTCTTCTTTGGTTACCGATAGCTCCTCGGAGGAGGATTGAGAGACAGATGACCAGTCATATTTCCCCCGAGGTGCATGCCCTAACTTGGCAGGGGTTATGTTACTCATATCGTGTATATGGTATCTTGCATTGCTATGTCATTTGCTTAGTTTAGACATGCTTTGTGTGAATGCCACTGTTTAGTGTCTAATTACCATATATGTGAATTATGCAATGCCATCTTGTTGCAAGACATTATATATGTGAATTATGCAATGTTATCTTGTTGCAAGGCATTATGTATGTGAATTATGCAATGCCATGCTGTTTAGGCAAGCGTCATATATGTGAATTATATCATGCCGTCCTTTTTTGTATTTCTCATTGCTTTTGTCGACAATGTTTGTATATTCAACTGCTCTTCTGTGCATCAGCCATTTGAATTGGTGATGGAGAAACTGGAGTGAAAACAAGGTCTTGAGAGCAGACAATGCTACTGCTAAAGCAGATATCTTGCTGATTTGAGATAGCTCTTCAGAGGAGGATTGAGAGGCGATGACCAATCCTATTATCCCCCTGAGGTGTATGCTCAAACTTGGCAGGGTTATATTACTCATATAATGCATATGTTGTATTGCAATGCTTAGTTTTTACATCATATACACAATATTGAATGTCATCTCCTTAGTTGACACATCATATATGCAATTGCCCTCTGCTCACTTCCTTAGTATATAAATCATATATTTGAATTATGTCATGCCATGATGTTTACATAGACAGCATGTATCTGAATTATGGCATGCCAACCCATTTTCTAAAGACATAATATAGTTATATCATCTCATCCAGTTTACATAGTCATCATATTTTAAATTATGTCATTCTATCCGTGAATTATATCATGCCATCATGTTTCCATCGGCGGCATGTTTGTGATTTATGGCATGCCAACCACTTTAATAGACACATCGTATAGTTATATCATGTCATCCTGTTTACATAGTCATCATATTTTGAAGTATGTCATTCTGTCCTGTTTAGTTAGCCATCATACATGTGAAATTGTGTCATGCTATCTGTTTAATTAGCCATCATATATGTGAAATTATGTCCCGCTATTACATTTGCTTAGACAACATAAATGTGAATTATTTCATGCCCTGTTTTCTTCCCTACTATCCATTGCACTGTCTATCTTACAATGTCTGTACATTAAATTACTTTTCTTGTTTATCAGCCATTTCAATTGGAGGAGTGATGGCAGATCTGTGGGAGTAAAACACGGTCTTGAGAAAAGATCGTGCTACACTGTCGATGCAGATAGAACCACGGTTGTACTTGCCCAAGAATCAGCCCCACCACACATAACCCACACTCATGCAGATTGTACCCCTACCTAGTTGGACAGAGAACCAGCTACACCCCTTCTAACCCCAACCCCAGCAGATAGACACCCAGTTCCCGTTGACACAACACCGTCTCCACCATAGAGCACCCAAACACAAGCAGTTAGTAAGGAAACTGCAGTGCCCAAATCACGAGGATCACCACTCCGAACCCGAAGTAAACGCTTAAAGCAGAAGAAGAATTGTTCTCAGGTCAGGTTCCATAGCTATGGTTCATACTACTTTGCTCTTGCATCACTGTATTTACTGATACCAACCAATTTCAAATTTGAAGGATGCAATTGAAACTGCAATGGCGCAATAGGTATGTTTTAAACCTGTTTCTTCAACGTGTTTGGCTGTTTGCTGTTGTAACTTGCTCTATGTTGATTTTAGTTTCAATTGAATAAACAATTATGTTCTCATGCCATGCACATTACAAGTGTTGTTATTCTTGTGTAGTTTCCCACACTTATATTACGGCTATCTTTGCTTTGTCTTAAATAGATATGATTGAACTGTATCTATCTTGATTTGGCAACATAAACTAGAATGATATAGACCATACGGTGACCATACTACATAGATATATGTTTGTTTCATCTGTTATCCTGTCCACCTTACTCTGAACTGGTTTACCAAAATGAGTTCCATATACTACATTGTAAACCTGAGATGTGTTTGTTTGTTTCTCTTTTAGAACGCGGATAAAATATTGGAGAAGAGTACCCTGTTATGCAATGGTAAAGGAAGTAATGCAGATAAGGTTCAAGATAGTGAGACATCCCTGTTGGTCTCCAAGAAAGCTGATAAAAACTATATTGAGGACACTGAGACAACCCCAAAGTCCTGTCTTGATATAGTGTTCGAGTTCTTGGCTACCCTTCTTTGGCACCAGACTCTTGAACTCGTTGCTGAATCAGTTCGGCTTCTTGAGTCTCAACTTCAAGTTGAAAGACATCGATCAGATGTTATCGACGAGAAGTCGAAGGACCGAGGAAGTCCCTGCGAGAATTCAGATGCATACTTTACGGTGCAACAAGGTATTTGGAGGACTTAAGCGCCAAACAAGAGAAAGTTAATAAGCTTGCTAAGCATCTTGCCAGCATTATGATTACCCAGGATATTGTTTCTTGAGCTCTTCTAAAGTGGTTTCAGTTCTTGACTTGTTTTGCTGCGGCGTTTATATGTTGTTGTGTTCCCTATATTTGCACCGGTGGCGAACTTTGATGCCCAGTGGATGTAATATGTGTAATATTCGGATAGGGCGTAATGGGCCTTGGGTTAGCGGGCTGTAAATGGGCTATATGCGAACAGGCCATTAACATGCTTTACATGGGCCGGCCCGCCACCTTTTGACCAAGTCAAATGGGCGGCCTTTTCACGAGAATGGGCCTCTGTTGGGCGTGCCACTGTCGACGTATCATAGGCGCCTTACATCCAATGAGTGGATGACATCTGTCCCAGCGGTGAGCCGAAACCGTGTTTCCTCCAGCCAATGATGATTTTACACGTGGAAAATCCCCATTGGTCGGGGCTGTTAACGGGTTATCGGATCCAAAACCCGACCCGATAGCTTAACGGCGTTCCGTTACGGTGGATTCCACATGTTGGTCACCCTTGACGAAAGCACTTCTGTGACGCGCGATTTATCGTCATGGAAGTGGACACTTCCGTGATGATAATTTTGGTAATGTCATGGAACACTTATACGACAGCACATGTATGACTATCTTGATTCTGTCATAAATTTGTCATGGATGTACATGTATGACAAAAAACGTGACCTACTGTGACAAACACGTATCATCACGAAAGTGTATTTTTTTGTAGTGTCTATGACATTATACATACCATTGGACTACCAAAAGTTGGCATGTTCTACATACTAAAGCTATGGAGAAAGATCATCCATGGCTGCCCTTGCCCTTGTCTTCGCCCTTGTCATCTTTGTCGCGGAAGTAGCGGTCGAAGATGCAAAATGGATCGAGCCAGAGTTGGCCTACCCGTCATAGGTCTCCTCCTCTTTGGGGGGCATTTTGGCATTGGCACAGACTGCCTAGTTTTGCTCCTAGGTGAGAGCGTGCATCGTCCTCCTTTGCTGCTTCTTGAGGATGCGGGCACGGATGGCTTTCTTGTCCAAGGCGGCGTGCGACTCCCCCTCCGCCACCTCGACCTCAAGGGCTGCCATGGCCTCCCGCGCCCTCTGCCTCGCATGGCGGGCACACTGCATCATAACACCGGACGACCCGTGATGCATGACAGCGTCAACCTTCGGCTCCGAGGCCGTGGTGACAAGGTGCCACCGAAGGGGTTTCGTCGTCACCCCGGAGTTGGGGCACCAGATGGTGGTGATCGCGTTTGGCGAGGCCACGATCACGCGCCTCGAGCCACCAGCCCCGGTGGATTCGGGCACAGTTTGCACGGTGCAATAGATTCTCGCCGGATCAAGTCTGACTGCGGGCAGGGGCACTCCTCCTGAGAGCAGCGAAGAGTCATTGCGGACAACCATCTCCTCCTCGTCCCTGGGATGAGGTCCTAGTCAATCCACTGTTCGTCATGCTGGAGGAGGGCGAAGATCGCTGGAACAGAGCTTGAGGCAGAGTGGAGTGGAGTGACTAGGGTTTCGTCCAGGATGCAGATATAGACGAATATATGTGGATTCGGGGTGGTTCAGCACGATTCGTATCCGACGAGGCGGGGGGCTCCCCATATCGGCCCCAAATATATGGACTGGAAATGAGGGGTGCCGGTTAGCCCGAACGTGTGGGGCCGGTATGAGGGGTGCAACCAGTCAAGATTTTGTGACCAGTCACTGATTGTGTTGTCCGCCCAATGTATAGGGGCGTTGAGGAGTCCGGCTGTAGATGTTGTTAACCCGCAATCTCATTGAGCGCTATATGACAAGGATATGTATATGCGTTGATTTCTTTTGACATTATTAGGATTGTTTTGGTCATCTGAAGCATATGCTATCGGGTGTCGTTTTGAATTGAATACATAATATAATAAATAAAAAAGACAAAAATAACACTCATTTCCCGCATATAGAATCAAAGCAAAATAAACATTATAGACCAACATATTGGCCTCTACTCGTATACTGTAATTCAAGTTTAATTACAATGGCGCGCAATGCTGCAACGTGCAACTTACAAATCCTTAGCCACACTACCAGTTGGTACTGATGTCCCTTTGCTTCATAAACTAATGGTCACTCGATTTGCTTCATGGATAGTTGCTGCTAATGATTACAATGGTTACTACTCCATTTGCTTCATAAACTCGATGAACGCTGTACAGGAGGAGCCACCTTCCTTCCATACTGCTTGAGCGCTCTTCTTTACCGCCATGATCCGTTCCTCGAGTGCTCGCCGTCTTTCCGGCTCCATGTCCATGATCTGCCTAACCGCCGCGTCAACATCGTCGGCCCTGACAAGGCCCCCGCGCTTATACCCTCTCACCTCCACGCCAAGCTTCATATCTTGGACAATGTACACCTTGTTCATCCACTGCTCGGCTACCAACGGCCAGCACACCATTGGCACACCGGCGACCACCGCCTCCAGCGTCGAGTTCCATCCACAGTGGGTTACGAACGCGCAAGTGGATGAGTGACGCAGCACCTCCACCTGAGGCACCCAGGACGCAGTCACCACGAAGCCCCTGTCCGCGGTCCGGGCCAAGAACCCCTCCGGGAGAAGAGACAGCGCCGCGTTCGGTCCGCCGTCGGCTGCGGCGAAGGCAGGAGGCGCGCGCAGCACCCACAAGAACCTGTGCCCGGACTTCTCGAGCCCCTTGGCCATCTCACTGATCTGCTCCAGCGACACCGTGCATCGGCTGCCGAAGCAGAGGAACACGACGCTGCGCTCGGGCTGCGCATCCAGCCACGGGAGGCATGGGTGTCTTTCCTCCTTCTCTTCCCCCTCCGCGATCAATGGCCCGACGCAGTAAACCGGCGGCGTGGCGCGGCCGGGGAGGCAGCGCCCGTCTCTAAGCGCCGCCACCGCTGAGCCCTCCAGCGCGTCGAAGGTATTCACCAGAATGCCGCGCGCAGCCGGCATCCGACCGAATACGTCCAGCACAGTCGTGTACAGATCCGTCCCTCTGTCGAGCACCGCGTCGACCAAGTGAGACGCCGGCATCGGGGGCATGCCGGGGAACGACACGGGCGTGTCGCCGAGATCTTTCAAGTTTCCGGCGCGCCCGGAGCAAAACAAAGGCAATTGAAGGAAGACGGAGAGGCTGGCGACGCCTGTGGAGAAGAACAGGTACCCCGGGATGCCCAGCTCCGCGGCTACGTCGAGGTCACAGACGGCGAGCATGTCGGCGACGAGCGCGTGGACGTCGGGGAGGCTACGGAGGAAGTCCCGCAGGACAGGTGCCTGGGAGCGGGAGGCGGCCTGCATGCGTATGAACGGGTGGGCGGCAGCGGAGGCGGCGTCCAGGGCGGGAGGGGGAGGGAGGGAGTGGACGGAGAGGGTGGGGAGCCGGGAGGCGTACCGGCCGATGGTGGAGCGGAAGGCCGGGGCGGTGAGGGATGGGTTCGGGACGGCGACGGTCACCGCGAGGCCGCGACGGAGGCACATCGCGGCGAACTCCAGCATGGAGATGAGGTGGCTTAGGCTCTGGCCGGCGACGACGACCACCCTTCTTGGCGTTGACATTGGAGTGTCCTGATTCAGCTTTGGTTGGTGGTCTGGCCTGTGAACTTTGGAGTTGATGAGATAGAGAAACGAGTGGGACATGTTACTTATATATGCTATGCTGGCATTGGATATCCCTCAAAAAAACCATCAAGCGATGAACAAGATATGTCGAGGCTTTCTCTGGTGCGCCAAAGAGCAGGCAAATGGTGGACAATGCCGAGTAATTTGGGACAAGGTGTGCTCTCCGCAATGGGCAGGCGGTTTGGGCACCCCAACCTCAGGTGGAGAAACTTGGCGGTGCAAGCCAGATGCCCATGGCTTCAGCGTACCGACCATCAGCGACCATGGGTGGAGTTTGATACTACAGTTCCTCAGGAGGTGATGCAACTGTTCCAGGCTGCCCCACGAGCGACGGTGGGAGATGGCGCCTCAACCCTCTTCTGGGAAGACAGATGGTTCGAGGGCTCTAGAATTCAAGAAATTGCACAGGCCCTTTATAGAAGGGTGAGCACTAGTAGCAAGAAAGCCCGCACAGTGCAACAGACAGTGATGGAGGGCATGTGGGTCTCGGATGTCGGGCCGGAGATGTTGGACCACGAGATTCACGAGTACCTTGGTCTCTGCACGGCCATGCAGCAGGTGGAATTCAACCACACTGACTCCGACTCGATAGCTTGGGTTTTGGAGAAAACCGGAGCCTTCTCGGCTTGTTCGCCCTATGCGGCAAAATTCTGCGCAAGAGAGATTAGCCCCACGGCCACACTCACTTGGAAGTCAAGAGCGCCCCTACAATGCCGCTTCTTCGCTTGCCTTGCACTCCAGAACAGATGTTGGACCTCGGATAGGCTGGAGAGATGTGTCCTTGGTCACCAGGAGGCTTGCGAGTTTTGCGATCAAGAGCAAGAAACCATAGACCACATTCTCCTCACTTGTGTCTTTGCACGGCAATTGTAGAACATCGTTTGTGAGGGCCTTAACAGGTCGGACTGGGTGCCGGATCAGGAGTCCAAGCTGCTCCCGTGGTGTGCAAATGTGCAGATCAGCGCGGCTTGTACAAAGGAGGTGCGAACAATGCTCTTACTTGTTCTCTGGGAGTTGTGGAAGCATAGAAACTCCATAGTGTTCGATGCTTGCTCTCCTTCTATGACCAGACTGGCGAAGACTATCCTGCAGGAATGCACGTATTGGAAACAAGCCGGGATCTTCAAGGAAAGCGTGGAGCCGATGCTGCGAGCATTAGCTAGGTGGGTAGATAGGAGGAGTTAATCTTGTAATTGGACCTTAGCGTGGAGTTGGTGTACATGTAATTTGTAACATCCAACGTGAAGGGACTTCTTTTCCCACCCTCTCTTTAATATATAGTATGCACACTCGTGCGTATTCGAGAAAAATGTTACTTATATATCCTTTTTTTACTTGCACTGGTATCGTCAAACTCGTTAGCTCATTCGTTGGACTCATTAAGTTTAATGAGCTGAAATCTGGCTCTGTGTTTTAAGAAACATGCTTTAGTTCATTCATTGAACTTGTTAAGTTTAATGAACTGAAATCAAGTAACCGGCTTTGTTTTTTAAGAAACAAGCTAATGAGTTGAGCTATTGAGCCCTCGTTAAGGTCGCAAGCTACGAGTATTTAGTTCACACTAAATCATGGATCATGGGGCGTTCCTTGTGGGCTTGTGCCATTCGTAGGGGGTTCTGTAGACGGGTTGCGACAACATGGCTAGGAAAAGAGTAATCCAAAGCTTAGCAAATTGGGGCGCGTTTGGTTGCCTGCATCATTTTTAGGAACTTCACATACTTGTCCCAACTGGGCCTGGCTGAGCATATAGAAGCAAAAAACCAACATCTGCATGTTGATTGATTGCTTGCTTGTCCTCTAGCCTGCATGTGCCAAAACCATAGGCCTGCTATTTGGTTTCGGACTTGTTTGAGGGAAAACACAAGTTCGGTTGTTTGGTTACATCCAGGATAGTTTTGTGGTAACCTCCCCCTCGATGTGGTGAGGTTACCCAAGGCACACATAAACTACTAACGACTAAACTAGTAGCAACACAACGATCTTAGGCACAAACATAAGTCTTAACCATGCAGAACAAGTTTTAAACCAACATAGAACGATAAGTTCTAAAGGAAACCCAAGTCTTAAAGCAAGGACCAACAAGGAACAGGCAACAAGAGCTCAGGCGATCACGACGAAGGCATTGTCGTGCTCCTTGCACTTGGCGACCACCTCCACGCCCTCGTCGTTGAAGACGATCACCTTCATGGTGTCGGGGGACAGCAGCTTGAACGTCAGCATGTACCCGATCATGACCTCGTGAACGCGGCGAAGGTGGCCCAACCCAGATCAAGGGTGACCCTGCCGTTGATCACCCTCACCGTCACCCTCCATGCGCCGCCGATGTTCGTCTTGAGCTTGAACTTTGTGGGGACGGCGGGGAATTGCTTCGTGAAGTCGAGAGGCAATGGAAAACTCTCCAGCTTTGGAGCAAGGATAACCTTGCAGAAGTGGTTGGGTCCTGACTCCAGATGGTAGTGGCCATAGTTCCTCCGCTTGGGGCTTGGGTGATCCTGCACTGGCACTTCGACCAATGGAGGCACAACCTCCTTGCCCTTCTCCAATGGTGGCACCACCTCCTTGCCTTTGTCCATCTGCATTATGAACAACACGCAGTTCAATGGTCAGCATTCATTCATATCGGCCTAATGCTCCTATATTAACCCACCCCACTAACCCAGCACCACACTCAAACCCCCTCTGTTTCACCACCTCTTCTCTTCCACCTCTCTGTTTCACCACCTCCCCCTCGGCATGAACTCCAACTCCAACCCCAACCCTTTCCCCTGGAGCATTGGATGGAGGGCCTTCTTCCTTGGGTGCTCGCTCAGTGACTGCAAGAAGTTCGAGCACACCATGGAAGTGTGCTCGAACTTCAGAAGCATGGATGACATGCATGAGGAGGCTGATGCTGTGATGAATAAGGCTAAGCCAGAGGAGGTAAATACACTGGTTCCAGACCCAGCCAAGGGCACAATGTCAGTGGACATCCTGCGCTGGGCCATGAATCAGGCAGACTCTGGCGACGCTGGATAGCGGGCAAGATGGGCCAACTACAGTCAATACAAGGAGCCCCAAGACCAGCGTGCGGTGGCGCACTGGAGTAGCATGTTCGGATCGCCGAGGACCAACAACGACGAGGTGTAGATGATGTCCAGGGCACCGACGGTAGGCGGATGTGCAAGATCAATCCTTCTTGACGAAGACGGTGAGGAAAAAGTAAGAAAACAAGATGGCTATGCCCCCCCCCCCCCCCGCTCAACGCGGCTCCAGGGTCGTCGTGGCTAGACAAGAAAGTTTGTACCGCAATCCCCACCCCCGATGTAGTCGAAAAATAACCTATGAACCCTATTAGTCGTCGATGCAGAATTGATTTATCTCAATCCTCCACCCCCGATGTGTTCAATCCCCTCCCTAACTCTTCAATCGCGTGCTCTAATCTAATATAGCCCAAGTCGAAAGGACTGAATATACAGAGAGGACGAGGTCTTACCCCAATGGCGGATGCGCTCCGATGGAGGTCTGCAGTTGCTCCGGTGGTTGTCGCCGCCGTGTTGGATCGCTTCGCACTAGAGCTCAGGTTGTCGCCGTCGTCGCCACCGCCATCTTGGATCGCTTCGCACTAGAGCTCTAGTTGTTGCCACCGTCGCCGCCGCCGATGTAAGTGGGAAGAGGGGGGAGCTGTGAGGGAGGTGAGGGTAATTTATGACGACACGTCTGGAAACAACACGACGTCTTAGGACCGCACCCACGCGTGCAACCGCCCACACCCATGTGCCTAGGGTTGCACCGCGCGGTCCTGGCTCCACAAAACGGCTGATTTGAGCGTTCCTCTGGATGCAGACCCAGAGGTGCTTTAATCTTCATGCCATGCAGGCCCAACAGTGAATGCAGGTAACCAAACGGGCCTTTTTCTTCCCGCGTGGGCCTGGCTGGGGTATATGCAGCCTGCCAAACGCGTCCTTGGTGTATATGCCACTGGTTGGAGAGGGCAAGTCTTTTCTATGGTCGAGAACTGAGTATAATTAAATCGCGGGTGTAGCACTGCTAAATAGAGCAGAGCAACACATTGTTTAACTAGATAAGGTTGAGATTAGAACTCTATGAGACTTGGCTCCATATCCTGCCGGGTTTCGGACATTGTGACCTCGAAATGTGCCGAGTGATTTCAATAAAGCCATAAAACCTTTCTCTCAATAGAAAAATCTCAAACAAATAATACCATACATGGATAGGTGTTAGAAGGGATAGAGAAGGGATTGTTGGAATCGTTGGATGTATTATTGAGCCTCGAGGGCGAGTATATATTGAGTGCAATACTTGGAGGGTTGTCCGATTTCGGGCTCTGCAGACCCTTGATAGATTTGAATCTGGGGTGCGTGCGAAGAACTCAACATCCCTAGTCTTCCTACTCGCCAATCTCACGACCTAGCTCGATGAACTGGAAGGAAAGGGGACAAGGGAGTTTACCCAGGTTCGGGCCACCTTGCGGTGTAAAACCCTACTCCTGATTTGTGGTGGATTGGCCTCGAGGGGCTGAGGATGAACTAGTACAGTGGAAGAACAACCTCAGGAGGTGTGTTCTTGAGCTGGTGGGGGTGAGGATGGTCTGAATGATTCGTCCCCCTCTACTGTGGTGGCTAGGTCCTATTTATAGTGGCCTTGGTCCTCTTTCCCCAAAATGGAGGCGGGAAGGGATCCCACAACGGCCAAATTCGAAGGGAGACAACTAGTACATCTTATCCTGATAAAGGTAGTCTTCTCCTACAAAGTCTCTGGTCATGACGCCATGGTGGGCTCGGCGATGACCTTCGTCCTGCCGTCCTGGCGGTCTTGGTCCCGTTGCATGGAAATGGAAACCTTTGGCTGATTCCTCGGGACTCCGCGCCTGCGCTTGCCTCCTTAGCACCAAAGAAGAAACTATTGTCCTGCGCCATGGTCGTCATGGCCATGGTCGTCATGGCTCATGTCATCCAAACCTCGCGAGGTGAGGCTTGCATAGAAATCTCCGCTCCTCAGGAGCCAGCCTGAGGAGACCGCTCCTTTTGGAGGTCTTGGTGTTGTCTGCCTTGCAAGGCTTGGCCCCTCGCGAGGGTCTTGGGTTGTTGGCGCTGAAGATGGGTCGTACCAGGCCATCGTTGGAGCCATGCCGTGGGCCGCAGGTAGGCAAGTCTAGGTACCCCGGGTCCCAGAACGCCGACCGTAGCCCCCAGGCCCAAGGCGCGGTCGGACTTGGCTTCGAGGCGAAGCCAAAGGGCAAGTGCGGAGTGTCGCGGGCTCCAACCGCCTGTGGCCTAGGTCTACGCGTGGCTCTTGATGGGATGTGGGCGTCTCCGCTTCCCCATGCGGCCTCGGCAACCGTCTCGGGCTGACAAAAGGCTGGCGCCTGCTGCTGAGCCTTCATTGCCTTCCCTTCGTCTTGCTCCAAATCCCCTTCTCCTTTTGCTCAGAGCGCCTCAAGATCTGTTGAATCCTTTCCTTGGACTCACCACTGATGGCCACTGACAAGGCGAAGTCATCAGCCCCTGCCGCGCGCTTGGCTTCCTGGCTCAAGCCGGACCTGAGCACGTCCACCATTGCTGAGGAGAAGCACCTTGCCGCCGTGCTCCCACTGACTGCGTGCAGTGGCAATGAGGGAGGAGAGACGGTGCTCCGGGTCGGCTCCGCCAAGCCGAAAGCCTTGGGTGAAACCTTTTACCCCTTCTTTCTGCACAACGTCTTCGCCGGGCTGGTTCCCCCCTTCTCCTATTTCTTCTACGCCATCCTCAGCCATTACGGGCTCCACGCCCTCGATCTTCATCCCAACTCCCTCCTCCTCCTGTCATTCTTCACCTTCTACTGCGAGGTGTTCGTGGGAGTGGTGCCCTCCGTTGCGCTGTTCCGCCACTTCTTCTACCTCCGGGTAAGCAGCGCTTTGGGTGCGCCGGCTTCATCGCGGCTCACGGCAGCAACGCGATCTCGAGGGCCGGGAAGAAGATGGAGGACTTCCAGCACAAGTGGATCTTCATGGACGGCAAGCGCTCCCACGCTCGGCTGGAGCTGTCGACTACATTCCCGGCGAGCTGGACAGGTGTGCTCACCAGAAGCTCACCGACCCCCGGGCGGAGCGGTTGCTGGAGAAGATGACGGCTGACCTGAAGGTGGAGAAACTGACAGGGGCCATGACCGTCAAGGAGTTCCTGACGCAGCGCCTGGCTCCGCTCTAGGCGCACTCGCGCCCCCTGTGGAGCTTCAAGGGTGCGGAAGACGACCTCCGGTTGCGCCCAGACGACCTGTCTTATGAGGAGAGCAACATCGTGCGCACCTTGCTCGGGAAGGACCAGTGTGGCCCCCCAGAGGCCCATCTTCCGCTGTACCACCGCAACAACGGGGAGAAGGTGGTCGCCGCAATGCCTGTCTTCAACGAGCAGGGGCTCGTGCCATTGAAGTCTTCCCAACCCCCGAACTCCCCGGTGCCGATGTCCGACGGCGATCCCTCTGGGGAGGAGGGAACAAGGACTCGGAGGCGACCCTGGAGGGGGTGGGGGAGACCTCTCCCCCGTGGCGGAGAGAGCTCCTCCGCGCCTTCTCTGATGACGACGACACTGGCGAGCACCCAGTTAGGGAGTCGCCGCGCTCCACCGGGGTCACCACGAGGTCCGGGAGCACCCCCCTGAGGATGCCAAAGTAGGGGACCCCAAAGAAGGGCGGGACCGCGTCACTTTCTCAGGGCGACGCCTCCACCCCGCTGCAGATCCGGTCTCCATGCGCTTGTCCGCTCCTGAGAGCGCGGTGAAGCCCATACCCAAGAAGGCCAGTGGCACCGCGGTCCTGGGCAGGAAGAGGGTGTACGTCACCGAGGACCAGTAAGTGTATCACCTTGGCTTTGCTTCCTGCTCTTGAAGCAGTACCCAACATCTTCCCCTTGATGACCAGGCTGACATTGGCGGTGAAGAGGAAAAAGGAGGATGCTGGGGCCTCCGAGGCCAAGCGGCCTACCGCGGCCTCGGAGACTCTGGCGCGGAAAGACGAGGCTGCCTCACGTCCTCCCACTGCAGGGTTGCCCTCTCGAGGCTCAGGGGCCCAGCCTCAGTGAAAGGATCGAGAAGAGGTGTCTAGAGGGGGGAGGGGGTGAATAGACTCTCAGCAAAGAAAAGTTGCAGTTTTTAGTTTTTTAAAGTTAAGGTGGAGTTTTAGCACATGTTTAAACATTCACAATACATATCAAGCATGCATGACAAGAATATATGAGCAGCGGAAAGTAAAGCATGCAATTTGCAAGAATGTAAAGGGATGGGATTGGAGTGTGCAAACGCAATTGGAGACACAAAGATTTTTGGCATGGTTCCGATAGGTGGTGCTATCGTACATCCACGTTGCTGGAGACTTCAACCCACGAAGGGTAACGGTTGCGCGAGTCCACGGAGGGCTCCACCCACGAAGGGTCCACGAAGAAGCAACCTTGTCTATCCCACCATGGCCATCACCCACGAAGGACTTGCCTCACTAGGGTAGATCTTCACGAAGTAGGCGATCTCCTTGCCCGTACAAACTCCTTGGTTCAACTCCACAATCTTGACGGAGGCTCCCAAGTGACACCTAACCAATCTAGGAGACACCACCCTCCAAAAGGTAATAGATGGTGTGTTGATGATGAACTCCTTGCTCTTGTGCTTCAAATGATAGTCTCCCCAACACTCAACTCTCTCTCACAGATTTGGATTTGGTGGAAAGAAGATTTGAGTGGAAAGCAAGTTGAAGAAGGCTAGAGATCAAGATTTATGTGGTTGGAATGGAATATCTTGACCTCAACACATGAGTAGGTGGTTCTCTCTCAGAAAATGTATGCTGGAAGTGTAGGCATGTTCTGATGACTCTTCTCACGAATGAAGAGTGGGTGGAGGGTATATATAGCCTCCACACAAAATCTAACCGTTACACACAAATCACCAAACTCGGTGGGACCGAATCATAAAACTCGGTTAGACCGATTCAGTTCATAATGTAACCGTTAGGCATTTCGGTCGGACCGATATGATCAACTCGGTGGGACCGATGTGCTAGGGTTAGGGTAAAACCTCATCTTGGTTTGACCGATTACACAAACTCGGTGGGACCGATTTTGGTAATAAGCTAACCAGAGAGTTGGTCAGGCAAACTCGGTGACACCGATTACAAATCTCGGTAAGCCCAAAATTATTGCAATAGGCAACAGGGAGTTTGCAAGCCCATCTTGGTGAGACCGAGATCCCTATCGGTGAGACCGAAGTGACTAGGGTTTGTGGCAGTGGCTATGTCAAGTGAACTCGGTGGCGCCGGATAGAATGTTTTGGTGGGGCCGAGTTTGACTTTTGGTTTGGGACATATGTGGATATGAGAAGGTGGTTGAGGGTTTTGGAGCATATCACTAAGAACTTTGAGCAAGCAAGCCATTAAGCAACACCTCATCCCCTTTTAATAGTATTGGCTTTCCTATGGACTCAATGTGATCTTGGATCACTAAAAGTAAAATGTAGAGTCTTGAGCTTTTGAGCTTGAGCCAATCATTTGTCCTTAGCACCTTGAAGGGGTTCCACATCCTCTTGTCCACGCCACTCCATCTGTTGAACTTGTCTGAAATATTCTAGATAAAAACATTAGTCCAATAGGAGATATGTTGACATTAATTACCGAAACCACCCAGGGAGCACTTGTGCTTTCAATCTTCCCCTTTTTGGTAATTGATGACAACACACATCAAAGCTTTAGATAAGGATATAGAGAATAGCAAGTAAAGCTTTAGAAATACATGTAACATGCATAGGCTCCCCCCTACATGTATGCAATCATGTAAATAGGAATGTAAGAGCATGTGAATACATAAACATGATAGAGGAAGCAATGTGTTACATGTATCTTGGCTATATGCATCAGAGCAAATGATACGAATATATGTAACTTCATGTTCATGATTCCTTCTTGCAAACAATATGTACATTAGCAAGAGATCTTCATGCACATAAGTGTGATGCATATACTTACCTTGTGGTCTTGAGATGGCTTAGGAAGAGATGAACCTGAGTAAACAAGGTTAGATAACAAAGATACAACTACTAGACAGAGCAAACAGAAGAAACCACAAGAGTACCAAGATTGGGATAACATGTAGAGTGAGTACTAGGTACTCTATTAAATATAGACATGTCCCCAAAGGTAAAAGATGTGCAATGAATTCAAAGATTTCCTTCCCTAGAAGTCTTTCTCCCCCTGAATCTTATATTGGATAATGGGAGAAAATAGGGAAACAAAATCAGAGCAAAAGCAGATCAGATCACAGAAACATAACATAAACATGTCTTTCCCCTCTTAAAGACATATGTCTTCTCTCCTCTTGAACACCAAGAATCTGGGGCCTTTGATGTGATTACCTTTCTCCCACTGTTGAAGTACTCTCTTCCCCTTTCGAAGTGATTAAGCTTTGATGTGATCTCTCTCTCCCCCTTTGACATCAATTTCCAAGAAGGGATCTTCTAGAGTATGAGTCAAAATAGGTTTGGTCCTTGAGTCACAGAGCAAAGCAGCATGTAGGATATGATGCTGGTAGAGGACAAGAATCATCGAGTGGAGCTGGAACAAAAGAAACATGAACTAGTGGCAAATTGTCTTTGAAAGATCATGGATGTCGCCTAGAGGGGGGGGGGGTGAATAGGCGCTTTTAAAATAATTACGGTTTAGGCTTGAACAAATGCGGAATAAACCTAGCGGTTAATTTGTCAAGCACAAAACCTACAACAACTAGGCTCACCTATGTGCATGGAATTTATCCAATCCGGATCTTAGAGCGAGTGATTCTCCCGGTTTGAATATCATTGAAGATTTGTTCGACGGGATGGTCTCTTGAGACTCTTGCTTGAACTCGTGAGAGCTTTTCTTGGGTCGGGGCGGAACATCTTCTTCATCATCTTGTCCTTCTTCTTGGCTTTCTTCATTGTTGACGTTGTCGTTCTCTCGTCGTGGTGGAGAAGGAGGTTGATGAGTGTAAAAAACATGGATTTTGGCCCTTTTATTTTTCTTTTACTTTTTTGCTCTGTTTTCTTTTTGGAGTGGTTCCGTGGCCTTGCCACCTGGGAAATCATCCTCATTTCCCCTCCCAAGTGTCTCATCATCCTCAAAACCTTGCCAAGATCATGTCACTTCACTCCTTGACCAAACCCTAAAATATTTTTCTCAGGAATATTCCTTTTTTTCTATTAAAGGAATAACCCTATTTGCCCTAGGTTGTGAAGCAACCTATATTTCTGTCACTCCCAAATTCCCAAATAATTCTCATAATTTCTTTGGGTCATATATTGCTCAAATATGCCCAAACTTTCCTGTTCTAGCCCAAGAATAATTCCCCAATAATTATTCTTCATTTCTGTCCAGTGTGGCTTTCTGTGAAGGAAGTGCCACCTATCCTTTCCTGATTGCTCCCAAACTTGTTGGGCATTCTTTTATGTCCAAATAATTGCCTCATGCCAAAATTCAACTTTATTTGCCTAGCCAATCTTCCTCAGCAATTTTTCAAACTTTCTGTCATTCAGAAGGCATTGTGAAGGAAGTGCTAGCTAGGGTTATCCAAATGAGTTGAAATTTTGCATGCCTCTTCATGTGCTCATATAGTTAGCCTCCTCCAAACTGCAGCTCCATCCCTCGATCTATGTGAGCACAGGACTAAATCTTTGATTCTAGCAATATTTTCAGGTTGTGAATCAAGTGCATTTTATATTGCTTCATTATTTCTGAGAAAATACCAGATTGTTCTCTTTTCCAAATAAACTCTCTCCACCAAATTTTGCACCATTTCACCTAGCCAATATTTCTCCAAAATTCTTGAAAGATTCTGGTCAGTGAAGATAGCTGTGAAGGAAGTACCATTTTGGAGAACCCAATTGGTATGAAATTTGTACAACATCATTGTATTACCAAATCACTGAACCTTGATAAATTTGAGCTCAAGTAGCCTCACCATGTGAGTGCTTCTTCCTGTTTTTGCTTCTGGACCAGTTTATGTGGTTGTTAAGCAACTACATTAAATCTTGGTCTTAATCTTCTCAAAGTTACCAGGATGAAAGTCCTTCTTACCCTAAACCTCGCAGACAACTCCATTGCTCCCAAACACCTTCCTGTTGATCACCAGTGCTCAACCAAGTTTACTGTAGTAAACTTCAGAGGGTGATTACCGTTCAACCATAGCAGTTTTCACCGAACTACCACTGTAGTTGAGACCTACCCTAGATGAACTTACTCGTAGACATCAAGTTCCAGCCCTTCTCCCCCGCTACATGCCAGTTGATACGTCTCCGTCGTATCTATAATTTTTGATTGTTTCATGCCAATATTATTCAACTTTCATATACTTTTTGGCAACCTTTTATACTATTTTGGGACTAACATATTGATCCGATTGCCGTGCAGTTCACATGCATTGCATGTTTTGGTTTCGCAGAATATCCATATCAAGCGGAGTCCAAAGCGAGATAGAAGCAGACGGAGATACTTCTTGGAATATTTGGAAAATCTGGAGGAAAAATCACGCGAACGTTGTCCGAGGTGGGCACGAGGTGAAGCGCGCCCCCCTAGGGCGCCTCGACCATCGTGACCCACCAGTAAAGGCGGTTGGCGCTCTTCTTTTCCGCAAGAAAGCTAATTTTGGAAAAAAATCACGGCGAAGGTTTCAGGGCAATCGGAGTTACGGATCTCCATATATACGGGTGAAAGCAGGCGAAGAGAACACGAAGCAGAGAGATAGATCCAATCTCGGAGGGCTCTCGCCCCCACGCCATGGAGGCCAAGGACCAGAGGGGAAACCCTTCTCCCATCTAGGGAGGAGGTCAAGGAAGAATAAGACGAAGGGCCCCCCTCTCCCCTTCTCTTCCGGTGGCGCCGGAACACCGCCGTGGCCATCATCATCATCACCGCGATTTTCACCAACACCTCCGCCATCTTCACCAACATCTCCATCACCTTCCCCCTCTATCTACAGTGGTCCACTCTCCCGCAACCCGCTGTACCCTCTACTTGAACATGGTGCTTTATGCTTCATATTATTATCCAATGATGTGTTGCCATCCTATGATGTCTGAGTAGATTTTCGTTGTCCTATTGGTGGTTGATGAATTGCTATGATTGATTTAATTTTCTTGTGGTTATGTTGCTGTCCTTTGGTGCCCATCATATGAGCGCGCGCGTGGATCACACCGTAGGGTTAGTTGTATGTTGATAGGACTATGTATTGGAGGGCAAGAGTGACAGAAGCTTCAACCTAACATAGAAATTGATGCATACGAGATTGAAGGGGGACCAATATATCTTAATGCTATGGTTGGGTTTTACCTTAATGAACATTAGTAGTTGCAGACGCTTGCTAATAGTTCCAATCATAAGTGCATAGAATTCCAAGTAAGGTATGACATGCTAGCAGTGTCCTCTCCCACATAATACTTGCTATCGGTCTAGTAAAGTAGTTAATTGCTTAGGGACAATTTGGCAACTCCTACCACCACTTTTCCACACTCGCTATATTTACTTTAGTTGTGTTTTTACTTAAACAGCCCCTAGTTTTATTTACGTGCTCTTTACTTTCTTGCAAGCCTATCCAAAAACACCTACAAAGTACTTATAGTTTCATACTTGTTCTAGGTAAAGCGAACGTCAAGCGTGCGTAGAGTTGTATTGGTGGTTGATAGAACTTGAGGGAATATTTGTTCTACCTTTAGCTCCTCGTTGGGTTCGACACTCTTACTTATCGAAAATTGTTGCGATCCCCTATACTTGTGGGTTATCAAGACCTTTTTCTGGCGCCGTTGCCGGGGAGTTATAGCGTGGGGTGAATATTCTCGCGTGTGCTTGTTTTCTTTATCACTAAGTAATTTTTATTTGCTGTTCTTAGTTGTTTACTATCTTTAGTTATGGGTAGGAAACGCAAAATATCAAAAAAATTAGTTGTACCTACTGAACCAATGGTTGAAGAACCACTCAAAATTTATCACACTGCTGAAGCTTTTTACTTGGATCATCTTCGATCCCTTTGTGCTTGTGCTGAAACCCCAACTATCTTAGTTGAGGGCAAATCTTTAGATGAACATGCTTGTTATGTGCGACACCATATATCTGAAAAAGGGAAACTATTATGGGATCAAATTCAACGTTTGCAATGCTATGCTTGGACTTTATGTGAATTATATGATGTTACTTGTTGTTCTGAAAACCCTAAGAAACACCTTCCCTACCAATGCTTGTTTAGTGATAATGGAATCGTATCTTCATATGCTAAGGGTGTTTATAATTACTATGATGTTCAACAAATTGAAGAATTTGTTGCTTTTAAGGGTGCTTATGAAATTGCTTCTTTGATTGAAAATTATGATGCTACTCTCTACAAATCTGAAAATTTTACCACACTTGAATATTGCTATGATAATTATGCTTCTAATGCCTATGTTAAACTATATATTGAGGTCTACCCCGTTGTCCAAGAAGAGACTAATATTTTGCAGGAAGCTATGGAAGAAGAAATTGATGAAACTGTGAGCTCATTGGATGAAAAAGATGATGAAGAGAGCGAAGAACAAAAGGAGGAAGAGCGGATTGATCACCCGTGCCCACCTTCTAATGAGAGTAACTCTTCAACTCATACATTGTTTAATTCCCCTTCATGCTTACTGAAGGATGATTGCTATGATGATTGCTATGATCCCGTTGATTCTCTTGAAATATCCCTTTTTGATGATGCTTGTTGTGCTTGTGGCCAAGATGCCAATATGAATTATGCTTATGGAGATGAACTTGCTATAGTTCCTTATGTTAAACATGAAATTGTTGCTATTGCACCCACGCATGATAGTCCTATTATATTTTTGAATTCTCCCAACTACACTATATCGGAGAAGTTTGCGCTTAGTAAGGATTATATTGATGGGTTGCCTTTTACCATTGCACATGATAATTTTGATGAATGTGATATGCATGTGCTTGCTGATCCTACTTGCAATTATTATGATAGAGGAACTATGTCTCCACCTCTCTATGTTTCCAACACGATAGAATTGCAAGAAGCTGCCTATACTGTGCATTGGCCTTTACTATGTGTGCATGAATTGTTCTTTTATGACATGCCGATGCATAGGAAGAGAGTTAGACTTCGTCATTACATGATATATGTTACTTTGTGCTCACTACTAAATTACAAATCATTGCTAATTAAAATTGGCTTTGATATACCTTGGGATCTGGGTGGATTCACTACTTGAGCACTATATGCCTAGCTTAATGGCTTTAAAGAAAGCGCTGCCAGGGAGACAACCCGGAAGTTTTAGAGAGTCATTTATTTCTGTTGAGTGCTTTCATATATTTTAAAAACAACAAAAATAAAGAGGGGAACCCAAAACTTTTCAAAAAGAAAAGCGAAAGTGAGAAAGACAAGCATTGTTGAAGTGGGAGCTAGCCTTGAACTTTGTTCATGCTCACGAAAACTTTGTGAATCTTGATTACAGAAACTTCTCAACAAAAATATTTATCCCCTTGTACAATTCCATTGTATTATAAAAATAATGTGCCAAGGTTTTCCTTTAGGATGTTTACAATGCTTGTTGGTTTGTGCGGTGCAGGACAGAAACTTTGGCTGTAGAGCGTGAATTTAATTTTTTGTTGGAACGTCAAATGGTTCTGATTCTTTTTGCACTGTCTTTCTGTACAAATTGTTTATTTTTCCTAATTTTGGCAGAATTTTTCAAGTATCAGAAGTATTGTGAATGTTCATTTTGCTACAGACTGTTCTGTTTTAGACATATTCTGTTTTTGATGCATAGTTTGCTTGTTTTGATGAAACTATCAATTTATATCAGTGGATTAAGCCATGAAAAAGTTATATTACAGTACACACAATGCAAAAAAAATTATGAATTGGTTTGCAACAATACTTAGAGTAGTGATTTGCTTTATTATACTAATGGATCTTACCGAGTTTTCTGTTGAAGTTTTGTGTGGATGAAGTGTTCGATGATTGAGAAGGTTTCGATGTGAGAAGAAGGAAGAGAGGCAAGAGCTCAAGCTTGGGGATGCCCGAGGCACCCCATGTAAATATTCAAGGAGATTCAAGCGTCTAAGCTTGGGGATGCTGGGAAGGCATCCCCTCTTTCTTCAACAAATATCGGTATGTTCGGATTCGTTTCATTCATGTGATATGTGCAAATCTTGGAGCGTCTTTGCTTTAGTTTTCATTTTTCTTTTATGCACCATGCTGTTATGAGATGGTCCTTGGTTGATTTATAGAATGCTCTATGAACTTCACTTATATCTTTTGAGTATGGCTTTATAGAATGCTTCATGTGCTTCACTTATATCATTTGAAGTTTGGATTGCCTGTTTCTCTTTACATAGACAACCGCCATTTGTAGAATGCTCTTTTTCTTCACTTATATTTGTTAGAGCATGGGCATATCTTTTCTAGAAAGAATTAAAACTCTCTTGCTTCACTTATATCTATTTAGAGAGATGACAGGAACTGGTCATTCACATGGTTAGTCATAAAATCCTACATAAAACTTGTAGATCACTGAATATGATATGTTTGATTCCTTGCAATAGTTTTGCGAGATAAAGGTGGTGATATTAGAGTCGTGCTAGTTGAGTAATTGTGAAATTGAGAAATACTTGTGTTGAGGTTTGCAAGTCCCGTAGCATGCACGTATGGTGAACCGTTATGTAACAAAGTCGGAGCATGAGGTGATTATTGATTCCCTTCCTTATGAGTGGCGGTCGGGGACGAGCGATGGTCTTTTCCTACCAATCTATCCCCCTAGGAGCATGCGTGTAGTACTTTTTTTCGATGACTAATAGATTTTTGCAATAAGTATGTGAGTTCTTTATGACTAATGTTGAGTCCATGGATTATACGCACTCTCACCCTTCCATCATTGCTAGCCGCTTCGGTACCATGCATTGCCTTTCTCACCTCGAGAGTTGGTGCAAACTTCGCCGGTGCACCCAAACCCCATGATACGATACGCTCTGTCACACATAAACCTCATTATATCTTCCTCAAAACAGCCACCATACCTACCTATCATGGCATTTCCATAGCCATTCCGAGATATATTGCCATGCAACTTCCATCATCATCATATACATGACTTGAGCATTTATCGTCATATTGCTTTGCATGATCGTAAGATAGCTAGCATGATGTTTTCATGGCTTGTCCGTTTTTTGATGTCATTGCTACGCTAGATCATTGCACATCCCGGTACACCGCCGGAGGCATTCGTATAGAGTCATATCCTTGTTCTAGATATCGAGTTGTAATATTGAGTTGTAAGTAAATAAAAGTGTGATGATCATCATTATTAGAGCATTGCCCCCAAAAAAGGAGAGGCCAAAGAAGCCTAAATAAAAAAATGGGGCCAAAGAAGCCCGCAAAAAAAAGGAAAAAAGGGGCAATGTTACTATCCTTTTACCACACTTGTGCTTCAAAGTAGCCCATGTTCTTCATATAGAGAGTCTCTTGAGTTATCACTTTCATATACTAGTGGGAACTTTCATTATAGAACTTGGCTTGTATATTCTAACGATGGGCTTCCTCAAATGCCCTAGGTCTTCATGAGCAAGCAAGTTGGATGCACACCCACTTAGTTTCAGTTTGAGCTTTCATATACTTATAGCTCTAGTGCATCCGTTGCATGGCAATCCCTACTCCTCACATTGATATCTATTAATGGGCATCTCCATAGCCCGTTGATACGCCTAGTTGATGTGAGACCTTCTCCTTTTTTGTCTTCTCCACATAACCCCCATCATCATATTCTATTCCACCTATAGTGCTATGTCCATGGCTCACGCTCATGTATTGCATGAAAGTTGAAAAGGTTTGAGAACGTCAAAAGTATGAAACAATTGCTTGGCTTGTCATCGGGGTTGTGCATGATGTGAATATTTTGTGTGGTGAAGATGGAGCATAGCCAGACTACATGATTTTGTAGGGATGAGCTTTCTTTGGCTATGTTATTTCAATAAGACATAATTGCTTGGTTGGTATGCTTGAAGTATTATTGTTTTTATATCAAATGATAGACTATTGCTTTGAATCACTCGTGCCTTAATATTCATGCCATGATTAGATACATGATCAAAATTATGCTAGGTTGCATTCCACACAAAAAATTATCTTTTTTATCATTTACCTACTTGAGGACGAGCAGGAATTAAGCTTGGGGATGCTGATACGTCTCCGTCGTATCTATAATTTTTGATTGTTTCATGCCAATATTATTCAAGTTTCATATACTTTTTGGCAAATTTTTACACTATTTTTGGGACTAACATATTGATCCAGTGCCCAGTGCCAGTTCTTGTCTGTTGCATGTTTTTGGTTTCGCAGAATATCCATATCAAACGGAGTCCAAACGGGATAAAAACGGACGGAGATACTTTTTGGAATATTTGGAAAATCTGGAGGAAAAATCAACGCGAACCAGTGACCGAGATGGGCACGAGGTAGGGGGTGCTCCCCCTCCCCTAGGGCGCGCCCCTGACCCTCGTGACCCACCTGTAAGGCGGTTGACGCTCTTCTTTTGCCGCAAGAAAGCTAATTTTCGGAAAAAATCATGGCGAAGGTTTCAGGCTAATCGGAGTTACGGATCTCCATATATACACGAAACGGTGAAACAGAGCCAGAAGAAAACGCAGAAACAGAGAGAAACAGAGAGATAGATCCAATCTCGGAGGGGCTCTCGCCCCTCCCACGCCATGGAGGCCAAGGACCAGAGGGGAAACCCTTCTCCCATCTAGGGAGGAGGTCAAGGAAGAAGAAGACGAAGGGCCCCCCTCTCCCCTTCTCTTCCGGTGGCGCCGGAACGCCGCCGTGGCCATCATCATCATCACCGCGATCTTCACCAACACCTCCGCCATCTTCACCAACATCTCCATCACCTTCCCCCTCTATCTACAGCGGTCCACTCTCCCGCAACCCGCTGTACCCTCTACTTGAACATGGTGCTTTATGCTTCATATTATTGTCCAATGATGTGTTGCCATCCCATGATGTCTGAGTAGATTTTCGTTGTCCTATTGGTTGATGAATTTCTATGATTGATTTAATTTGCTTGTGGTTATGTTGCTGTCCTTTGGTGCCCATCATATGAGCGCGCACGTGATCACACCATAGGGTTAGTTGTATGTTGATAGGACTATGTATTGGAGGGCAAGAGTGACAGAAGCTTCAACCTAGCATAGAAATTGATGCATACGGGATTGAAGGGGGACCAATATATCTTAATGCTATGGTTGGGTTTTACCTTAATAAACATTAGTAGTTGTGGACGCTTGCTAATAGTTCCAATCATAAGTGCATAGAATTCCAAGTAAGGGATGACATGCTAGCAGTGGCCTCTCTCACATAATACTTGCTATCGGTCTAGTAAAGTAGTTAATTGCTTAGGGACAATTTCGCAACTCCTACGACCACTTTTCCACACTCGCTATATTTACTTTAGTTGTGTCTTTACTTAAACAGCCCCTAGTTTTATTTACGTGCTCTTTACTTTCTTGCAAGCCTATTCAAAAACACCTACAAAGTACTTTTAGTTTCATACTTGTTCTAGGTAAAGCGAACATCAAGTGTGCGTAGAGTTGTATCGGTGGTCGATAGAACTTGAGGGAATATTTGTTCTACCTTTAGCTCCTCCTTGGGTTTGCACTCTTACTTATCGAAAACTTTTGCGATCCCCTATACTTGTGGGTTATCACCAGTGCACGCGGTGACCGCATTAATGGCATCACTGTGCACGTGTTCTGTGTGCAGTGGCCGCGTCCAGTGGCCGTTTGTGCTTCAGTACCTCCTCCTCTCGTCGACTTCATGCGCGTGAGCGTGTCCAGCAGCTGGCCCGCGTTGTCGCCGTCCTCCTGGAGCCATCTCCCCCTCCGTAAGCCCTCCGCCAGCTCTCGTCGCCGTGCGCCCACGGACGTGCTGTAGCCGACCATCGTTTCCCTCCTCGGTGTCCTCTTCCTCTTCTTGTCCCCGAGCTCCGCTCATCTCCATGACCTCTGCGGATCGTCCGCACCCCCCTCATCGCATTCTCGCGCCTCCCCGTGATCGCTGGCCGTCGCCAGAGCCTCGTCCGGACGTGCCCGGCGGCACCCGAGCCCATCCCTCTCGCCCGCCTATATATAGGTCCCCCCGCGGCCTCCCGAGCACTCCATCGCCTCCCCCTCACTCCCAGAAGCCTTCCCGGCCTCTTCATTTGCCTCCAGAGCTCCTCCTTCTCTCTCACAACCGCCATGGCCGCTCCGGCCCCCCCGCCTAAATTCAGTCGCTGCCGCACCCCTGCCTCCCTCATTTCTTCACAAGTGGATCCCCAAGACTCTGGCGAAGCTCTCCCGATCCTTTTCCACGCCTCCAAGCCGCCGGAGCACCCTGCCCCTCATCGCCCGAAGCCGACCAGAGCCGCCGTCCGCCCTTCCAACGCTGCCGTCATCCCCCTCCTTCCCCGGCGCTCCATCTGTCCCAGGCGGGTGCAGCGCTCCGTTCTGAGGCCGCCGGTGCCCTCGCCCCAGCCGGAGGTAGCCGGAGGCGGCGGGGCCAGCGCCGGCCGCGGCCTCCCCTGCCGCTCCTCTATTTCCTGTCGGGGGAGACGAGAGGATGAAGAAGGAGCCAAGCCAGGCGGCCCCTCCTCCACGCGGGCCCCGCTAGTCAGCCTCACGGGCGTTGACCCCGCCCTGCCGACATGGATAAGTGACAGGCCCCAACCCGCGGGACCCGCACGTCAGCGACCCCACGCCCGGCCCCGCCACTGTCCACGTGGCTAAGTGGAAGCGTACTTCCGTAAGTACATTTTCGCATGAAGTAAGCGTATCCTGCCTCTGGTTTATCCAAAAATGCGCTTTCTCCGTTCTGAAGACGTATTTCCTGAGAATACGTTTTCTGTTTTTCAGCTCAGGGGCCAGTTTGTGGAGAAATCTTTACAGATTGGTCCCTGAACTTCGTCGGGCTATATCTTTTCGCTCGCAACTCCGATTGAGGTGATTCCAAAGCCCACTTCTTCGTGTCATCGAGCCTGTTCTGTTGGTACAATTTCCACCATGTGTTAACATTCTGAAAATGACCATTTTTCCCTTGTGCTAAACCAGCCCCTTTCGAGAGAGAATGTTTTCCGGTGATTCTTTCCGCGGCTTCACTGCATTTCTTCCTGGAGTATTCTTCATCCCCAGGCAAGCCACACCCTCCATTTGCATCACTATAATGCAGTGACATGGTTTAATCTATTTGAACTTGTTAAAAATATTGCTTTAGCTACATGACTTTGTGCATGGCATTTTCTCGGAGTATTATTGTGATCTTGTTGTTGCCATGCTATTGTTTGGATTCCTAGGAGTTATGTTTGTCGTTGATGAGTATCATGTTGCCATTGGAGTATTAGTGGTTGATATTATGATTGTTTTCATGATGATATCTGTTATTATATTTTGGAGTATTACCTTGGATGTCATGCTACCTTTGGATTATTAGTGGTTAGTATGATTATTTTCATGATGCTAGTCGATGTTCTGCTACTGTTGCTTGGAGTATTAATTTCGGAGATGATGTTTACACGTGGATCTTAGCTGGATAGCTTTGTTTTTGTTATTGGAGTAGTAGAGTCATTGTTTTTAGATTCATCATGATAGAAATGTTATGTTATCTTTGGAGTATTTTGATATGATGATATTATGCTCAGATTATTTGTTGGATATTGCTATGACTTGGATTATAGTTTGATAGTTGATATCAGAGTATCAGTTATCACAGTTATACTTTTGGGGATAAATTCCGTCATTAAGTTGGTCAGGTGCCACCGAGCCGGGCTTTCTCCAGTGCAACCACGCTTACCTTTATGGGAAGGTCCTAACTGGGTATATTGTCATGCCTCTCACCGGTGCCTCCAATGAGGGAAGGTTATGGGCGCGCGCTACCCTGATCAGGTAGGCGGACATAAGCCTTGTGTGCCCGTTGTTGTTGTTATGTGCACATGTCCCCGTTTGGGATAGTTTATTGTTTTGGCCACGACGGTGGCCGTTGGTGTCTTTGGTAGACACGGGGCCACCCAGGACTAGCCCAGTGGGAAGTGAGTCGGAGTGGCCGGGAGAGTGTCATGGCAGTAGATCGGTTTTGTCAGAACGCCATTGCTCCACCCGAATGGGAGTGCAAGGCCATGGGTTCTGTGGTGTGGGTATGGTGCGCTACCTCTGCAGAGTGTGTGTGTTTAATCTATCGATAGCCGCGGCCTCGGTCATGGGCATAAGTTCATATTAGGTCACACCATTCGATCAACACTCACATGATGGAATGACTTATAGGTGATTTATATGTTGATAGTTTGAGTAGTACAAATTGGCAGGATGTTGATGATGATGTTGGAGACCAAGTGTTGGTCATGGTAGTGATCGCCGGAAAGATCACCGTTTGAGACCAAGTGTTGGTCATGGTTGTGATCGTCGGAAAGATCACCGTTTGGTTACAAGACCACAAGGTTGGTCCATTTGCGATCCATGAATGATCACCGTTTGGTTTTGATCACGAGGTGATCGAGATGGTATATTGCTTGGCCAGTTAGCCAAGAGTGATATGGTTATGGAGATCTGAGATGGTGATTTATCAGTATGATAGTAGTTTCACACCATGCTTAGTAGTTGCTTCATCATAGTAGTGTTAATTTAATTAACCTGTTAATGCTATGTTATTGTCTTGCCTTGATGTTTATGGTCGTTCTGAGCTTGCAAGTACATTCAATGTACTGACCTGGCGTGTCATGCCAGATTGCAGGTGATGCCATGATTGCTTGATTGCTTGTCGAGGTTGCCGTGCGTGCGAGCTAGATCGTGTCCCAGCCAGACTCCCTACGGAGTGGAGTTTCACCACCTTCGTCGTTGTTCCGCTGCTAGAAGTATTCCGGTGCTACGAGTTGTTCCACTGCTAGCATAGAGCAAGTGTAGTATCGCAGGCGTAGTGTCGCCGTGCTGATGTGCTTCTTTGTAACATCAGACCCTTGTAATATTATTCTTGTAATAAGAGCTGATTTGTTCTATGTCAAGCAGTGCCGTATTCCAGAGACTTTTCCTCGATCTCTGGGCTGGAATACGGGGCGTTCTGGTTTCTCTGAGCCGGGGTGCCACAAGGCTTGGTATCAGGGCAGGTCTGGCTGTAGGACACTCTAGTCAGCGCGAGCGGTAGAAACCGGTAGAAATCGGTAGTTTAAAGTCCAGCTTGTTTATTGCATTTGGTTGCTGCATTTGTTTGTTGCATAGCATGCATATAGCCTTAGTATTTGTTGCTAACAGTTTATCTGGTGAGTGTAGCTGGCATCGGTTCGGATCCACTACAACTCAGCCTTTTGCATTTCTCCAGTTCTCTTTTCTTGCCCGTTCTTCGGTGTTTGGCATCATTCCGTCCCAGCAAAGTAATGCCAAGTGATCCCGACACTGTTTGCAAAAATGGTGCTCAGGTATCGCGCCAATTTCTTTCTTTCAGCCCCATTTTGTTTCGGTGGTAGACATGCTTCTTTCTCGGATCGTCCTTTTTATTTTGTCGTATTGGCAACCCTTAATGATCTTAGTCATCAAGAAAGGGCAATGCCAGCAGACTCAGTTTTTCCCTGCTATCCTTATTTCTTGGACGAGTACGGACATTTTCCGTCCGCTTGATAATAATGTGGTCGCGACATTCATGTCCTACTACATGGTTACCAAGTATGTCCTCGCCTCCGAGCTAGTCCAGGTTGCTACCTGGCTAAGCTAGCACTTGGTGTAGAGCGGTTTACAGCAATTCTTCCACACATTTATTCGTCCTCGTGCACATCGTCACAACATGCTAGATCGTAGAACCGGAGATCCCGCGAGATTTGTGTGCTTATGTAGGCATGCATATTGTGTGAATAGCAGTAATATGTGACATTGATTGTGTGTGAATTGATTGTTGTTGTGTGCTTTTGTTAGTTGAGTTTTATTCTGCTTCTTTTTTTGGGCCCTAGTGTTACATTATTTTCCCCTATAAAGAGTTGCTCATCAACTGACACCGGAGTCGAAGAAGCAATAAGGATTTCAAATAATTGGAAGAAGCTTAGCTGAACATTATGGTCCACCCAGTCAACTGCATTATGGCATTAATATCTGCTCAGAATACCAATAGTGTCTTGGATTGATTATCAGCATCAAGTCCCCATCAGTACCAAATCCGCACAACAGTAATGCTTAAGTCAGCAGCAAGACAAGTCAGGTACAAGCCCAACAGTATATTTTCACACAGAGGTAAGGATCATATACAAAGTTTTGGGTCAAGAATGCATGATGCTTGAAATATGTTATCATCCGAAATAAAGTCAGAATGTGACATGCTCGAGGAAGACAGTCAAACCATTTTTCTCATGCAAATGATCAGCCTCAGAATATTATGGGCGTGTGTATGGATTTCAGTCTGCATATCAGTATGAAGTTTTGGATATGAGAAACCCAGTATTATTCCACATGCTATCAGAAGAAATTTATGAGGCAAGGCTCCTCAATTTTTCCTCAGCATGATATGTGAACAATTTCCGGCCCACGATACCCGGTCCTTCTCAATAAGATACCTCGGTAAAAGCTTTTGACAGACGGAAATGAATTTTTCTCAACAAGCAAAACCGAGGAGAAGCTTCTCAAGTACAGGACTCAGGCTTCTCCAGCACAATAATCAGACCAAGCTTCGTGGGTAAGCTATAGAGCCTCTTTCTGCATGATATCCACACAAAAGATTTGAGCAGAAGATAACAAGTCCTCCTTAGCAAGCTACTCGGATGACTTCTCTCGTAAGCCATTCAGTCTGCGTCAGTATCATACTATTTCACCGTCCTTAGAGATTATATGATGAGTTGCCAATATATGGCAGTATCGCTCAAGAATCAGACTCGCAACATTTTTGTCAGAAGCACAAATCAGTCAAGGCATAGGTCTTCTTCAGAAATCAAGTGTCCGATTACGGATCTTCCCGCATATATGGTGAACATGTATCCCCAGTCATATCAGTCACTCATATGAGATGCGGCAAGGATCCATCAGATATACCTAAGGAAAGTAAGGATTCGACAACCTCATGAGTCAAGTAAAGGAAAATAAGCAGAGATACATCTCATAAATTACAAGGATCGACAAGATCTGGGGATGACATCACAGAATCCACAGTCTTGACAATGGTCATCAAGGTCATTATTCCCGCACCAGACAAGGTGATATCATGAAACCTTGTCACCTTCTTGTATGATTGGCGTCAGCAATGAGCTCCGTACAGCTACAGACCCCGAATATATGTCATATATGTGCGGACACATGTCAGAAAAACAAGCACAAGGAATAATGTCAAAAATATTAATCACATCCATGGTCATATGAAGAATCAAGGACAGGCGTGGCCAAGTTATTTCGGCAAGGTATCGTGACAAAGAAAATCATGACCATTAAAAGGTGAGACCGACAACAAAGGTATGATGATTTTGCACGACCATCAGGGTCCGGATACCCCAAGTCAGTTGGAGGCCATAATTCCATATGGATCCACAAAGACATACACCTTCAGCGGCCTACTCTATTTACAAGGATTTTCATATCCCGCTGACCCGCTTGGAATGGTTAGTGTGGAAAAATCCAATTGGGTATACCGACAAAATGAGAAATCAAAAGCCGAACAATCAGCTCAGACCCGGTATACTCACCAACGGAATCAGGTACACGGTCAGTCTGTCAGGAAAAGCACTTGTCCGTCAGCCCCCTGTCGGGCCAGTCTCAAGATGTAAATACTTGAGGTATGACCCAGCTATAACTCCCTACACCGTTATATTGCTCACGGCAGAAGGCAGTCAAATCTCTGGTATATGCCACATGCTCGAGCCAAAGGAAATAAATCAAGATAAATCGGTGCCACCTATGAGCAGTCAGATCCCGTCAGAAGATGGCCATGATTAATTCTAAGCATTTATTGAACCCAGAAGGCTTGCATTTATTTGAAGCAACCCCATGAAAGAAGTAAAAAGGTTTTCATGACCAAAGGAAAATTTATGCTCAGATCCATTGGATATCACCGCAGATACGAGAAAATTCACGTCAGCAAAAGGAAGTGGTATATGAGCAAAAACCCGTCAGAATTTGGGAAAGGTGAAGCAAGCCACCCCAGAGCAAGGTAAGTTGATCATCTGAAATTCTTGGGGGAATAATAAATAAAGGAAAAAGGATACCCGAGTTGGAAACGGTATCCTCAAGTTGTACTTGTTCCCAGAGCAACTAAATCTCGAGGACGAGATTTCTTTAAGGGGGTAAGAGTTGTAACAGCCTGGATTTTGGCCCTTTTATTTTTCTTTTGATTTATTTAGTTTTTTCTCTATTTTCTTTTTGGAGTGGTTCCGTGGCCTCGCCACCTGGGAAATCATCCTCATTTCCCCTTCCAAGTGGCTCATCATCCTCAAAACCTTGCCAAGATCATGTCACTTCACTCCTTGACCAAACCCTAAAATCTATTTTCTCAGGAATATTCCTTTTTTTCTATTAAAGGACTAACCGTGTCTGCCCTATGTTGTGAAGCAACCTATATTTCTGTCACTCCCAAAATTCCCAAATAATTCTCATAATTTCTTTGGGTCATATATTGCTCAAATATGCCCAAACTTTCCTGTTCTAGCCCAAGAATAATTCCCTAATAATTATTCTTCATTTCTGTCTAGTGTGGCTTTCTATGAAGGAAGTGCCACCTATCCTTTCCTGATTGCTCCCAAGCTTGTTGGGCATTCTTTTATGTCCAAATAATTGTCTCATGCCAAAATTCAACTTTATTTGCCTAGCCAATCTTCCTCATCAATTTTTCAAACTTTCTGTCATTCAGAAGGCATTGTGAAGGAAGTGCTAGCTAGGGTTATCCTAATGAGTTGAAATTTTGCATGCCTCTTCATGTGCTCATATAATTAGCCGCCTCCAAATTTCAGCTCCATCCCTTGATCTATGTGAGCACAGGACCAAACCTTTGATTCTGGCAATATTTCCAGGTTGTGAAGCAAGTGCATTTTATATTGCTTCATTAATTCTGAGAAAATACCAGATTGTTCTCCTATCCAAATAACCTCTCTCCACCAAATTTTGTACCATTTCACCTTTCCAATATTTCTCCAATTTTTTTGAAAGATTCTGGTCAGTGAAGATAGCTGTGAAGGAAGTACCATTTTGGTGAATCCAATTGGTATGAAATTTGTACAGCATCATTGTATGACCAAATCACTAAACCTTTACAAATTTGAGCTCAAGTAGCCTCACCATGTGAGTGCTTATTCCTGTTTTTGCTTCTGGACCAGTTTATGTGGTTGTTAAGCAACTACATTAAATCTTGGTCTTAATCTTCTCAAAGTTACCAGGATGAAAGTCCTTCTTACCCTAAACCTCGCAGACAACTCCATTGCTCCCAAACACCTTCATGTTGATCACCAGTGCTCACCCAAGTTTACTGCAGTAAACTTCGGAGGGTGATTACCATTTAACCATAGCAGTTTTCACCGAACTACCACCGTAGTTGAGACCTACCCTGGATGAACTTACCAGTAGACAACAAGTTCCAGCCCTTCTCTCTCGCTACATGCCAGTGCACGCGGTGACCATGTTAATGGCATCACTGTGCACGCGCTCTGTGTGTAGTAGCTGCATCCAGTGGCCGTTTGTGCTTCAGCACCTCCTCCTCTCGTCGGCTTCGCGCGCGTGAGCGTGTCCAGCAGCTGGCCCGCGTCATCGCCATCCTCCTGGAGCCATCTCCCCCTCCGTAAGCCCTCCGTCAGCTCTCTTCGCTGCGCACCCACGGACGTCCTGTAGCCGACCGTCGTTTCCCTCCTCGGTGTCCTCTTCCTCTTCTTGTCCCCGAGATCCGCTCGTCTCCGTGACCTCTGCGGCTCATCCACACCCCACCTCGTCGCGTTCTCGTGCCTCCCCATGATCGCTGGCCATCACCAGAGCCTCGGCCGGACATGCCCGGCGGCACCCGAGCCCATCCCTCTAGCCCGCCTATATATAGGTCCCCCCGCGGCCTCCCGAGCACTCCATCGCCTCCCCCTCACTCCCAGAAGACTTCCCGACCTCTTCATTTGCCTCCAGAGCTCCTCCTCCTCTCTCACAACAACTATGGCCGCTCCGGTCCTCCGCCTAAATTCATTCGCTGCCGCGCCCCTCCCTCCCTCATTTCTTCACCAGTGGAGCCCCAAGACCCTGGGGATGCTCTCCCGAGCCTTTTCCCCACCTCCAAGCCGCCGGAGCACCCTGGCCCTCATCGCCCGAAGCCGACCAGAGTCGCCGTCCGCCCTTCCATCGCTGCCGTCATCGCCCTCCTTCCTGATGTAGGGTGGAACCCTATGCGGACGATCTTTCATGAAAGGAGCGAATCCCGACGGTGAACACGAAGAACATGAGGGGGAAACGGAGGAAAAACATGAGAGGAATCACTAAACCAACAAGAATGGATCACACATGTGCTAGATCGATGAACACAAAGGTGACATACAAGATCCAAGTCCAACAAAGGACGATACAAAGGTAACTGGTTCTTCTCCGTGAGGAGGTCTTGATGGGGCCACCCGAGAGGTGGTCTTGAATCCGCTTGGAAGGATCTTCTCCGATGGAGGCACGTCTCCAAGGAGAAGGAAACCAAGTGGATGAGCAAAGCCCTCACACAAACATGAGATAATCCTTTGCTAACCCTAATTCGGAGCTAGGGGACAAGTATATATAGTCCAAGGGGTAAGTTGGGGGATACATGGGGTGAAACCCCTTCAACTGCGTGCAGGCAGGGCGGTAGTATCGGTCACGGGGCCGGCAGTACCGGTTTTAGCGGATATAGCGGTTGTTCTGGTGCTGTACCGGCCTTGCACTGGTCTCATCACAGAAGCTTGACCGGTAGTTGGGCGGTAGTACCGGTGGACCGGTAGTTGGGCGGTAGTACCGGTGGACCGGTAGTTGGGCGATAGTTGACTAGTAGTACCTCTATCTCTGCGCTGGGAATATCCATGTCCATGCCCTTGGTGTCCATCTTGCACCATTCCTTCTCCTTGTTGGTTCCTTGGTACCTAGGCACACAAAGTGTCTTTCTTTGAGGTAGTAGCCATGTCTCATGTGGGTCCAAGGGAAGTTGAACAAGGAGAGAGTTCACCTTATGTCCAATGGCACATGTTGGAGGTCTCGTCGTATGTCCACTTAGGGCTTGGGGAATAGTCGTAGTGTACATGGGGATGATCGTAGGATGCTCCGCATCACTTACCCGGCGCTCCTTCTGTCCCAGGAGGGTGCAGTGCTCCGTTCTGAGGCCGCCGGTGCCCTCGCCCCGGCCGGAGGTAGCCGGAGGCGGCGGGGCCAGCGCCAGCCGCGGCCTCCCCTGCGGCTCCTTTGTTTCCTGTCGAGGGAGACGAGAGGAGGAAGAAGGAGCCAAGCCAGGTGGGCCCCTCCTCCACGCGGGCCCCGCTGGTCAGTCGCACGGGTGTTGACCCCGCCTTGCCGACGTGGATAAGTGACAAGCCCCAACCCGCGGGACCCGCACATCAGCGACCCCACGCCCGGCCCCGCCACTGTCCACGTGGTTAAGTGGAAGTGTACTTCTGTAAGTACGTTTTTGCGTGAAGTAAGTGTATTCTGCCTCTGCTTTATCCAAAAATGCGCTTTCTCCATTACAAGACGTATTTCACGAGAATCGTTTTACATTTTTCACTCGAGGGCCTGTTTGTGGAGAAATCTTTACAGATTGGTCCCTGAACTTCGTCGGGCTACATCTTTTCGCTCGCAACTCCGGTTGAGGTGATTCCAAAGCCCACTTCTTCGTGTCGTCGAGCCTGTTCTGTTGTTATAATTTTCACCATGTGTTAACATTCTGAAAATGACCATTTTGCCCTTGCGCTAAACCAGCCCCTTTCGAGAGAGAACATTTTCCGGCGATTCTTTCTGCGGCTTCACTGCATTTCTTCCCGGAGTATTCTTCATCCCCAGGCAAGCCACACCCTCCATTTGCATCACTGTAATGCAGTGACATGGTTTAATCTATTTGAACTTGTTTAAAATATTGCTTTAGCTACATGACTTTGTGCATGGCATTTTCTCGGAGTATTATTGTGATCTTGTTGTTGCCATGCTATTGTTTGGATTCCTAGGAGTTATGTTTGTAGTTGATGAGTATCATGTTGCCATTGGAGTATTAGTGGTTGATATTATGATTGTTTTCATGATGATATCTGTTATTATATTTTGGAGTATTACCTTGGATGTCATGCTACCTTTGGATTATTAGTGGTTAGTATGATTATTTTCATGATGCTAGTCGATGTTCTGCTACTGTTGCTTGGAGTATTAATTTCGGAGATGATGTTTACATGTGGATCTTAGCTGGATAGCTTTGTGTCACGACCGGTTTTCCAATAAAACATTTATTGAGAAACCGACCCTTTTATTTCCAGTATAGGAGAATCCTCCTTACTGGTAGACAAATTCTTGATACAGAAATCCAGAAGGACAAAATATTATACAAGGTTGAGCTGAGGCTGCTCAACAATTTATTACAAGCACGCCGATATTGTACATAAAGGCGGATATGACACAAGGGTATGGCGGCATAACTACTGACTCGTAATAAAACTGGTGGTGGATATGTCACGGTGGCGTGGGTGACATGACTCCTAAATCTTCAGACTCATCGGCGCCGGAGTGAGGCTCGATGATTTTATCCGGGTAGCGAAAGCGTATATGATACAAGTGACCAAATTCCAGGATCGCACATGACTGACTGGGACTCCTCTAGCCGTCGGACTCACTATCAAACTCTTCATCCATAAGATCGCCTTCGTCAACATCTGGCCAAATCAACAAGCCAGGTGAGTACTTTCAATGTACTCGCAAGACAGTTCGGACATAAGATATAACAAATGCAAACATGATGCACATGAGCAGTTTAGCAGTGCACACTCAGATAATAAATTTGCAAGGCATGTTAAATAAAAAGGGAAGTCAGGCGGTAGTCCTCCCGAAATCCCAATAAAATAACTGAGGACCGATCGGGTGTCTGAAGCGACACCTCGAAAGGTAAACAAATAAATTAACATGCCACAGTCGGGTGTCGGGGTGACACCGCATAAAGGGCTTATATTGAAATGTAAATAACAGTGTGTGCCACAGTCGGACGTCTGAGCGACATCACATAAAGGGCTTATATCGAAAGTAGATAACAAAATGCCACAGTCGGACGTCTGAGTGACATCACATAAAGGGCTTATATCGAAAGTAAATAACAAGAATGCCACAGTCGGACGTCTGAGCGACATCACATAAAGGGCTTATATCGAAAGTAAATAGCAAGAATGCCACAGTCGGACGTCTGAGAGACATCACATAAAGGGATTATATCGAAAGTAAATAGCAGGAATGCCACAGTCGGACGTCTGAGCGACATCACATAAAGGGCTTATTTCATCTTCGTATTCAAGCAGTTTAAATCATTCCGAGGAAATACTCAGCTCATAATAATAAACGGGTTAGTCCATCCACGAAATAACCTTCAGCTGGGTTTGACACTCATGTACCGTTACTGGAGATTGTCACTAAGGCTGACACTGAGACGGACATAGAGACTGATACTGACACTGACATAGATGAGTTGACCACAGTCCTTGACCACAGATTCGGTTACTTGAATGATTTTGACTCTGCAGAGTTTGTACTCTTTAACCATAGCTAACGGATTTCAGTAGTCACAAGGGACTAGTTCCGTTTACGGCATTTTAGAAGAAACACATCTAACCAGTACACACCCATTCCACATTCCGCTGCCAGGAATCACCCTAGGCAACGTTCAAGAAAAACTCTAAGACGGGGAGGTCACAACCTCGAATAGCATGGGATCAAATTTATATCGCGCTCTAAGGGTGCCCCCTCTCGGTCCCAACCGAAACACCCATGCTCCCCGACCGGATGGCGGGCTTTAATCCGAGGCCATGGAACCCTCATCATGGTCCCTCTGTTTGGTGTGTACAAGGAAAGAGGTTTGCAACTTACTAAACCGCACTCTTTGCGTAAAACATGTGGCAGCACGAAGGGGAAGCGAACGGATCGAGACCTGATCCACGTTAACACAGGAGTTAGACGGTTGACGTAAGACTGGCATGCCACAACAATACCAGCTTACCACCTTCATGTCACCACATGATCATGTTGTATTCCATCAAATGAATACACCCAGTTTTGAAGCTCACAGTAGTGGCCTTACATGCAATATAATACTCACAGTGTTTATGTGAACATGCCATGAAATAAATACTCAAGCAAACATGCAAAACACTCGTCATATCAAAGGTTCAAACATGCTTTCCTGGTTCGGAGTAGTCGGAGTCTAGCTCGGTGAAGTTTGCGGTCCCGTCACCTCCTCTGGTATCTACGGTATAAAGAAAATGCGTACTAACGTAAATACCGTGTGTGCACAAAAAGTGTTCCAAATATTTTTCAATTAAATATGATAAAAAAACTAGATAGAAAAATAAAGATGACAGAAAAAGAATCAATTCAAAATCATCTTTAGTTTAAAAGCTATTTACGTTTTAGTCCAGGGACTCATCTGTAATGAAACAGCAAGTTTCCAGGGGTTAGTTTATAAAAACAGAAAACATTTTGATTAGGAACACGTCAACCCCAAAGGAAAATGTATTCTGCCCGAAGGTGTTTCCAGAAAATGGTTCGAAGAAAAGGAAAAAAAAGCTGACGAGGGGGGTCCACCCGTCAGGTTTGAATTTCAAACAGAGCCACCGGCGCCCGAGGGCCGCGGTGGTCGCCGATGTCGATCCACGGCGAGTTAGGAGGAGTGGTGGGTACCTACGGACTCAGGGTGCTCTCCCGCATCTGGGGGTGGTGGAGTTGGTCATCGGCGAGCACCACATCGACGGCGGCCCCAACTCCGGCGGACGGTGGTTCGGGCGTTGGTGGATCTCGCCGGGGAGGGCTGCAAACATCGAATTGAGGCTCGAGTTAGAGCATTAGGTGTAGTAGGAGGCGACTCGCACGGTCTGGGAGGCGGGGGTGGTCTCACCATAGTGAATTGCGCCGGAGCCCGAGGCGGATCGGGGCGGCCGAAGTCGAGGAAGGAGAACTCCTCGAGGTCCTCCTAGTGGCTAGGCGGGGCTCTGGTGAGGTGGAGGAGTGGCTTTGGGTCGAGAACGAGCTCGAGGGCTCCTTTTATAGCCGGTCCGAGGCGGTGGCCGAGAACGGGATAACTCCGGTGACGATTACGGTGAGGCAGTGGTTGGTCAGGTGATTTAGGGGTCGGGGCAGCAGCGGATAGGTTCACTGGTTCCATCCCCGGCGAAGTTTGGCAAAACTTGGGCGTTACTCCACGTATTCGACGGAACGGCCTCACGGGGCTCGTTGGCGGCAGAGAGCGCGCCCTGTGCTGCTCAGGCCACGGCGACTGTGCTGCAGCACGCACAGGGAAGGATACGGCCACGCGGAGGCCTCTCGTGGTGTGGGTGGTGCCGGACGGCGCCGAAAGGCAGCGCCGGCCCCTGCTGGCCGCCACAGGTGGCTCTGCCACCGCAGAAGACGCCAGCGTTGGCGGGACACGTCGCCACCGACGCTTGTGCCCGTCCAAATGACCGTGCGGCGCTCTGGATAAGGAGGGGGAACAGGGAGCAAGGCGCCACTGCAGTTACTGGCGAGATCGATGCCGTGCTCTGAAGAAAACGACGTTGTCGACTGAACCCAACACTGAAACTCTGAATTTTCTGAATTTGAACAGCAACAGTGCATGCCAGGTGTTCGATGAAATGCTTTTGGCATGTGAGAAATTTTCCTGGAGCTTATCTTTGGTGAGGTGGTCTCTTGATGCATCTAGGGGCTGCCTGATTTATCTCAGAATTTTTGGAGAAGAAAAATATTGAATTTCACCAAAAATGGTAAATCTGGTCCAACCTTGCAGCAAGCAAAATTTGAAAATTTTGAATTGTGGAAGAGTGGATCTTGATGGATCTAGGTTGGGGGTACTAAGGACTAGTCAGGGGAGTTTGTTTGAGACCAAAACTCAAAAGGAAACTGGTACTCCCTTTGTAAATCACCTAGGTCCAATATAAAAGACATAAATTGTTTTGAGGGTAAAATAAATAGAATAAAAAACAAAAATGGGTTGAGCTTGCTGGGATTGGATATTTGACTTGACCCACAGTGGGGGGAGGGGTTCTGGAAGAAAGTTTCAATCATGGGGCATGGCAAAAGAGGATGGTTTAAAAAAAAAGAATAAAACCAAAACACATAGGGTTTCTTTTTAAATGAAAAACTTTTTTCCAAAATTAATTGAGATGAGTCAACACCAAAAGAAAACCTTCAATACCAAACATCAAGGTTGGGGATGACAAAAATAAAATATATGAAATAATAGAATTTTTTTGAGAAAGAGAGCCTTTTTAGAAAGATTTTAAATAGCCTCCTTCAAATCAAATAAAGAATTTGATAAAAACCACATTAAATTTTTTGGAGTGTCACAACACCTACCCCCTTAGGAAAAATCTCATCCCTGAGATTTCAGCAGATCCTCAAATAGGTGTGGGTGTTCTGTCCGAACAAAATCCTCTCTTTCCCATGTTGCTTCATCCTCGGTGTGATTGCCCCACTGAACTTTGAAAACCTTAATTGTTTTCTGACGGGTCCTTCTTTCAGACTCCTTCAATATTTTTATTGGGCGTTCCCTGTAGGTGAGGTCAGGCTGTACGTCAATGTCCACATGAGATACCTGCTTTACTGGGTTGCTTACACATTTCCTCAACTGTGAGACGTGGAACACGTCGTGGACGTCTGACAGCTCTTCGGGTCTAGCTGGTAGGCTACGGTGCCTCTTCGTGCAACTACACAGAAGGGTCCGATAAATCTTGGCGCTAGCTTTCCTTTAACTTTGAATCGTTGTAGGCCCCTCATAGGAGATACTCGTAGGTACACATACTCCCCGGGTTCAAAGCTGACTCCCCGATGTTTTCGATCGTAATAACTCTTTTGTTGGCATTGAGCTGTCTTGAGTCGGTCCCTGATTAGTCTAACTTTCTCCTCGGCTTCCTTGAGCATATCTGGGCCGAAGATACGGCTGTCTCCTGTTTCTGACCAATTTAATGGAGTACGACATCTCCGCCCGTACAAGGCTTCAAAAGGTGCCATTGCAAGCTGGCTTGGTAACTGTTGTTGTATGCAAACTCGGCATATGGCAAGCTTTCTTCCCAACTGGTTCCATAGGTGAGGACACATGCTCTCAGCATGTCCTCTAGAATTTGGTTTATGCATTCAGTTTGTCCATCACCGGGATGGTATCTTTGTCTTGAATGCCAGTTGAGTTCCCAGAGCTTGTTGTAGTTGATCCCAAAATCTAGAGACGAATTGAGTGCCTCTGTCAGATATTATAGTCTTTGGGACTCCATGCAGAAAAACTATGCGGGAGAGATAAAGTTTGGCCAGCTTCTGAGTGGTGTGGGTTGTCTTTACGGGAATGAAATGTGCCACCTTGGTTAGTCTATCTGTGATGACCCATATGGCATCATTTCCGTGTTGTGACCGAGGTAGTCCAACAATAAAGTCCATCCCAATTTCGTCCCATTTCCACCCCGGTATCCTGTTTGGTTGTAGTAGCCCTGCTGGTTTTTGATGCTCGGCCTTAATGCGTTGACACGAATCAATACATGCAATGAAGGTGGCTATATCCCTCTTCATACCATGCCACCAAAAATTTTCCTGAATGTCCTTATACATTTTGGTTCCTCCAGGGTGGATTGAATATGGAGTGGTGTGGCCTTCAGCTAGAATTTGCTGTTTGAGGTCCTCTATGTTTGGTACGCAAAGTCTGTCTCCGTACCATAATATTCCCTCATCTTCTATGACGAATTCTGAGGCCTTGCCCAAACTCACTTTTCTTTTTATGCCTTCGATGCTGGGGTGTCCATGCTGAGCCTCCTTAATCTGTTCCATTAGGGTGGGCTGTATTTCTAAAGTTGACACCTTGCCCTCCGTGATCATCACCAAGTTGAGTTTGGCGAACTCCCACTGAAATTCAGGTCTCAAGTCTGGTAGATCATTGTTGCCTGAACTGGGGTTTCGACTAAGAGCATCTGCCACTACATTCGCCTTTCCTGGATGGTAGTGAATGCCAACATCATAATCTTTCACTAATTCCAACCAGCGCCGTTGTCGTAAATTGAGGATTTTATGGTCCGTGTATATTTCACAACGATTCCCAAGTAAAAAGTGCCTCCACTCTTTGAGTGCATGAATGACTGCTGCCAATTCCAAGTCATGAGTAGGGTAATTTTCTTCATGCTTGCGTAGTTGCCTGGAAGAATACGCGACTACTTTGCCTTCTTGCATTAATACGCATCCGAGGCCCTTTCGGGATGCGTCACAATACACCTCAAAACTTTTGTGTATGTCTGGCACAACCAATCTAGTGTTGTTGTCAATTTCCTTTTGAGTTCTTGGAAACTTTTCTCGCAAGCTTCGTGATACGTCTTCAACGTATCTATAAGTTTTGATTGCTACATGCTACTTTATCTATTGTTTTGGACTATAATGGGCTTTATTTTCCACTTTTATATTATTTTCGGGACTAACCTATTAACCGGAGGCCCGGCCCAGAATTGCTGTTTTTTTGCCTATTTCAGTGTTTCGAAAAAACGGAATATCAAACGGAGTCCAAACGGAATGAAACCTTCGGGAACGTGATTTTCTTACGAACGTGATCCAGAGACTTGGACCCTACTCCAAGGAGTGCAGAGGCGGTCACGAGGTGGGGGCGCCCTTCCCCGGCGCGCCCCTGCCTCGTGGGCCCCCGACGCCCACCGGCGACTCCTTCCTCCTATATATACCTACGTACCCCCAACAGATCGGGGACGGAGCTAAAAACCTAATTCCACCGCCGTACCTTCCTGTATCCACGAGATCCCATCTTGGGGCCTGTTCCGGAGCTCCACCGGAGGGGGCATCCACCACGGAGGGCTTCTACATCAACACCATAGCCCCTCCGATGAAGTGTGAGTAGTTTACTTCAGACCTTCGGGTCCATAGTTAGTAGCTAGATGGCTTCTTCTCTCTTTTTGGATCTCAATACAATGTTCTCCCCCTCTCTCGTGGAGATCTATTCGATGTAATCTTCTTTTTGTGGTGTGTTTGTTGAGAACGATGAATTGTGGGTTTATGATCCAGCTTATCTATGGAAAATATTTGATTCTTCTCTGAATTCTTTTATGTATGATTAAGTTATCCTTGCAAGTCCCTTCGAATTATCCATTTGGATTGGCCAACTAGATTGGTAGTTCTTGCAATGGGAGAAGCGCTTAGCTTTGGGTTCAATCTTGCGGTGTCCTTACCTAGTGACAGAAGGGGTTGCAAGGCACGTATTGTATTGTTGCCATCGAGGATAACAAGATGGGGTATTTATCATATTGCATGAATTTATTCCTCTACATCATGTCATCTTGCTTAAGGCGTTACTCTGTTTTTAACTTAATACTCTAGATGCATGCTAGATATCGGTCGATGAGTGGAGTAATAGTAGTAGATGCAGAATCGTTTCGGTCTACTTGTCACGGATGTGATGCCTATATACATGATCATTGCTTGGATAACCTCATAACTATGCTCAATTCTGTCAATTGCTCAACAGTAATTTGTTCACCCACCGTAGAATACTTATGCTCTTAAGAGAAGCCACTAGTGAAACCTATGGCCCCCGGGTCTATTCTCATCATATCAATCTCCATCACTTTATTTACTTGCTTTGCTTTTAATTTTTACTTTACATCTTTATACCAAAAATACCAAAAATATTATCTCTATCATATCTCACTCTCGTAAGTGACCGTGAAGGGATTGACAACCCCTAATCGCGTTGGTTGCGAGTAGCTATCGTTTTGCGCAGGTACGAGGGACTTGCGCGTAGCCTCCTACTGGATTGATACCTTGGTTCTCAAAAACTAAGGGAAATACTTACTCTACTTTGCTGCATCATCCTCTCCTCCTCGGGGAAATCCAACGCAGTGCTCAAGAGGTACCAAGAAGAATTTCTGGCGCCGTTGCCGGGGAGGCTTACGCAAAAAGTCAACATACCAAGTACCCATCACAATCCCTATCTCTCGCATTACTTTATTTGTCATTTGCCTCTCGTTTTCTTCTCCCCCACTTCACCCTTGCCGTTTTATTCTCCCTCTCTTTCCCAATCTCCTCCTCTTTTTCCCTTTGCCTTTTTTTTGCTCGTGTGTTAGTTTGCTTGTTCGTTGCGATGGCTCAAGATGCCACCAAATTGTGTGATTTCACCAATAACAATAGTAATGATTTCCTTGGCACTCCGATTGCTCCTCTTGCCAATACTAAATCTTGTGAAATCAATACTGCTTTGTTGAATCTTGTTATGAAAGATCAATTCGCCGGCCTTCCTAGTGAAGATGCCGCTACTCATCTGAATGGCTTCGTTGGTTTATGCGATATGCAAAAGAAAAAAGATGTCGATAATGATGTCTTTAAGTTGGAGCTATTTCCTTTTTCGCTTAGAGATCGTGCTAAAGCGTGGTTTTCATCTTTGCCTAAAAATAGTATTGATTCTTGGAACAAGTGCAAAGATGCTTTTATCTCTAAGTATTTTCCTCCCGCTAAGATTATCTCTCTTAGGAACGATATTATGAATTTTAAGCAACTTGATCATGAACATGTTGCACAAGCTTGGGAGAGAATGAAATTAATGATACGTAATTGTCCTACTCATGGTTTGAACTTGTGGATGATTATACAAAAATTTTATGCCGGATTGAATTTTGCTTCTAGAAATCTTTTAGATTCGGCCGCAGGAGGCACTTTTATGGAAATCACTTTAGGAGATGCTACTAAACTCCTAGATAATATTATGGTTAATTATTCTCAATGGTATACTGAAAGATCTACTAATAAAAAAGTGCATGCTATAGAAGAAATCAATGTTTTGAGTGGAAAGATGGATGAACTTATGAAGTTATTTACAAAGAGTGTTTCTTCTGATCCTAATGATATGCCTTTATCTACCTTGATTGAGAATAATAATGAATCTATGGATGTGAATTTTGTTGGTAGGAATAGTTTTGGAAACAACGCGTATAGAGGGAATTTTAATCCTAGGCCTTATCCTAGTAATCCTTCTAATAATTATGGAAATTCCTACAACAACTCTTTTGGAAATTTTAATAAGATGCCCTCTGAATTTGAGAGTAGTGTTAAAGAGTTTATGAATTCACAAAAGAATTTTAATGCTTTGCTTGAAGAGAAATTACTTAAAGTTGATGATTTGGCTAGGAACGTTGATAGAATTTCTCTTGATGTTGATTCTTTAAAGCTTAGATCTAGTCCTCCTAAGCATGATATCAATGAGTCTCTCAAAGCTATGAGAATTTCCATTGATGAGTGCAAAGAAAGAACCGCTAGGATGCGTGCTTCCAAAGATCCCTTTATTAAAGTGTGTTCCTATGAAAATCAAGATGAAGATCTAAAAGTTATTGATGTGTCCCCTATTGAATATTTGATTTGCAATATGAATCTTGATGAAACTGAATATGATCTTCCTTTACCTAGAAGGCGTTCTAAGAATTCTGAGTTTTTAGATCTTGATGATGAAATTGACAAAAGTGGGATTGAAAGAAATAAAAATCGAGATATTGCTAAACCCACTATATTGGATCTCAAGGAATTTAATTATGAAAATTGCTCTTTAATTGATTGTATTTCCTTGTTGCAATCCGTGCTAAATTCTCCTCATGCTTATAGTCAAAATAAGGCTTTTACCGAACACATTGTTGATGCCTTGATGCAATCTTATGAAGAAAAGCTTGAGTTGAAAATTTCTATCCCTAGGAAACTCCATGATGAGTGGGAACCTACTTTTAAAATTAAAATTAAAAGTTATGAGTTTCATGCTTTGTGTGATTTGGGTGCTAGTGTCTCTACTATTCCCAAAACTTTGTGTGATTTGCTAGATTTCTGTGATTTTGATAATTGCTCTCTAAACTTGCATCTTGCGGATTCCACTATTAAAAAGCCTATGGGAAGAATTAATGATGTTCTTATTGTTTCAAATAGGAATTATGTGCCCGTAGATTTTATCGTTCTTGATATAAATTGCAATCCTTCATGTCCTATTATTCTTGGTAGATCTTTCCTTAGAACGATTGGTGCAATTATTGATATGAAGGAAGGAAATATTAGATTCCAATTCCCTTTAAAGAAGGGCATGGAACATTTTCCTAGAAAGAAAATAAAATTACCATATGAATCTATCATGAGAGCCACTTATGGATTGCCTACCAAAGATGGCAATACCTAGATCTATCCTTGTTTTTATGCCTAGCCAGGGACGTTAAATGATAGCGCTTGTTGAGAGGCAACCCAATTTTATTTTGAGTTTTTTTGTTTTTGGTTATGTTTAGGAATAAATAATCCATCTAGTCTCTGTTTAGATGTGGTTTTATCTTTTAATTAGTGTTTGTGCCAAGTTGAACCTATTGGATCTTCTTGGATGATAGTTATTTGATCTTGCTGTAATTTCCAGAATCTTTGTGCTCAGTGCCCGAATTGTTAAAAATCAACAGAACGTGATAAAATAGTGATTCCAATTGCTTCTGATCAATAATTTTTTTCCAGGTCTTCTAATTTTGGTAGATTTTTTTGGGTTCCAGAAGTTTGCGTTAGTTACATATTACTACAGACTGTTCTGTTTTTGACAGATTCTGGTTTGCGTGTGTTGTTTGCTTATTTTGATGAACCTATGGCTAGTAAAATAGTTTATGGTCCATCGAGAAGTTGGAATACAGTAGGTTTAACACCAATATAAATAAAGAATGAGTTCATCACAGTACCTTAAAGTAGTCTTTTGTTTTCTTTCTCTAACGGAGCTCACGAGATTTCTATTGAGTTTTGTGTTGTGAAGTTTTCAAGTTTTGGGTGAATTCTTTTGATGGATTATGGAACAAGGAGTGGCAAGAGACTAAGCTTGGGGATGCCCATGGCACCCCCAATATAATCCAAGGACACCAAAAAGTCTAAGCTTGGGGATGCCCCGGAAGGCATCCCCTCTTTCGTCTACTTCCATCGGTAATTTACTTGGAGCTATATTTTTATTCACCAACATGATATGTGTTTTGCTTGGAGCGTCTTATATTATTTGAGTCTTTGCTTGTTAGTTACCACAATCATCCTTGCTGTACACACCTTTTGAGAGAGCCATATATGAATTAGAATTTGATAGAATACTCTATGTGCTTCACTTATATCTTTTGAGCTTGATAGTTTTTGCTCATAGTGCTTCACTTATATCTTTTGAGCTTGATAATTTTTGCTCTAAGTGCTTCACTTAGGTCTTTTAGAGCACGGCGGTGGATTTGTTTTAAAGAAACTTGATCTCTCATGCTTCACTTTGATTATTTTGAGAGTCGTTAGTAGCATGGTAATTTGCTTAATGTTAATATACTTTGTGTTCAAGATATGTGAAACTTTCTTTTGAGTGCGTTGAATACTAAGATAAGTTTGATGCTTGATAATTATTTTTAGATATGGAGGTAATAATATCAAAGTCATGCTAGTTGAGTAGTTGTGAATTCGAGAAATGCTTGTGTTGAAGTTAGTAAATCCTGTAGCATGCACGTATGGTTAAAGTTGTGTAACAAATTTGAAGCATGAAGTGTACCTGGCTTGTGCATCCTTATGAGTGGCGGTCGGGGACGAGCGATGGTCTTTTACTACCAATCTATACCCCTAGGAGCATGCGCGTAGTACTTGATTTTTGATGACTTGTTAATTTTTGCAATAAGTATATGAGTTCTTTTGACTAATGTTGAGTCCATGGATTATATGCACTTTTACCTTTCCGCCATTGCTAGCCTCTTCGGTACCGTGCATTGCCCTTTCTCACATTGAGAGTTGGCGCAAACTTAGCGGTGCATCCAAACCCGTGATATGATATGCTCTATCACACATAAACCTCCTATATCTTCCTCAAAACAGCCACCATACCTACCTATTATGGCATTTCCATAGCCATTCCGAGATATATTGCCATGCAACTTTCCACCGTTCCATTCATCATTATTATGACATACATTACTTTTGTCATATTGCCATTGCATGATCATGTAGTTGACATCGTATTTGTGGCAAAGCCACCATGCATTATTTTCATACATGTCACTCTTGATTCATTGCACCATCCCGGTACACCGTCGGAGGCATTCATATAGAGTCATACCTTGTTCTAGTTTCGAGTTGTAATCTTTATGTTGTATTCAATAGAAGTGTGATGATCATCATTATTAGAGCATTGCCCAAAAAAAGAGAGAGAAAGGCCAAAAAAAAAGAAAGGCCCAAAAAAAAGAAAAGGGCAATGCTACTATATCTTTTTCCACACTTGTGCTTCAAAGTAGCACCATGTTCTTCATGTAATGAGTCTCATATTTTGTGCTTCAAAGTAGCACCATGTTTTTCATATATGAGTCTCATAAGTTGTATTTTTCATACTAGTGGGAATTTTTCATTATAGAACTTGGCTTGTATATTCCTACGATGGGCTTCCTCAAATGCCCTAGGTCTTCATGAGCAAGCAAGTTGGATGCACACCCACTAGTTTTCTTTTGTTGAGCATTCATAGCTCTAGTGCATCCGTTGCATGGCAATCCCTACTCCTCATATTGACATCAATTGATGGGCATCTCCACAGCCCGTTGATTATCCTCGTCAATGTGAGACTTTCTCCTTTTTTGTCTTCTCCACACAATCCCCATCATCTTCTATTCCACCCATAGTGCTATGTCCATGGTTCACGCTCATGTATTGCGTGAAGGTTGAAAAAGTTTGAGATTATTTAAGTATGTAACAATTGCTTGGCTTGTCATCGGGGGTATAGAAGTTGGGAAAATCTTTGTGTGACGAAAATGAAGCATAGCCTAACTATATGATTTTGTAGGGATGAACTTTCTTTGGCCATGTTATTTTGAGATGACATAATTATTTTTATTAGTATGCTTGATTTATTATTATTCTTATGTCAATATGAACTTTTGTCTTGAATCTTTCAGATCTGAATATTCATATCACAATTAAGAATATTTACATTGAAATTATGCCAAAGTATCACTCCGCATCAAAAATTCTCTTTTTGTCATTTACCTACTCGAGGACGAGCAGGAATTAAGCTTGGGGATGCGATCGTCTCCAACGTATCTATAATTTTGATTGCTCCATGCTACTTTATCTATTGTTTTAGACTATAATGGGCTTTATTTTCCACTTTTATATTATTTTGGGACTAACCTATTAACCGGAGGCCCAGCCTGTAATTGCTGCTTTTGCCTATTTCAGTGTTTCAAGAAACGGAATATCAAACGGAGTCCAAACGGAATGAAACCTTGGGAACGTGATTTTCTCACGAGCGTGATCCAGGAGACTTGGACCCTACTCCAAGGAGTGCAGAGGCGGTCACGAGGTGGGCGCGCCCCCCCAGGCGCGCCCCTGCCTCGTGGGCCCCCTGACGCTCCACCGACGTACTCGTTCCTCCTATATATACCTACGTATCCCCAACAGATCGGGGACGGAGCCAAAAACCTAATTCCACCGCCGTACCTTCCTGTATCCACGAGATCCCATCTTGGGGCCTGTTAGGAGCTCACGGAGGGGCATCCACCACGGAGGGCTTCTACATCAACACCATAGCCCCTCCGATGAAGTGTGAGTAGTTTACTTCAGACCTTCGGGTCCATAGTTAGTAGCTAGATGGCTTCTTCTCTCTTTTTGGATCTCAATACAATGTTCTCCCCCTCTCTCGTGGAGATCTCTTCAATGTAATCTTCTTTTTGCGGTGTGTTTGTTGAGACCGATGAATTGTGGGTTTATGATCCAGCTTATTTATGGAAAATATTTGATTCTTCTCTCAATTATTTTATGTATGATTTAGTTATCTTTGCAAGTCTCTTCGAATTATCCGTTTGGTTTGGCCAACTAGATTGGTAGTTCTTGCAATGGGAGAAGTGCTTAGCTTTGGGTTCAATCTTGCGGTGTCCTTACCTAGTGACAGAAGGGGTTGCAAGGCACGTATTGTATTGTTGCCATCGAGGATAACAAGATGGGGTATTTATCATATTGCATGAATTTATTCCTCTACATCATGTCATCTTGCTTAAGGCGTTACTCTGTTTTTAACTTAATACTCTAGATGCATCTTTGGATAGCGGTCGATGAGTGGAGTAATAGTAGTAGATGCAGAATCGTTTGGTCTACTTGTCACGGACGTGATGCCTATATACATGATCATTGCTGGATAACCTCATAACTATGCTCAATTCATCAATTGCTCAACAGTAATTTGTTCACCCACTGTAGAATACTTATGCTCTTGAGAGAAGCCACTTGTGAAACCTATGGCCCCCGGGTCTATTCTCATCATATCAATCTCCATCACTTTATTTACTTGCTTTGCTTTTACTTTTTACTTTGCATCTTTATACCAAAAATACCAAAAATATTATCTCTATCAGATCTCACTCTCGTAAGTGACCGTGAAGGGATTGACAACCCCTAATCGCGTTGGTTGCGAGTAGCTATCGTTTTGTGCAGGTACGAGGGACTTGCGCTTAGCCTCCTACTGGATTGATACCTTGGTTCTAAAAAACTAAGGGAAATACTTACGCTACTTTGCTGCATCATCCTCTCCTCTTCGGGGAAATCCAACGCAGTGCTCAAGAGGTAGCACTTCGGTCCATACAAATTTCTTATCCTTCTTGAGTAACTGTGTCAATTGTTTTGCTATGGTGGAGAACCCTTCAATAAACCTTCGGTAATATCCTGCCATTCCCAAGAAACTTCAGACGTCAAATTCTGCTGGCTGGTGGCTTCCATAAGTACTGCCTTGACCTTTCGGATCTGCGGCAACACCTTCTTGGGTTAATACATGGCCTAGAAAACCAACCTGTCTTAACCAAAATTCACATTTGCTGAACTTGGCGTATAATTGATGTTTCCTTAATTCTCCCAGTACAATCCTGAGATGTTCAGTATGCTCTTCCGGTGTCTTGGAGTTTACCAGAATATCATCAATGAACACCACAACAAATTTGTCCATAAATTTCATAAACACTTTGTTCATGAGGTGGACAAAATATGCGGGGGCGTTGGTCAGTCCAAACGGCATTACTGTAAGAATGCTGTCTTGGGGATATCTTCTGTCCGTACTTTTAATTGATGGTATCCCGACCTTAAATCAATTTTTGAGAAAACCTTGGCTTGAGCGAGGTGGTCAAATAAATCATTTATCCGTGGCATTGGATATTTGTTCTTGATGGTGACCATGTTGAGTGCTCGATAGTCTATACATAATCTTAGTGTCCCATCCTTTTTCTTTGCAAATAAGACCGGTGAACCCCAAGGTGAGGAGCTGGCTCGTATAAATCCCTTGTCCAGTAATTCTTTTATTTGCTTCTTTAATTCTACCAACTCGGAGGGTGCCATCCTATAGGGCTTCTTATAAATGGGGGTGGTTCCAGGTGCTAGCTCAATGCTGAATTCTGTTTCCCGGTCTGGTGGCATGCCTGGCAGTTCTTCGGGAAATACGTCGGGGAACTCACACACCACTGGAACTTTGCTTAACTCTGAAATGTCCACCTTGTTCAACCTTGATTGTCGTGATATTTGTCTTTCTTGAGCTGCAATTTTTATTGTCTTCCCGTGATAATGGGTAAGAATCACAGTCCGATTGAAGCAGTCGATAAATCCCTTGTTGGTGGTTAACCAGTCCATTCCTAGGATAACATCCAGTCCCTTATTTTCCAATACAATGAGGTTTGCATGAAACTTTAGTCCCTCAAACTCAATAACCAGACCTTGGCAGTAACTCTGAGTGATTTGCTTAATCCCGGGGGACTTGATGATCATGGATGTTTCCAAGGGAAGCATCGAAAAATCATTTTGCAAAGCAAATTTCTTTGAAATGAACGAGTGAGAAGCTCCAGAATCAAACAAAACCGTGGCAGGTATTGTGTTGACAGGGAACGTACCGAGTACAATATCCGGGGCATTCTGTGCTTCCTCCTTGGTCACATGGTTCAAGTGACCCTTCTTGTGATTGTTATTGGGGTTGAAGTTGTTACGTTTGGGTGCTAAATTATTTCCACCGTTGTTTGGCTTGGGAGTTGAGTTTCTTGGCTTTGGACACTGTTTTGCATAGTGCCCTTCCTCTCCACAAGCGTAGCAAGTAACACCTTGGCGGTATGTAAAATCCTTGTCCCTTGCATGAATTTTTTTGTTTGGGCGTGGCACATTGGTTGTGGACTTGTTTGCTCCATTCTTCTGAAAATCAGTCTTGTTCCAGTTGTTGCGTGCATGAGTAATCTGGTCCTTTTGCGCTTGCGAAAATCCTCCAAGCCGCGGCACTCATTTTCCAATGTAATGGCTCTGTCCACAAGTGTTTTGAAGTCTGGAAAGGTGTGTACGACCAGCTGGCATTTAAGTGCTGGTGCTAGACCGTCCAGAAATTTTTCCATCTTTTTATTTTCAGTCATGTGCTCTTCGTTGGCATAACGAGATAATTGGGTAAACTGACTATTGTACTCAGTCACTGTCATGCTTCTCTGCTTGAGGTCATCAAACTCCCTTTTCTTGATCTTCATAATGCTTCTGGGGATATGCGCCCCACGAAAACCTTCTTTAAATTCTTCCCAGGTGATGTTATTTTCATTGGGGTGCATGTGTAGGAAATTTTTCCACCATGATGCAGCTGCTCCAGTGAGGTAGTGAGGTGCATAAAGTACCTTCTCACGGTCCGAACATTGTGCAATAATTAATTTCCTTTCAATGTCTCGAAGCCAATCATCGGCCTCAAGCGGCCTATCCGTGTGTGAGAATGTTGGGGGACGTGTCTTTTGTAGTTCAGACAATTTGGAATGCTGCTGATATGGTTCACGGTGATTTCCCATGTTGATGACACGATTCATCATTTCTTGATGCTGCTGTTGGCTTTATTCATAAAGGCGACATACTTGAGAAAATGCTGCTTCACTGCCCTGCTGACTTGACTGCCCCTGTGTGAAGTTGTTGCTTGTTTGGGTACCATAATTTTCTTCTGGCGGACTTGGCATGGAACGAGTCCAAGGACGAGGCATTTTCCACTCTGGGGGTATTTTTTGTAAAACTCATGAGAAAAGAAAACTGAGTCGCAAAAATTAAAGAAATTCGCAAAGGCAGAATTTTAAAAGCTCCAAGATTTTTCAAGAAAATATTTGATTGCGCACGGAGAAGGACTGCTCAGTACATATCTTACACGCAAGCAGTAATTATACAATACATCACTCAGGATGTGCGTACACATTCCTGACATGTTATTTAGGCTAGTGCACTTCTCCCAGTTCCTACATGGTGCGCACACAAACTACTTCTCACCAAACCTATATACATATAAACATATCACACAAGCTGGGACATCGCACAGCTGCTAGGCGCACTCAGTCGGAGATGGCAAGGATTTCCCTTGGCCTGCCGAGGGTAAGACCCAGTGATGCTGGGGACTCAACCTCCTCCTCACTAATAGGCTCCAGGCGCGAAGTGCTGAGTTGAGGAGCTGGTGCGGGCGTGACAGGTGGTGCAACACGGACTGGAGTAGGAGCAATGACTTGGTCAAACTCCTCAGTGGTAAGCAGGCGACGAGCAGTGGTGAGGATGGCAGGTGCATAGGATGCTGCGGATGAGACGTAAGTCAGTGGTGGTGCTGTGTGGAGGAGCTCCCTCCTGTTGGCAGAACAGCCATGGACTGAGTCCATACGAGCAGCCACGAGGTCGTCCACGAGGTTATCAAAAGCTGCCTCAAGAGCCTTGAGATACTCAACAAGCATCTCAATAGCCTCATCTCGCTCTCCCCTAGGGCAAGCAAATGCATAGTGACAAGTGTATGACACGTGGCATGGGAGGTAGCGGTAGCGACGAGTCTTCATCGAAGGAAGAACATCCCGGAGGTGAGCTATCGCCTCCCGGGCAGCCATCTGCATGGCATGCCTCTCCGTAGGCATGGCCCTTCCCACAAATCGGAAGTGGCGTGACTCCGAACACCCTCCCTTGAATTGCACCGCGGCCTGGTGCATAGACACGCTGTCGCTGATCTTGTTTGGTAGAGTGTGAACCTTTGGGCGAGCCGATGGCCCAATCGCGATCTTGACGATGGAGGTGAGGAGCTTGATAAACCCCTCAGGTACATTGGCGAACACCTGTGACTCACAGTCGCTGCTAGCCATCTACAAAAGTAGACAAAAATTCTGAATAGTCAGATCATAAAGTTATGATGACTAACAGAAATTGCTACATTTTGCAAAATGCAAAAAATCGCACTTAAGACGCTAATAACCGATTAGCGATCGCACCTAGTGGTTTCCTACAGTCAGCCTAGCTCTGATACCAACGTTGTCACGACTGGTTTTCTAATAAAACATTTATTGAGAAACTGACCCTTTTATTTCCAGTATAGAAGAATCCTCCTTACTGGTAGACAAATTCTTGATACAGAAATCCAGAAGGACAAAATATTATACAAGGTTGAGCTGAGGCTGCTCAACAATTTATTACAAGCACGCCGATATTGTACATAAAGGCGGATATGACACAAGGGTATGGTGGCATAACTGCTGACTCGTAATAGAAGTGGTGGTGGATATGTCACAGTGATGTGGGTGACATGACTCCTAAATCTTACAGCTCATCGAGCGCCGGAGTGAGGCTTGATGATTTTATGCGGGTAGCGGAAGCGCATATGATACAGGTGACCAAATTCCAGGATCGAACGGGACTGACTAGGACTCCTCTAGGCGTCGGACTCACTATCGAACTCTTCATCCATAAGATCGCCTTCGTCAACATCTGGTCAAATCAACAAGCCAGGTGAGTACTTTGAATGAACTCGCAAGACAGTTCAGACATAAGATATAACAAATGCAAACATGATGCACATGAGCAGTTTAGCAGTGCACGCTCAGATAATAAATTTGCAAGGCATGTTAAAGAAAAAGGGAAGTCAGGCGGTAGTCCTCCCGAAATCCCAATAAAATAACTGAGGACCGATCGGGTGTCTGAAGCGATGCCTCAAACGGTAAACAAATAAATTAACATGCCGCAGTCGGGCGTCGGGGCAACACCACAAAAAGGGCTTATATTGAAATGTAAATAATAGTGCGTGCCACAGTCGGACGTCTGAGCGACATCACATAAAGGGCTTATATCGAAAGTAGATAACAAAATGCCACAGTCGGACGTCTGAGCGACATCACATAAAGGGCTTGAGGGAGTCCTGGATTAGGGGGTGTCCGGATAGCCGAACTATCACCGTTGGCCGGACTCCTGGACTATGAAGATACAAGATTGAAGACTTCGTCCCGTGTCCGGATGGGACTTTCCTTGGCGTGGAAGGCAAGCTTGGCGATACGGATATGTAGATCTCCTACCATTGTAACCGACTCTGTGTAACCCTAACCCTATTCGGTGTCTATATAAACCGAAGGGTTTTAGTCCGTAGGACGAACAACAATCATACCATAGGCTAGCTTCTAGGGTTTAGCCTCTCTGATCTCGTGGTAGATCTACTCTTGTACTACCCATATCATCAATATTAATCAAGCAGCAGTAGGGTTTTACCTCCATCGAGAGGGCCCGAACCTGGGTAAAAACATCGTGTCCCTTGTCTCCTGTTACCATCCGCCTAGACGCTGATTCGGGACCCCTACCGAGATCCGCGGTTTGACACCGACATTGGTGCTTTCATTGAGAGTTCCTCTGTGTCGTCACCTTAGGCCCGATGGCTCCTCCAATCATCAGCAACAACGCAGTCCAGGGTGAGACTTTTCTCCCCGGACAGATCTTCGTATTCGGCGGCTTTGCGCTGCGGGCCAATTCGCTAGGCCATCTGGAGCAGATTGAAAGCTACGCCCCTGGCCATCAGCTCAGATTTGGAAGCCTGAACTATACGGCCGATGTCCGAGGAGATTTGATCTTCGAAGGATTCGAGCCACAGCCAAGCGTGCCGCACTGTCTCGATGGGCGCGATCTTGCTCTACCGCCGAACAGTGTCTTGGAGGCCACACCAGCGTCCGCTCTGACCCTTAGCTCGGAGCCGACTCCGCCGATCAAGGACGAGTGGTTGGACACCGCCTCGGGGGCTACGATCTCTACAGCGATTGAGACGAACTCCATCTCTGTCCTTTGCGAAGACCGTGACTCCAAGGTGTCGGACTCCTCTCCGGACTCCGAACCCTCCGTGCCCCTGCCAATCGAATCCGATTGGGCGCCGGTTATGGAGTTCACTGCCGCGGACATCTTTCAGCACTCGCCCTTTGGCGACATCCTGAATTCACTAAAGTCTCTCTCTTTATCGGAGAGCCTGGCGGACTACGGTCGGGAAGGTTGAGATCGGGACGACGAAGAAATTCAACGCCCACCCACCACCCACTTTGTAGCCACTGTCGATGATTTAACCGACATGCTCGACTTCGACCAAGACATCGGCGGTATGGACGGCGATCTTGGAGCGACCAAGAACCAGTGCCTACGAGGGCACTGGAAGGCCACCTCGTCATATGACATATACATGGTGGACATCCCAAAAGATGGGAGCAGCGATGGAACAACGGAGGATGACCCCTCAAGAAGCAGCCCAAGCGCCCGGCGTCGTGGCGTCGCTCTAAATCCGCCACAGCAAAAGCGGTGATTCCGCATGGGAGATAATAACACCCGAGCGGTGCGAAGACAAACCCTCCGGCAGGATTCAGCACGGAGGAGGAGAAGCCAGCCCTCATGATAGAGGGGCAGAGAGGGAGGTGGAGGGCGATAATTATATGCCTCCCTCCGAAGATGAGGCAAGCCTCGGCGACAGCGCAATTTGTCGTGCCGAGGATCCCGCCGAACAGGAGGCGTTTCAAGCGCAGGCTTATGGCCACGGCAAGCAGCCTCAAGAAAAAGCAGCAACAACTTAGAGCTGACCAAGACCCGCTAGCTGACAGATGGACTGAAGTCCTTGCAGCCGAAGAGTATGATCTCGAACGCCCCTCCAAGAAATACCCAAAAACGCAGGCTGCTACCCCAATTAGAGGTAGCAACACCCAAACCTACATCACCAGTGCATGATGCGGCCGACCGGCCACCCCGTGGCCGCGACAGAGAGGCCTCTAGACCCTCCATTCAAGCCGCACCCCGGCGCCGCTCGACCAAGGCACGGGGAAACGTGCCAGACCTGCGAAACATATTGGAGGACAAGGCAAGGCAAACAAGATCGATCTACGGATCGCGTGGGCGCCCCACGACATGTGATGATAACCGTCACGCCGGATACAGCAACTCCGGCGGGCGAACACAATAGACAAAGCTCATTTGAGCTGCATCGTGATATATTGTCTGAGGCGCCAAGACACCCACTATGCTTCACGGTAGTGATGGATCATCAAATCCCGAGGGTTTCAAACCCTTAAACATCGAATCATACGATGGCACAACAGATCCTGCGGTTTGGATCGAGGACTACCTCCTCCATATCCACATGGCCCGCGGTGATGACCTACATGCCATCAAATACCTCCCACTCAAGCTTAAAGGACCAGCTCGGCATTGGCTTAACAGCTTGCCGGCAGAATCAATTGGTTGTTGGGAGGACACGGAAGCCGCATTCCTTGATAACTTCCGGGGCACATATGTGCGACCACCGACGCCGATGACCTCAGCCACATAATTCAGCAGCGGAAGAATCGGCCGACAATTACGTACACGGTTCCTAACCAAGAAAAATCAAATCGTTGATTGTCCGGATGCGAGGCCCTTGCATCCTTCAAACATAACATCTGCGACGAGTGGCTTGCCCGGCACCTAGGACAGGAAAAGCCGAAATCCATGGCAGCCCTCACAACGCTCATGACCCGCTTTTGTGCGGGAGAGGACAGCTGGCTAGCTCGTAGTAACAACTTGACCAAAAACCCTGGTAGTTCGAATACCAAGGACAACAATGGCAGGTCGCGTCGCAACAAGAACAAGCGCCGCGTTAACGGCGATAATGCTGAAGATACGACAGTCAATGCCGGATTCAGAGTCTCTAAATCCGGTCAGCGGAAAAAGCCGTTCAAAAGAAATACTCAGGGCCCGTCCAATCTGGACCGAATACTCGATCGCTCGTGCCAAATACATGGCACCCCCGAAAAACCAGCCAACCACATCAACAGGGACTCAAACAGGCAGGCAAGTTAAATGCCGATCTCAATGACAAGGGGCTGCATAGCGATGACGAGGAGGAGCCCCGGCCGCCGAACAATAGAGGACAGAAGGGTTTCCCCCCACAAGTGCGGACAGTGAACATGATATACGCAACCCATATACCCAAAAGGGAGCGGAAGCGTGCGCTAAGGGACGTATATGCGATGGAGCCAGTCGCCCCAAAGTTCAACCCATGGTCCTCCTGCCCGATCACGTTTGATCGAAGGGACCACCCCACTAGCATCCGCCACGGCAGATTCGCCGCATTGGTTCTTGACCCAATCATTGACGGATTTCACCTCACTAGAGTCCTGATGGACGGCGGTAGCAGCCTGAACCTGCTCTATCAGGATACAATGCGCAAAATGGGCATAGACCCCTCAAGGATTAAACCCACAAAGACGACCTTTAAAGGCGTCATACCGGGTGTAGAGGCCAATTGTACAGGCTCAGTTACACTCGAAGTGGTCTTCGGATCCCCGGATAACTTCCAAAGCGAAGAGTTAATCTTCGACATAGTCCCGTTCAGCAGCGGCTGTCACGCACTACTTGGACGAACCGCATTTGCAAAGTTCAATGAGGTGCCGCACTACGCATACCTCAAGCTCAAGATGCCAGGCCCTCGAGGAGTAATCATGGTCAATGGAAACACCGAACGCTCTCTCCGAACGGAGGAGCATACGGCGGCCCTCGCAGCGGAGGTGCAAGGTAGCCTCTCACAGCAATTCTCGAGTCCGGCCACTAAACGTCCGGCCACTGTCAAGCGCGCCCGGAGTAACCTACAACAAGACCGCCTGGCACGATCCAAGCACGCGTAGCAATCCGGCCCCAACCCCAGCCCTCGCGAAATTGCGAAGCCAGTACTACACGTACATAACTACGCTCTGGAGATACCATGGGCATAAGGGGAGGGGCACGACCACGACACGCCCGGAATGCGGCTCAACCGCACAAGGGGCTCCCGATTGTGTCATTCTTTTTATTTTTTCTTTTTTCTTACTTTCAGGACTCCGTTTTCCAGAAGCCCTGACTGGCACTAGAATTGCCGAACTCACGATGCAACAGCTAGGGAAGCAGAAAGCTACGTCGAGTGTCCAGGTGGTCTCTACTACGAGCATTATACCTGTTTTACATACCATCCCGCAGCTTACCCCTGGAGGGGGACATGTTAAATAGTCCCATCCCTTGCTTATCGCACTATTTGTATCGTTCTGTTTTCATCGCAGTACCTTTTTGAATAAACAATACATAGCTTTTGCCTATTATTGCACTCCTTTCTTTATCTATATATATGTTCATTTCATGACATGTTGCACCCGTACACTTTGGTACGGCCAATACACCAGGGGCTTAAGTACCCCAAAAATATGGTGTGATAAGTCCGAACACTTTCACAAGTGCGGCACCCGAACTTATAGCATTATATGCATCGGCTCGAATCATGTCTTGGGTCAATAGTTGGGTTTGCCCGACTCCCATGTTTTGGTACCTTACGTTACATTATATCGGCTAAGGTAGTCTTTGGGAGAACCACTGCGATTGTGCCCGGTTGAGCTGGGTTGAGCACCTCGATGAGAAAGCTAAAACTGACCGTCATGATAGGGCGAGAGCGATCGCTGTTCGAGAGGTTTTTCGGCTACCTAAAGACTTATGCCGCTTAGAGCAAGGAGTCGGCATTGTCCGCCAAGGCGTGGATAGCGCCCGAACTCGGTCTTCCGAATACTAGGGGCTTCACGAAATTTAAAATTATAGAATTCTATGGCTAAGTGAGAGTGTTCAAGCACTATAAGTCCGGTTGCCTTGTTCGTTGCGTTGAGCTCCTCCTAGAAGGACCCAAGAATGGGAACAAGAGCGCTCAAGTTTATCTGAACACCCAGCACCCGTGGCATGGGGCTGAAGCCAACGACTTGCCATCTCTCAAATTTGATAAGCGGCCGCCTGAAGGTAATATTTTAAATTCAAGCGTTGCTTAGCGCATATGAACAAGTTTTCAGCGTACATGATAACAAATGCGAGTCTATTCAAAATTACATCTTTGGAGCATTCACCGCTATCTGGCGGGCACCCTTGAGACGCCCTCATAGTACATTTCGGGCTTGCGATGCTCCTTCCCTTTGGTGGCCCATCCGTCACAAGCTTCTCGCATCCAGCTTGCCCCAGTGCACTTTAGCATGGGCAAGGGCCCGACGGGCACCTTCAATGCAGACGGAGCGCTTGATGACTTCAATCCATGGACAGGCGTCCACCAGCCGCTGCACTAGCCGAAGTAGCTCCCAGGCATGGCTTCCAATGGCCACAGCCGAACTATGAGGCCCTTCATGGCCTGTTCGGCGACCTTGGAGCTCGACCAGCTGCTTTAGCTGGTCGCTTAGGGGCACCGGATGTCCGCCTCGACATCTTGAGACCGAACACCTTTTCCGTTGAGCTCCCCTCCTTGGCGCGGTAGAACGCGGTAGCATCAGACACACTACGGGGCAGATCTGCGAATGCTCCTGGAGAGCTCTGGATTCGGGTAAGTAATAGATAACTCACTTTCACATGCTTGCTTTGCATAAAGAATGCCTTACCCGCCGCTATCTTCTTTAATGATTCAATTTCTTGGAGGGCTTTTGGGCTTGGCCTTAGCGGCTTTGGCACTCTCAAGAGCCGAGGCGAGCTCGGACTCTCGAGTCTTGAGTCACGCTCAAACTCTCGTGTTTTTCCACGAGCCTAGAGCTCTTGCCGCACCTCCGCCACCCGCGCCTCCTGCTTCTCTCGCTCGGTGCGCTCCGCGGCCGCTTTGCTTTCGGCCGTGGACACCGCTTCCTTCAGGGTCGCCACCTCGTTCGTGGCCCTTACAATACCCACGTTATTCCTGTCATTTTTTGCAACCAAATACTTTCTATAAGGTATTACTTTAATAAGGTATTACTTACCTTCCTTGTCCTCGAGCTGCTTCTTGGCAAGGCCGAGCTCGTTCTGGGACCGCTGGAGGCTCTGCTTCAATGCATTGACCTCCGCAGTCAGTGCGGCAGAGGTCAGCAGCGCAGCCTGCATTCCCATATTGACATACTTATGTTAGACTCTTGCGTATATCTTTTTAGATCCTCAGTCCGGCTTTTCTTCCCGAACACGAACTAAGCATCGGGGCTACTGTGCATGCGGTAATATTTTTACATATTCTAAACCTACCTCAAAGCCTGTTAGAAGGCTGGTGCAGGCTTCATCAGCCCGCTCTTGGCGGACTGAACTTCTGGATCACCACACTCATAACAGTGCGGTGCTCCTCGTCGATGGAGGCGCCTTTAAGCGCCTCCAGCAAGCTATCCGGTGCCTCCGGATGGACGGAGGTCACCGACACCGTAGTCTTACCCTTCTTACGAAGGGGCCGCTTGCCGGACTTCGGAACCAGAAGGTTCGATGCGAGTCCGCACAGGCCAAACTTAGAGCCCTCTGGGGTTTCGCCCCCTTTGCACCCGGAGTACGGGAGATCGCCTTGCGGCGCCTCCAGGACCACCTCCTCCTGGCTGGGCCCCTTTTGGGACTCCACCGTGGTGTCGTCTGCGTCACGAGGGGAGGAGGTGGTCAGAAGTGAAGTGTTATTCACATCCGGCGAATTGAGGGAGCCGCTCGGCAAGCGGCGAGCTCGTCCTAGGCGGGCTACATGGTTATATTCGGTGTTAGAAGACACTGTCGACAAATAAAAAGCCATGAGCTATTCAGAGTCCGGACACTTACGATCTCGCCAGGGCTTGGCCCTTGTTGGCCCTCCTCCTCGTCGTTGTCGGTGTTGGTGGAGAAGTCCGGAGGAAGGTCCTTCCTTTCTTGGACCCTCCGGCCTCCCGATCAGGCGGCCTTCCTTTTCTTCTCTCCCCCCGCTGGGGGAGAGGCTTCTTTTTCCTCCTCCTCTTCCTCAGAGGAGGATTCCGCCTCAGAGTCGTCGGACGATGAGTTCGACAGCACCTGGCGCCGGGAGCTCCTTCGAGTTCCCGTGGCCTTCTTCTTGGCCTTCTTCTTTGGCACCACGTGAGGTGCCGGAGCCAGCAGCCCCGTCAATCGGGCGTCCGCTGGGTCTTCTGGCAAGGGGGCCGGACAGTTAATCTGTCCGGATGTCTTCAGCCAGTCCTGTCAAAGGTTAGGGAGTTTTAGATCCCGCGTAGAGTCAAACTATGAAAAAAGAGTCCCATAAAGGGTAAAATAACTTACCTCGCTGGCCTGATGCTGCGAGATGAATCCGTGATCTTCGGTAGCGGATGTGGGAGCCTCGGCGCCCTTGAACAGCACCTTCCAGGCATCTTCGTACGTAGTGTCGAAGAGCCTTTTCAGAGTTTGGTGTTGTGCCAGATCGAACTCCCACAATTTGAAGGCCTGTTGTTGGCATGGGAGAATCCGGCGGATGAGCATCACCTGGATTACATTGACAAGCTTGAGATTCTTGTCCACCAGGTTTCAGACACAGGTTTGGAGTCCGGGCAGCTCTTCCAAATCACCCCACGTCAGGCCCGTCTCTTTCCATGATGTGAGCCGTGTGGGGAAGCCAGATCGAAATTCGGGGGCCGCCTCCCATTGAGAGTCGCGCGGCTCGGTGATGTAGAACCACCCCGATTGCCACCCCTTTATGGTCTCCACAAAGGAGCCCTCGAGCCATAAGACTTTGGCCATCTTGCCAACCATGGCACCTCCGCACTCCGCTTGGCGGCCGCCCACTACCTTTGGCTTGACATTGAAGATCTTTAGCCATAAGCCGAAGTGGGGATGGATGCAGAGGAAGGCCTCGCACACGATGATGAACGCCGAGATGTTGAGGATGAAATTCGGGGACAGATCATGGAAGTCCAGGCCGTAGTAGAACATGAGCCCCCGGACAAATGGGTGAAGTGGAAAACCTAGTCCGCGGAGGAAGTGGGTGAGGAACACCACCCTCTCATGGGGCCTGGGGGTTGGAATGAGCTGCCCCTCGTCGGGGAGCCGGTGCGCGATGTCGAGTATCCGGCCTTCCACATCTTTTTGATGTGCACCTCCGTGACGGAGGAAGCCATCCACTTGCCTCCCGCTCTGGACATAGTTGGAGAAGGATGAGGTGGGATGTGCGGACTTGGGCGCTGGAGCTCGAGTGCGCGGAAATGGATGAGCAAAGGAGGAAGAAGGCGTAGGTCAAAAGGTGGATCCTTATCCCCTTATATGAACGGACGAAGCTATGCGTCCCCCGCTAGCCTGGTAAAACTCGCTTATCCCCCAAGCGCCGTAATGAATGGCGCGGTTGGGTTACCCACGTCCGTATTGATGGGAATCCTGGAATAAGGGGGCACGATCTCCGCTTTGATAAGGCGTGCCAAGAAACCGCCTCGCTAAACGCTACCGAGGTGGAGCAGAAAAGCGATTCATATAAAGGCTGTCCGTAGTGCGATGTCACGCCCGGAATCGTCGGCAGATCTGTGCAAAGGTTATTCTCTACGGTAGTATGTGGAACTTGTTTTCTGAGCTGGACACTATCCTTGTGTTAAAATCTTCTATGAAGTATTGGAGGAGGAACCCGCCTTGCAATCTTGAAGACAATATCTGCCGGACTCGTCGTCATTGAAGCCTGGTTCAGGGGCTCTTGAGGAGTCTGGATTAGGGGTGTCCGGATAACGAACTATCACCGTTGGCGGACTCTGGACTATGAAGGTACAAGATTGAAGACTTCATCCCGTGTCCGGATGGGACTTTCCTTGGCATGGAAGGCAAGCTTGGCGTACGGATATGCAGATCTCCTACCATTGTAACCGACTACGTGTAACCCTAACCCAATTCGGTGTCTATATAAAGCTGAAGGGTTTTAGTCCGTGGGGCGAACAACAATCATACCGAGGCTAGCTTCTAGGGTTTAGCCTCTCGATCTCGTGGTAGATCTACTCTTGTACTACCCATTGCATCAATATTAATCAAGCAGGGTAGGGTATTACCTCCATCGAGAGGGCCGAACACAGGTAAAACATCGTGTCCCTTGTCTCCTGTCACCATCCGCCTAGACGCACAGTTCGGGACCCCCTACCCGAGATCCGCCGGTTTTGACACCGACAGGGCTTATATCGAAAGTAAATAACAAGAATGCCACAGTCGGACGTCTGAGCGACATCACATAAAGGGCTTATATCGAAAGTAAATAGCAAGAATACCACAGTCGGACGCCTGAGAGACATCACATAAAGGGCTTATATCGAAAGTAAATAGCAGGAATGCCACAGTCGGACGTCTGAGCGACATCACATAAAGGGCTTATATTTCATCTTCGTATTCAAGCAGTTTAAATCATTCCAAGGAAATACTCAGCTCATAATAATAAATGGGTTAGTCCATCCACGAAATAACCTTCAGCTGGGTTTGACACTCATGTACCGTTACTGGAGATTGTCACCGAGGTCGATAATTGAGGCGGACGTGAGGACCGTCATCGACAACGACATAGATGAGTTGACCACAGTCCTTGACCACAGATTCGGTTACTTGAATGATTTTGACTCTGCAGAGTTTGTACTCTTTAACCACAGCTAACGGATTTCAGTAGTCACAAGGCACTAGTTCGTTTACGACGTTTTAGAAGAAACACATCTAACCAGTACACACCCATTCCACATTCCGCTGCCAGGAATCACCCTAGGCACCGTTCAAGAAAAACTCTAAGACGGGGAGGTCACAACGTCGAATAGCATGGGATCAAATTTATATCGCGCGCTCTAAGGGGTGCCCCCCTCTTGGTCCCAGCCGGAAACACCCATGCTCCCTGACCGGATGACGGGCTTTAATCCAGGGCCATGGAACCCTCATCACGGTCCCTCTATTTGGTGTGTACAAGGAAAGAGGTTTGCAACTTACTAAACCACACTCTTTGCAGAAAACATGTGGCAGCATGAAGGGGGAAACGAACGGGATCGAGACCTGATCCACGTTAACACAGGAGTTAGACGGTTGACGTAAGACTGGCATGCCACAACAATACCAGCTTACCACCTTCATGTCACCACATGATCATGTTGTATTCCATCAAATGAATACACCCAGTTTTGAAGCTCACACATAGTGGCCTTGCATGCAATATAATACTCAAAGTGTTTATGTGAACATGCCATGAAATAAATACTCAAGCAAACATGCAAAACACTCATCATATCAAAGGTTCAAACATGCTTGCCTAGTTAGGAGTAATCGGAGTCTAGCTCGGTGAAGTTTGCGGTCCCCTCACCTCCTCCGGTATCTACGGTATAAAGAAAACGCATACTAACGTAAATACCGTGTGTGCAGAAAAAGTGTTCCAAATATTTTTCAATTAAATATGATAAAAAACTAGACAGAAAATTAAAGATGACAGAAAAAGAATCAATTCAAAATCATCTTTATTTTAAAAGTTATTAAGGTTTTAGTCCAGGGACTCATCTGTAATGAAACAGAAAGTTTCCAGGGGTTAGTTTATAAAAACAGAAAACGTTTCGATTAGGAACACGTCAACCCCAAAGCAAAACGTATTCTGCCTGAAGGCGTTTTCAGAAAACGGTTTGAAGAAAAAGAAAAAAAAGCTGACGAGGGGGGGGGGGTCCACCCTCAGGTTTGAATTCCAAACAGAGCCACCGGCGCCCGAGGGTCGTGATGGTCGCCGGCGTCGATCCACGGCGAGTTAGGAGGAGTGGTGGGTACCTACGGACTCAGCGTGCTCTCCCGCGTCTGGGGGTGGTGGAGTTAGTAGTAGGCGAGCACCACGTCGACGGCGGCCCCAACTCCGGCGGACGGTGGTTCGGGCGTTGGTGGAGCTCGCCGGGGAGGGCTACAAACATCGAATTGAGGCTCGGGTTAGAGCATTAGGTGTAGTAGGAGGCGACTCGCACGGTCTGGGAGGTGGGGGTGGTCTCACCAGAGTGAATTGCGCCGGAGCCCGAGGCGGATCGGGGCGGCCGGAGTCGAGGAAGGAGACCTCCTCGAGGTCCTCCTAGTGGCTAGGCGAGGCTCTGGTGAGGTGGAGGAGTGGCGCTGGGTTGAGAACGAGCTCGAGGGCTTCTTTTATAGCCGGTCCGAGGCGGTGGCCGAGAACGGGATAACTCCGGTGACGATTACGGCGAGGCAGTGGTTGGTCAGGTGATTTAGGGGTCGGGGCAGCAGCGGATAGGTTCACTGGTTCCATCCCCGGCGAAGTTTGGCAAAACTTGGGCGTTACTCCATGTATTCGGCGGAACGGCCTCACGGGGCTCGTCGGCGGCAGAGAGCGCGCCCTGTGCTGCTCAGGCCACGATGACTGTGCTGCAGCACGCACAGGGAAGGAGACGGCCACGCGGAGGCCTCTAGTGGTGTGGGTGGTGCCGGACGGCGCCGAAAGGCAGGGCCGGCCCCTGCTGGCCGCCATGGGTGGCTCTGCCACCACAGAAGACACCGGTGTTGGCGGGACACGTCGCCACCGACGCTTGTGCCCGTCCAAACGACCGTGTGGCACTCTGGGTAAGGAGGGGGAACAGGGAACAAGGCGCCACTACAGTTACTGGCGAGATCGATGCCGTGCTCAGAAGAAAACGACGCTCTCGACTGAACCAACACTGAAACTCTGAATTTCCTGAATTTGGACAGCAACAGTGCATGCCAGGTGTTCAATGAAATGCTTTTGGCATGTGAGAAATTTTCCTGGAGCTGATCTTTGGTGAGGTGGTCTCTTGATGCATCTAGGGGCTGCCTGATTTATCTCATAATTTTTGGAGAAGAAAAATATTGAATTTCACCAAAAATGGTAAATCTGGTCCAATCTTGCAGCAAGCAAAATTTGAAAAATTTAATTGTGGAAGAGTGGATCTTGATGGATCTAGGTTGGGGGTACTAAGGACAAGTCTGGGGAGTTTGTTTGAGACCAAAACTCAAAAGGAAACTGGTACTCCCTTTGTAAATCACCTAGGTCCAATATAAAAGACAGAAACTGTTTTGAGGGTAAAATAAATAGAATAAAAATAAAAATGGGTTGAGCTTGCTGGGATTGGATATTTGAATTGACCCACAGTGGGCGGAGGGGTTTTGGAAGAAAGTTTCGATCATGGGGCATGGCAAAAGAGGATGGTTTGAAAAAAAAGAATAAAACCAAAACCCATAGGGTTTCTTTTTAAATGAAAAACTTTTTTCCAAAATTAATTGAGATGAGTCAACACCAAAAGAAAAGCCTTCAATACCAAACATCAAGGTTGGGGATGACAAAAATAAAATATTTGACATAATAGAATTTTTTTGAGAAAGAGAGCCTTTTAAGAAAGATTTTAAATAGCCTCCTTCAAATCAAATAAAGAATTTGATAAAAACCACATAAAAAAATTTGCAGTGTCACACTTTGTTCTTGTTATTGGAGTAGTAGAGTCATTGTTTTTAGATCCATCATGATAGAAATGTTATGTTATCCTTGGAGTATTTTGATATGATGATATTATGCTTAGATTATTTGTTGGATATTGCTATGACTTGGATTATAGTTTGATAGTTGATATCGGAGTATCAGTTATCACAGTTATACTTTTGGGGATAAATTCCGTCATTAAGTTGGTCAGGTGCCACCGAACCGGGCTTTCTCCAGTGAAACCATGCTTACCTTTATGGGAAGGTCCTAACTGGGTCTAGTGTCATGCCTCTCGCCGGTGCCTCCAACGAGGAAAGGTTATGGGTGCGCGCTACCCTGATCAGGCAGGCGGACATAAGCCTTGTGTGCCTGTTGTTGTTGTTATGTGCACATGTCCCCGTTTGGGACGGTTTATTGTTTTGGCCACAACGGTGGCCGTTGGTGTCTTTGGTAGACACGAGGCCACCCAGGACTAGCCCAGTGGGGAGTGAGTCGGAGTGGCCGGGAGAGTGTCATGGCAGTAGATTGGTTTTGTCGGAACTCCATTGGTCCACCCGAATGGGAGTGCGAGGCCATGGGTTCCGTGGTGTGGGTACAGTGCGCTACCTGTGCAGAGTGTGTGTGTTTAATCTATCGATAGCCACGTCGTCGGTCATGGGCATAAGTTCGTACTAGGTCACAACGTTCGATCAACACTCACATGACGGAATGACTTATAGGTGATTTATATGTTGATAGTTTGAGCAGTACAGATTGGCAGGATGTTGATGATGATGTTGGAGACCAAGTATTGGTCATGGTAGTGATCGCCATAAAGATCACCATTTGAGACCAAGTGTTGGTCATGGTTGTGATCGCCGGAAAGATCACCGTTTGGTTACAAGACCATGAGGTTGGTCCGTTTGTGATCCATGAATGATCACCGTTTGGTTTTGATCACGAGGTGATCGAGATGGTATATTGCTTGGACGGTTAGCCAAGAGTGATATGGTTATGGAGATCTGAGATGGTGATTTATCAGTATGATAGTTGTTTCACACCATGTTTAGTAGTTGCTTCATCATAGTAGTTGTTAATTTAATTAACCTGTTAATGCTATGTCATTGTCTTGCCTTGATGTTTATGGTTGTGAGCTTGCAAGTACATTCAATGTACTGACCCGGCGTGTCATGCCAGATTGCAGGTGATGCCATGATTGCTTGATTGCTTATTGAGGTTGCCGTGCGTGCGAGCTAGATCGTGTCCCGGCCAGAGTCCCTGCGGAGTGGAGTTTCACCACCTTCGTCGTTGTTCCGCTGCTAGAAGTATTTCACTGCTACGACTTGTTCCGCTGCTAGCATAGAGCAAGTGTAGTATCGCAGGCGTAGTGTCGCCATGCTGATGTGCTTCTTTGTAACATCAAACCCTTGTAATATTATTCTTGTAATAAGAGATGATTTGTTCTATGTCAAGAAGTGCCGTATTCCAGAGACTTTTCCTCGATCTGTGGGCTAGAATACGGGGCGTTCCGGTTTCTCTGAGCCGGGGTGCCACAATGAGGTTCATCTTGATGCATTTCATCGTTTTCTTCATATTGATGTGTCCCACTTGTGGATGCTTCCATGTCAACTCTTGGTTCACCTTGTCATGAGGTACAAGCTTCCACTTGGACGGACGAGGTACTCTCCTTCACCTCCGTTGGACGAATCTTGCCAATAGACAAGTCTTGGATTGCTTCCGAAGGGTCTTTGTCTCCTACATCAATTGGCAATTGCTCTACTTGCGAGCCGTTAGATTCATCAAACTTCACATCTACCGTCTCTTCAAGCTTTTGGGCGAAATTATTGTAGACACGGTAAGTGTGAGAGTTTGAGCCATAACCAAGTAGGAAACCATCATGAGATTTGTGAGCAAATTTAGAACGATGATGGTTATCAAGAATGTAACACTTTGAGCCAAATACTCGAAAGTATTCAACTTGGGGTTTGTTACCGGCGAGGAGTTCGTATGCCGTCTTACCGAGTAGCTTGTGAAGATACAAGCGATTTGTTGCATGACAAGCTGTCTCAACCGCTTCCGCCCAAAAGTGTTTTGGAGTCTTGTACTCATCAAGCATCGTTCTCGCCATCTCAATAAGAGTTCGGTTCTTCCTCTCAACAACTGTATTTTGTTGAGCTGTGTACATAGCCGAGAATTCGTGTGAAATCCCTTCTTCGTCAAGAAAGGTATCCACATTTGCGTTCTTGAACTCAGTTCCGTTGTCGCTGTGAACCTTCTTGATCTCCACTTCAAATTGATTTTGGGACTTCCTAGCGAAGTTCTTGAAGATCTTTCGGACATGGATTTATCATCAAGAAAGAACACCCACGTAAATCTTGAAAAATCATCGACTATAACTAGACCAAATGAGTTTCGACCAAGACTCTTGTAGCCATTGGGACCAAAGAGATCCATATGAAGTAGCTCGAGCGGTCTTCTCGTGGTCATGATGTTCTTCACAGGGTGACTTACTCCAACCTATTTTCCTGGTTGACAAGCACTGCACAATCTATCCTTGTCAAATAACATATTTTACTCCAAGGATATGATCACCTTTAATAAGCTTATCAAGATTTCGCATGCCCACATGACCTAACCTTCTATGCCACAACCAGCCTTTCGAAGATTTAGCAATTAAGCAAGTTCTAGGTTAAGCCTTTTTAGTGAAGTCAACAATGTAAAGTTCACCTCTACGTATACCGGTAAAGACCATTTTATGATTATCTCTACGAAACACTTGGCAATCTACTTCAGTAAATAGGACATTGAAACCAAAGTCAGCAAGTCCAGATACGGAAAGTAAATTGTAGCCAAGAGATTCAACGAGCATAACATTTTGTGTGGAGCTATCATGTGAGATGGCCACCTTACTGCTACCTCTTGAGCATGCGTTGGTTTTCCCTTGAAGAGGAAAGGGTGATGCAGCAAAGTAGAGTAAGTATTTCCCTCAGTTTTTGAGAACCAAGGTATCAATCCAGTAGGAGGATACACACAAATCACCTCGTACCTACACAAAAAAATAAGAACCTTGCAACCAACGCGATAAAGGGGTTGTCAATCCCTTCACGGCCACTTGCAAAAGTAAGATCTGAAAGAGATAATAAGATAAATATTTTTTGGTATTTTTATGATATAGATTCGAAAATAAAGATTGCAAAATAAACAAAGGCCGAAATAGTAAATTGATAGGAAAATAATATGATGGAAGATAGACCCGGGGGCCATAGGTTTCACTAGTGGCTTCTCTCAAGATAGCATAATCTACGGTGGGTGAACAAATTACTGTCGAGCAATCGATAGAAAAGTGCATAGTTATGAGAATATCTAGGCATGATCATGTATATAGGCATCACGTTAGCAACAAGTAGACCGAAACGATTCTGCATCTACTACTATTACTCCACACATCGACCACTATCCAGCATGCATCTAGAGTATTAAGTTTATAAGAACAGAGTAACGCATTAGGCAAGATGACATGATGTAGAGGGATAAACTCAATCAATATGATAGAAACCCCATCTTTTTATCCTCGATGGCAACAATACAATACGTGCCTTGCTACCCCTGCTGTCACTGGGAAAGGACACCGCAAGATTGAACCCAAAGCTAAGCACTTCTCCCATTGCAAGAAATATCAATCCAGTAGGCCAAACCAAATTGATAATTCGAAGAGACTTGCAAAGATATCAAATCATACATATAAGAATTCAGAGAAGAACCAAATATTGTTCATAGATAATCTTGATCATAAACCCACAATTCATCGGATCTCGACAAACACGCCGCAAAAAGAATTACATCAAATAGATCTCTAAGAGAATTAAGGAGAACTTTGTATTGAGATCCAAAGAGAGAGAAGAAGCCATCTAGCTAATAACTATGGACCCAAAGGTCTGTGGTAAACTACTCACACATCATCGAAGAGGCTATGGTGTTGATGTAGAAGCCCTTCGTGATCGATTCCCCCTTCGGCGGAGCGCCATAAAAGGCCGCAAGATGGGATCTCACAGGTACAGAAGGTTGCAGCGGTGGAAATAGGGTTTCGTGGTGCTCTTGGATGTTTTCGGGGTACATGAGTATATATAGGCGAAAGAAGTAGGTCGGTGGAGCCACGAGGGGCCCATGAGGGTGGGGGCGCGCCTACCCCCTGGGCGTGCCTCCCTGCCTCGTGGCTTCCTTGGTGCTTCCTTGACGTCCACTCCAAGTCTCCTGGATCACGTTTGTTCCAAAAATAAGTCTCCCAAAGGTTTCATTCCGTTTGGATTCCGTTTGATATTCCTTTTCTGCGAAACACTGAAATAGGCAAAAAAAAACAACAATTTGCACTAGGCCTTCGGTTAGTAGGTTAGTCCCAAAAATAATATAAAAGTGTATAATAAAGCCCATTAAACATCCAAAACAGATAATATAATAGCACGGAACAATCAAAAATTATAAATACGTTGGAGACATATCAAGCATCCCCAAGCTTAATTCTTGCTCGTCCTCGAGTAGGTAAATGATAAAAACAGAATTTTTGATCTGGAATGCTTCCTAACATAATATCCTATGTAATTTTATTTATTGTGGCATGAATGTTCAGATCCGAAAGATTCAAGAAAAAAGTTTAATATTGACATAAAAATAATAATACTTCAAGCATACTAACTAAGAATTATGTCTTCTCAAAATAACATGGCCAAAGAAAGTTCATCCCTACAAAATCATGTAGTTTGGTCATGCTCCATTTTTGTCACACAAGAAGGCTCTCATCATGCACAACCCCGATGACAAGCCAAGAAATTGTTTCATACTTTAGTAATCTCAAACTTTTTCAACCTTCACGCAATACATGAGCGTGAGCCATGGATATAGCACTATGGGTGGAATAGAATATAATGATGGGGGTTATGTGCAGAAGACAAAAAAGGAGAAAGCCTCACATTGACACGGCTAATCAACAGGCTAAGGAGATGCCCATCAATTGATGTCAATGCAAGGAGTAGGGATTGCCATGCAATGGATGCACTAGAGCTATAAATGTATGAAAAATTCCCACTAGTATATGAAAGTGACAAAATAAGAGACTCTCTATCATGAAGATCATGGTGCTACTTTGAAGCACAAGTGTGGAAAAGGATAGTAACATTGTCCCTTTTTTGGGCCTTTCTTTTTTTTATTTGGCCTTTGTCTCTATTTTTGGGACAATGCTCTAATAATGATGATCATCACACTTCTATTTATTTACAACTCAAAGATTACAACTCGATACTTAGAACAAAATATGACTCTACATGGATGCCTCCGGCGGTTTACCGGGATGGGCAATGAATCAAGAGTGACATGTATGATGAATTATGCATGGTGGCTTTGCCACAAATACAATGTCAACTACATGATCATGCAATGCAATATGACAATGATGAAGCATGTCATAATAAATGGAATGGCGGAAAGTTGCATGGCAATATATCTCGGAATGGCTATGGAAATGCCATAATAGGTAGGTATGGTGGCTGTTTTGAGGAAGATATAAGGAGTTTTATGTGTGATAGTGTTGGGGAATGTAGTAATTTCAAAAAAAAATCCTACGCACACGCAAGATCATGGTGATGCATAGAAACGAGAGGAGAGAGTGTCGTCCATGTACCCTCGTAGACCGTAAGCGGAAGCGTTATGACAACGCGGTTGATGTAGTCATACGTCTTAACGATCGACCGATCCTAGTACAGAATGTACGACACCTCCGCGATCTGCACACGTTCAGCTCGGTGACGTCCCACGAACTCACGATCCATTGGAGCTTCGAGGGAGAGTTCCGTCAGCACGACAGCGTGATGACGGTGATGATGAAGTTACCGACGCAGGGCTTCACCTAAGCACCGCTACGATATGACCGAGGTGGAATATGGTGGAGGGGGGCACTGCACACGGCTTGGAACAATCAACTTGTGTGTTCTGGGGTGCCCCCCCGCCCCCGTATATAAAGGAGGAAGGGGGGTGGCCGGCCGACCTTGGTGCACCCCAAGGAGAGGAGGAATCCTCCTCCTAGTAGGAGAAGGATTCATCCTTTCCTAGTCCTACTAGGAAGAGGGAAGGGGGAGGAAAAGAGAGGGAGAGGGAGAGGGAAAGAGGGGCCGCGCCCCCTCCCCTAGTCCAATTCGTACTCCCCATGGGAGGGGGCGCGCCACCTCTTGGGCTGCTGCCATCTCTCTCCCCTAAGGCCCACTAAGGCCCATTACTTCCCCGGGGGTTTCCGGTAACCCCTCCGGCGCTCCGGTTTTCTCCGAAAACCACCCGGAACACTTCCGGTGTCCGAATATAGCCGTCCAATATATAAATCTTTATGTCTCGATCATTTCGAGACTCCTCATCATGTCCGTGATCATATTCGGGACTCCGAACTACCTTCGGTACATCAAAACACATAAACTCATAATATCGATCGTCACTGAACGTTAAGCGTGCCGACCCTACGGGTTCGAGAACTATGTAGACATGACCGAGACTCATCTCTGGTCAATAGCGGAACCTGGACGCTCATATTGGTTCCTACATATTCTACAAAGATCTTTATCGGTCAAACCGCATAACAACATATGTTGTTCCCTTTGTCATCGGTATGTTACTTGCCCGAGATTCGATCGTCGGTATCTCAATACCTAGTTCAATCTCGTTACCGGCAAGTCTTTTTACTCGTTCCGTAATACATCATCGCGGAACTAACTCATTAGTTGCATTGCTTGCAAGGCTTATAGTGATGTGCATTACCGAGAAGGCCTAGAGATACCTCTCCGATACTCATAGTGACAAATCCTAATCTCGATCTATGCCAACCCAACAAAAACCTTCGTAGACACATTTAGAGCATATTTATAATCACCCAGTTATGTTGTGACGTTTGATAGCACACAAGGTGTTCCTCCGGTATTCGGGAGTTGCATAATCTCATAGTCATCGGAACATGTATAAGTCATGAAGAAAGCAATAGCAACATACTAAACGATCAAGTGCTAAGCTAACGGAATGGGTCAAGTCAATCACATCATTCTCTAATGATGTGATCCCGTTAATCAAATGAAAACTCATGTCTATCGCTAGGAAACTTAACCATCTTTGATTCAACGAGCTAGTCAAGTAGAGGCATACTAGTGACACTTAGTTTGTCTAGGTATTCACACATGTACTAAGTTTCCGGTTAATACAATTCTAGCATGAATAATAAACATTTATCATTATATAAGGAAATATAAATAACAACTTTATTATTTCCTCTAGGGCATATTTCCTTCAGTCTCCCACTGGCACTAGAGTCAATAATCTAGTTCACATCGCCATGTGATTTAACACCAATAGTTCACATCACCATGTGATTAATATCCATAGTTCACATAGCCATGTGGCCAACACTCAAAGGGTTTACTAGAGTCAGTAATCTAGTTCACATCGCCATGTGATTAACACCTAAAGAGTACTAAGGTGTGATCATGTTTTGCTTGTGAGAGAAGTTTAGTCAACGGGTCTGCCAAATTTAGATCCGTATGTATTTTGCAAATTTCTATATCTACAATGCTCTGCATGGAGCTACTTTAGCTAATTGCTCCCACTTTCAATATGTATCCAGATTGAGATTTAGAGTCATCTGGATCAGTGCCAAAACTTGCATCGACGTAACCCTTTACAACGAACCTTTTGTCACCTCCATAATCGAGAAACATATCCTTATTCCACTAAGGATAATTTTGACCGCTGTTCAGTGATCTACTCCTAGATCACTATTGTACTCCCTTGCCAAACTTAGTGTAGGGTATACAATAGATCTGGTACACAACATGGCATACTTTATAGAACTTATGGCTGAGGCATAGGGAATGACTTTCATTCTCTTTCTATCTTCTGTCGTGGTCGGGTTTATGAGTCTTACTCAATTTCACACCTTGTAACACAGTCAAGAACTCTTTCTTTGACTATTCCATTTTGAACTACTTCAAAATCTTGTCAAGGTATGTACTCATTGAAAAAACTTATCAAGCGTCTTGATCTATCTCTATAGATCTTGATGCTCAATATGTAAGTAGCTTCACCAAGGTCTTTCTTTGTAAAACACCTTTCAAATACTCCTTTATGCTTTCCAGAAAATTCCACATTATTTCCGATCAACAATATGTCATTCACATATAGTTATCAGAAATGTTGTAGTGCTCCCACTCACTTTCTTGTAAATACATGCTTCACCGCAAGTCTGTCTAAAACTATATTGTCGGATCTGGGGTTTCGGCAAAACCCTTAAGGTTCGAACTCTGGGGTGCGCACGAATTTCTTTCCCCCCTACCGATCCACGCTCTAGCTCACTAAGATCTTGCGGATGAACTCGAAAAACTCACAACACAAGGGACACATGATTTATACTAGTTCGGGCCACCGTTGTGGTGTAATACCCTACTCCAGTGTGGTGGTGGTGGATTGCCTCTTGGGCTGATGATGACAGTACAAGGGGAAGAACAGCCTCCTGAGTTGAGGTGTTCTTATACTTGTCGAACTTGTGTGGTGAGGACTCGATGCACCCTCCGATCCCCTCTGCTGTGTTGGCTAGTCCTACTTATATAGGCCCTGGTCCTCTCCCCAAATATTGAGCGGGAAGGGAGCCAACAACGGCGGGCAAATTCGAAAGGGGACAACTAGTACAAGCTATCCTGAAAAAGTGGTCTTCGCCTGCAAAAGTCTCTGGTGGTGACGCCGTCTTGGGCTCCATGGTGACCTCCGTCTTGCCGTCCTGCTCGTCTTGGTCTTGTTGCACCGATATGGAAACCATTGCCTGATGCCTCGGTACTCCGCGCCCGCGCCTGCCTCCTTAGTAAAAAATAGGAAACAAGTGAAGGAAATATGCCCTAGAGGCAATAATAAAGTTATTATTTATTTCCTTATATCATGATAAATGTTTATTATTCATGCTAGAATTGTATTAACCAGAAACATAATACATGTGTGAATACATAGACAAACAGAGTGTCACTAGTATGCCTCTACTTAACTAGCTCATTAATCAAATATGGTTATGTTTCCTAACCATAGACATGTGTTGTTATTTGATTAATGGGATCACATCATTAGGAGAATGATGTGATTGACATGACCCATTCCGTTAGCCTAGCACTTGATCGTTTAGTATATTGCTATTGCTTTCTTCATGACTTATACATGTTCGGTAACTATGAGATTATGCAACTCCGTTTACGGAGGAACACTTTGGTACTACCAAACGTCACAACGTAATCTGGGTGATTATAAAGGAGTACTACAGGTGTCTCCAAAGGTACATGTTGGGTTGGCGTATTTGAGATTAGGTTTTGTCACTCCGATTGTGGGAGAGGTATCTCTGGGCCTTCTCGGTAATACACATCATATAAGCCTTGCAAGCATTGCAACTAATAAGTTAGTTGTGAGATGATGTATTACGAACGAGTAAAGAGACTTGCCGTAACGAGATTGAACTAGGTATTGGATACCGACGATCGAATCTCGGCAAGTAACATACCGATGACAAAGGGAACAACGTATGTCGTTATGCGGTTTGACCGATAAAGATATTCGTAGAATATGTAGGAACCAATATGGGCATCCATGTTCTGCTATTGGTTATTGACCAAGAATAGTTCTCGGTCATGTCTACATAGTTCTCGAACCCGTAGGGTCCGCACGCTTAAGGTTTCGATGACAGTTATATTATGAGTTTACATGTTTTGATGTACCGAAGGAGTTCGGATTCTAGGATGAGATCGGGGACATGACGAGGAGTCTCGAAATGGTCGAGACGTAAAGATTCATATATTGGATGATATGTTTAGGCCAAGGGGTCAAGCCCATGAGGCTTTAGGTTGGTGCAAAAGGAGTTTTATGGAGGCCGGGGCCAAACGCGGAGACCTGGCGTCGGCCTGGGCAGACGCCGAGGCCCATGGCGTCTGGGCCAGACGCCAAGGATTGTGGCGTTTGGTCCTGGAGTCCGAGTGGGACTCTTGCCTTTCGGGCAAAACCGACTTTGAGGAGGCTTTTGCTCCAAGTTTTGACCCCGGGGCTCAACATATAAATAGAGGGGCAGGGCTAGCACCAAAGATACAACAATTGATCCCTTGGATCTCTTAGCCGTGTGCGGTGCCCCCCTCCATCATATTCCACCTTGGTCACATCGTCGCGGAGTTTAGGCGAAGCCCTGCGCCGGTAGAGCATCATCATCGTCACCACGCCGTCATGCTGACGGAACTCATCCCCGACACTTTGCTGGATCGGAGTCCGGGGATCGTCATCGAGCTGAACATGTGCTGAACTCGGAGGTGTCGTGCGTGCGGTGCTTGGATCGGTCGGATCGTGAAGACGTACGACTACATCAACCGCGTTGTTATAACGCTTCCGCTTACGGTCTACGAGGGTACGTGGACAATACTCTCCCCTCTCGTTGCTACGCCATCACCATGATCTTGCGTGTGCATAGGAATTTTTTTGAAATTACTATGTTCCCCAACAGTGGCATCCGAGCCTGGTTTTATGCGTTGATGTTATATGAACGAGTAGAACACAAGTGAGTTGTGGGCGATACAAGTCATACTGCTTACCAGCATGTCATACTTTGGTTCGGCGGTATTGTGAGATGAAGCGGCCCGGACCGACATTACGCGTACGCTTACGCGAGACTGGTTTCACCGCTGCGAGCACTCGTTGCTTAAAGGTGACTGGTTGGTGTCTGTCTCTCTCACTTTAGGTGAACCGAGTGTGGCTACGCCCGGTCCTTGCGAAGGTTAAAACAGCACCAACTTGACAAACTATCGTTGTGGTTTTGATGCGTAGGTAAGAACGGTTCTTGCTTAGCCCGTAGCAGCCACGTAAAACTTGCAACAACAAAGTAGAGGACGTCTAACTTGTTTTTGCAGGGCATGTTGTGATGTGATATGGTCAAGACGTGATGCTATATTTTATTGTATGAGATGATCATGTTTTGTAACCGAGTTATCGGCAACTGGCAGGAGCCATATGGTTGTCACTTTATTGTATGAAATACAAAAGCCATGTAATTGCTTTACTTTATCACGGTAGTGATAGTCGTAGAAGCAATAGTTGGCGAGACGACAACGATGCTACGATGGAGATCAAGGTGTCGCGCCGGTGACGATGGTGATCACGACGGTGCTTCGGAGATGGAGATCACAAGCACAAGATGATGATGGCCATATCATATCACTTATATTGATTGCATGTGATGTTTATCCTTTATGCATCTTATCTTGCTTTGATTGACGGTAGCATTTTAAGATGATCTCTCACTAAAATTATCAAGGCGTGTTCTCCCGAGTATGCACCGTTGCCAAAGTTCGTCGTGCCCGGACACCACGTGATGATCGGGTGTGATAAGCTCTACGTCCATCTACAACGGGTGCAAGCCAGTTTTGCACACGCAGAATACTCAGGTTAAACTTGACGAGCCTAGCATATGCAGATATGGCCTCGAAATATGGAGACCGAAAGGTCGAGCGTGAATCATATAGTAGATATGATCAACATAGTGATGTTCACCATTGAAAACTACTCCATCTCACGTGATGATCGGTTATGGTTTAGTTGATTTGGATCACGTAATCACTTAGATGACTGGAGAGATGTCTATCTAAGTGGGAGTTCTTAAGTAATATGATTAACTGAACTTAAATTTATCATGAACTTAGTCCTGATAGTATTTTGCAAATTATGTTGTAGATCAATAGCTCGCGTTGTTGCTTCCCTATGTTTTTGCTTCCCTATGTTTTTATATGTGTTCCTAGAGAAAATTGTATTGAAAAATGTTAGTAGCAATGATGCGGATTGGATCCGTGATCTGAGGTTTATCCTCGTTGCTGCATAGAAGAATTATGTCCTTGATGCACCGCTAGGTGACAGACCTATTGCAGGAGCAGATGCAGACGTTATGAATGTTTGGCTAGCTTAATATGATGACTACTTGATAGTTTTGTGCACCATGCTTTACGCCTTAGAATCGGGACTTCAAAGACGTTTTGAACGTCATGGACCATATGAGATGTTCCAGGAATTGAAGTTAATATTTCAAGCAAATACTCGAGTTGAGAGATATGAAGTCTGCAACAAGTTCTATAGCTAAAAGATGGAGGAGAATCGCTCAACGAGTGAGCATGTGCTCAGATTGTCTGGGTACTTCAATCGCTTGAATCAAGTGCGAGTTAATATTCCAGATAAGATAGTGATTGACAGAATTCTCTAGTCACCATCACTAAGTTACTAGAACTTCGTGATGAACTATAGTATGCAAGGGATGACGAAAACAATTCCCAAGCTCTTCACATTGCTAAAATCGGCGAAGGTAGAAATCAAGAAAAACATCAAGTGTTGATGGTTGACAAGACCACTAGTCTCAAGGAAAAGGGCAAAGGGAAGAAGGGGAACTTCAAGAAGAACGGCAAGCAAGTTACTGCTCGAGTGAAGAAGCCCAAGTCTGGACCTAAGCATGAGACTAAGTGCTTTTGCTGCAATGGAACTGGTCACTGGAAGCGGAACTACCCCAAGTATTTGGCGGATAAGAAGGATGGCAAAGTGAACAAAGGTATATTTGATATACAGATTATTGATGTTTATTTTACTAGTGTTCGTAGCAACCCCTCGGTATTTGATACTAGTTCAGTTGCTAAGAGTAGTAACTCGAAACGGGAGTTGCAGAATGAACATAAACTAGTTGAAGGGAAAGTGGCGATGAGTGTTGGAAGTAGTTCCAGGATTAATATGATCATCATCGCACACTCCCTATACTTTCGGGATTAGTGTTAAACCTAAATAAATGTTATTTGGCATTTGCGTTGAGCATAAATATGATTTGATCATGTTTATTGTAATACGGTTATTCATTTAAAGTCAAAGAATAATTGTTGTTCTGTTTACATGAATAAAACCTTCAATGGTCATACACCCAATAAAATAGTTTGTTGGATCTCGATTGTAGTGACACACATATTCATAATATTGATGCCAAAAGATGCAAAGTTAATAATGATAGTGCAACTCATTTGTGGCAATCGCCGTTTAGGTCATATTGGTGTAAAGCGCATGAAGAAACTCCATGCCGATGGGATTTTGGAATCACTTGATTATGAATCACTTGATGCTTGCGAACCATGCCTTATGGGCAAGATGACTAAAGACTCTGTTCTCCGGAACAATGGAGCGAGCAAATGACTTATTGGAAATAATACATACTGATGTATGAGGTCCGATGAGTGTTAAAGCTCACAGCAAGTATCGTTATTTTCTAACCTTCACTGATGATTTGAGCAGATATGGGTATATCTACTTGATGAAACTCAAGTCTGAAACATTTGAAAAGTTCAAAGAATTTCAGAGTGAAGTGAAGAATCATCGTAACAAGAAAATAAAAGTTTCTACGATATGATCGCAGAGGAAAAATATTTGAGTTACAAGTTTGGACTTCAGTTAAAACAATGTGAAATGGTTTCACTACTCACGCCACCTGGAACACCACAGTGTAATGGTGTGTCCAAACGTCATAACCGTACTTTATTAGATATGGTGCGATCAATGATGTCTCTTACCGATTTACCACCATCGTTTTGGGGTTATGCATTAGAGACAACTGCATTCACGTTTAATAGGGCACCATCTAAATCCGTTGAGATGACACCGTATGAACTATGGTTTAGCAATAAACCTAAGCTGTCGTTTCTTAAAGTTTGGAGTTGCGATGCTTATGTGAAAAAGATTTTCAACCTGATAAGCTCAAACCCAAATCGGAAAAGTGCGTCTTCATAGAATACCCAAAGGAAACTGTTGGGTACTCCTTCTATCACAGATCCAAAGGCAAACCATTCGTTGCTAAGAATGGATCCTTTCTAGAGAAGGAGTTTCTCTCGAAAGAAGTGAGTGGGAGGAAAGTAGAGCTTAATAAGGTAATTTGTACCTTCTCCCGAATTGGAAACTAGTTCATCACTGAAATCAGTTCCAGTGATGCCTACACCAATTAGTGAGGAAGCTAATGATGATGATCATGAAACTTCAAGATCAAGTTACTACCAAAACCTCATAGGTCAACCAAAGTAAGATCCGCACCAGAGTGGTACGGTAATCCTATTCTAGAAGTCATGTTACTAGACCATGATAAACCTACGAACTATGAGGAAGCGATGATGAGCCCAGATTCCGCGAAATGGCTTGAGGCCATAAAATCTGAGATATGATCCAGGTATGAGAACAAAGTATGGACTTTGATTGACTTTCTCGATGATCATCAAGCCATGTTAAATAAATGGATCTTCAAGAGGAAGCAGATCTGATAGTAGTGTTACTATCTACAAAGCTAGACTTGTCGAAAAAGGTTTTTGACAAAGTTCAAGATGTTGAATACAATGAGATTTTCTCACTCGTATCGATGCTTAAAAGTCTGTCCGAATCATGTTAGCAATTGCCACATTTTATGAAATCTGGCAAATGGATGTCAAAACTGCATTCCTTAATGGTTTTCTTAAAGAAGAGTTGTATATGATGCAACCAGAAGATTTTGTCAATCCTAAAGGTGCTAACAAAATGTGCAAGCTTCAGCGATCCATCTATGGACTGGTGCAAGCATCTCGGAGTTGGAATAAACGCTCTGATGTGTTGATCAAAGCATATGGTTTTATACAGACTTTTGGAAAGGCCTGTATTTACAAGAAAGTGAGTGGGAGCACTACAGCCTTTCTGATAAGTATATGTGAATGACATATTGTTGATCGGAAATAATTTAGAATTATACTGCAAAGCATAAAGGTGTGTTTGAAAGGATTTTTTCAAAGAAAGACCTCAGTGAAGCTGCTTACATATTGAGCATCAAGATCTATAGAGATAGATCAAGACGCTTGATAAGTTTTTCAATGAATACATACCTTGACAAGATTTTGAAATAGTTCAAAATGGAACAGTCAAAGAAAGAGTTCTTGCCTGTGTTACAAGGTGTGAGATTGAGTAAGACTCAAAACCCGACCACGGCAGAAGATAGAAAGAGAATGAAAGTCATTCCCTATGCATCAGCCATAGGTTCTATAAAGTATGTCATGCTGTGTACCAGATCTATTGCATACCCTACCACTAAGCTTGGCAAGGGAATGCAATAGTGATCTAGGAGTAGATCAATGGACAGCGGTCAAAATTATCCTTAGTAGAATAAGGATATGTTTCTCGATTATGGAAGTGAAAAAAGGTTCGTCGTAAAGGGTTACGTCGATGCAAGTTTTAACACTAATCTAGATGACTCTGAGTCTCAATCTGGATACATATTGAAAGTGGGAGCAATTAGCTAGAGTAGCACCATGCAGAGCATTGAAGACATAGAAATTTGCAAAATACTTACGGCTCTGAATGTGACAGACCCGTTGACTAAAATTATCTCACAAGCAAAACATGATCACACCTTAGTACTCTTTGGGTGTTAATCACATAGCGATGTGAACTAGATTATTGACTCTAGTAAACCCTTTGGGTGTTGGTCACATGTCGATGTGAACTATGGGTGTTAACCACATATAGATGTGAACTATTGATGTTAAATCACATGGCGATGTGAACTAGATTATTGACTCTAGTGCAAGTGGGAGATCAAGGAAATATGCCCTAGAGGCAATAATAAAGTTATTATTTATTTCCTTATATCATGATAAATGTTTATTATTCATGCTAGAATTGTATTAACCGGAAACATAATACATGTGTGAATACATAGACAAACAGAGTGTCACTAGTATGCCTCTACTTAACTAGCTCATTAATCAAAGATGGTTATGTTTCCTAACCATAGACATGTGTTGTTATTTGATTAATGGGATCACATCATTAGGAGAATGATGTGATTGACATGACCCATTCCGTTAGCCTAGCACTTGATCGTTTAGTATGTTGCTATTGCTTTCTTCATGACTTATACATGTTCCGGTAACTATGAGATTGTGCAACTCCCGTTTATCGGAGGAACACTTTGGGTACTACCAAACGTCACAACGTAACTGGGTGATTATAAAGGAGTACTACAGGTGTCTCCAAAGGTACATGTTGGGTTGGCGTATTTCGAGATTAGGTTTTGTCACTCCGATTGTTGGAGAGGTATCTCTGGGCCTTCTCGGTAATACACACCATATAAGCCTTGCAAGCATTGCAACTAATAAGTTAGTTGCGAGATGATGTATTACGGAACGAGTAAAGAGACTTGCCGGTAACGAGATTGAACTAGGTATTGGATACCGACGATCGAATCTCGGGCAAGTAACATACCGATGACAAAGGAACAACGTTATGTCGTTATGCGGTTTGACCGATAAAGATCTTCAGTAGAATATGTAGGAACCAATATGGGCATCCAGGTTCCGCTATTGGTTATTGACCAAGAATAGTTCTCGGTCATGTCTACATAGTTCTCGAACCCATAGGGTCCGCACGCTTAAGGTTTCGATGATGTAATATTATGAGTTTACATGTTTTGATGTACCAAGGAGTTCGAGTCCGGATGAGATCGGGGATATGACGAGGAGTCTCGAAATGGTCGAGACGTAAAGATTCATATATTGGATGATATGTTCAGGCCAAGGGGTCAAGCCCATGAGGCTTTAGGTTGGTGCAAAAAGGAGTTTTGCAGAGGCCAGGGGGCCAAACGTCGGAGACCCTGGCGTCGGCCTGGGCGACGCCGAGGCCCATGGCGTCTGGGCGGATGCCAAGGATTGTGGCATTTGGTCCTGAGTCCGAGTGGGACTCTTGCCTTTCGGGCAAAACCGACTTTGAGGAGGCTTTTGCTCCAAGTTTCGACCCGGGGCTCAACATATAAATAGAGGGCAGGGCTAGCACCAAAGATACAACAATTGATCCTTGGATCTCTTAGCGTGTCAGCGGTGCCCCCTCCACCATATTCCACCTCGGTCATATCGTCGCGGAGTTTAGGCGAAGCCTCGCGCCGATAGAGCATCATCATCGCCACCACGCCGTCGTCTTGTGGAACTCATCCCGACACTTTGCTGGATCGAGTCCAGGGATCGTCATCGAGCTGAACGTGTGCTGAACTCGGAGGTGCCGTGCGTATGACTACATCAACCGCGTTGTTATAACGCTTCCGCTTACGGTCTATGAGGGTACGTGGACAATACTCTCCCCTCTCGTTGCTACGCCATCACCATGATCTTGCGTGTGCGTAGGAAATTTTTTGAAATTACTACGTTCCCCAACAACAAGGACGCTGCGCACGCTGGCGCCCACCTGGTATTGATCGTCACGGCTCACGTCACGCGAACCTCGCGAGGTTTGCCCCGCCTTGATATCTCCGCTCCTCGCGAGCCTGCCAGGAGAGGCCGCTTCGAAGGAGGTCTTGTGTCGTCTGCCTCGCGAGGCTTGGCCCCTCGCGAGGGTCTTGAATGCTTTGTTGATGAAGATGGGCCGTACAATCCCGCTAGCACAGCCACGCCATGGGCCGCAGGCAGGAAAGTCTGGGGACCCCCATTCCCAGAACACAGAGAGTAGCCCCCAGGCCCAAGGTGCGCTTGGGCTTGGCTTCGAGGTGAAGCCAAAGGTCAAGTACGGAGCAACGCGGGCCCCAAAAGCTTGCGGCCTCGGTTGATGCGTGGTGGTTGATTGGACGTGGGCGTCTCCGCTTCCCCACGCTGCCTTTGAATCCACCTGGCTATGCAGCCCCCGCAGCCTACATAGTTATTCTCCCTTTGCCCACGCCTGGCTCCCTCAATCTCTCTGCTTCCTCGAGGCTCTGCTCCTCCCTTCTAATCTGACCTGCGCTTCGCCTGCTCCATCGCCATGGTGCCAAAACAGGCTGACAAGGGGAAGAAACCTCTGTCTTCGCCAAGTGCGCCTCCGTCCTTCGAGCATGTGCTCGGACGTCCCCGGGAGCTCAACGACGAGGCTATGGACAAGGTGCGCCCCATGCTTGCTTCTAGTTTGAACGAGTGGGGAGAGACGGTGGCTTGGCCCGCGTCTCATTCCCGCATCGATCGGGCAGCCACCGAGGTCCCAATCTTCATAGATTCCCTTTGGGCTGGCCTGATTCCCCCCTTCTCCGCCTTCTTCAACGCGGTGCTCGAGCATTATCAGATCCACATGTTGCATCTCGACCCTCAATCCGTGACTCTTCTCGCTGTCTTCGCCTTTGTGTGCGAAGCCATGGTTGGCATCGCCCCTTCTGTGGCCCTCCTTCGCCATTTCTTCTCATTGCATCTGACTGACCCTCGGCCGAACTCGGGGTGTGTGAGCTTCCAGGCCGTGGCCGCGACAGCGGGCGCAGGGATCGACTTTGAGCTTCCTACATCCACAAGAGAGTTTCGGACACGATGGGTGTTTGTTAACGCCGGTGTGCTCAGCCCTCCACTCCATGCTCCACCAGGGCCTGCTGTTCCCAACTCCGGTTGGGGCCACCAAAGGCTCACGAGTCCCTGTCTCGTTCCTGTCTAGCTCAGGCTGAGGAGGCTGAAGGACCATAGTGTGACCGCGCCTATGGTGGTGAAGGAGTTCGTCAAGCACCGAGTCGCTCCGCTTCAGCGCCATTCCCGCTCGATGTGGACCTTGCTCAGCAGCCAGGACCACATGAGGTTTCAGGAGGAGGGACTTCCTCTTACGACGCGACAAACGGTGCTTGCGGTCCTGACGGGTGCCCCTCTGCCGGACGACATGCCCAGGAAGAGTTGTCTGCTGTACCGCCACGAGAACAAGGTCGAATTTTCCGCGAGCATGCCCTCCTTTGATGAGTTCGGGTGCGCCCGATCGGCCTGGTGGGGCCCCGCGAGAACCCCGTCGATGTGATCCCCTTCCTCGCCACCGATGCCGAGCTCGCCCCAAGTGAGGGTGCAGGAGAACGAGCTCCGATGGAGGCCGGTGGCCCAAGCGCCGAGGAGCATATGCCGCGTGGTGATCCTGGGGCGTCATCCTGAGGAGCTCGCGATCCCTCCCCTGGGGTGTCAGTTACTGAGGCGATGCAGCATGCGGTTCCCGAGGTCAAAGCCCCGGAAGCCTCAGGAGGTCGTGGCGAGACAGTGCCCGACTGTTCACCGCAGCTGGGCACCCCTGAAGTTGTCCCTCCAAGATCTTCTTCGGCCGTGCCTCGCGCTGGCCGCCATGTCCGGTGCTTCGGTCGGCTTTGCGTGGACTTCGAGGAGCTCCGCAAGAGGAAAGGATCCCCGAGCGGCAAAAACATCTTCGTGCCGTTGAAGCGGCGAAAGTACTTCGCTGTCGACGAGTAAGTACTGCACCTTGCAATTTCTTGATTGTTGCTTTCCTTCCTTCCTGACGCTAGCTCTCCAGGACCCCTTCTGCCAGGGCCGTTGGGTCCCTCGTGAAGCAATCCTTGCCTTCCTCGGCACCCCCGTTGTCCTTGTGCTCCCCGAGCCTACATGCCGCGCCCAGAGCCGGGCGGGCCGAAGGGGTGCGCTCGCCTTCATGAAGCCTCGAATCTGTGGCTTCGTTTCCCTTCCTGCACGATCTGGCTTGGAGCCTGGCGGGCGTTCCCCGGTCTCCTCCTCTGGTTATGGACAGCAGCTGGTCGGCTTTGGCCTTCAGATCCCCCTCAAGCAGCGGGCCCCGTTCAGCCAGGGGCCCTCGTGAGGTCGGGCCAGTACCTGGAGCGGCACCAGCCCCCAGCCCCCTGCCGAGAGGCCGTTCGCCACTTGATGTCCCGCCTGCAGCCCCCAAGGTGGAGGACAAGGTGGGGCGTGCGTTGGAGTTGGAACACAGGCGGAGCGTCGTTCGTCATGAGCTCTTCCAGTAGGCGATGGATGCGATGAGTCGACTCGGCGAAGAACTCACAGGTGTTGACTCGCGCCTTGAGGCTGAAGGTCTTCGGCTGGTGGAGGAACGGCGTAATGTCGGGGAGAACTGATCGTGTCCCACGAACACCTACGGGACCTGGGTCCCTTGTGGTTCGGAGGGGGGCGGAGATTGCACAAAGAGCGGATCAAGGCGATGCACACGAGCGGATTTACCCAGCTTCGGAGCTCTCCGGAGAGATAATACTCCTACTGCTGCTTTGTGGATTATCTTGTGTTCTTGCTAGGGAGCAATGGGAGCTACAAGACCTAGCCTGAGTGTGGTTTCGTATGAGTATGATGAACTAAGCCGGAGCTGGACCGAACCCAACCCCTTCTACGTTGCACTTGGGCCTCCTTTTATAGGCACAAGGGGTCACCACATGTGGCAAGTAGACAAGGGTAAGATAGTAAAAACATAGGTTGGTACACCGCACTATACAGTGTACAGTAATCTATACCTAACTCTGACGGCAAGGGACAAGAGTCATCAATGCCCGTCTCAGTCGCCCGAACAGTGTAACAAGGACCGTCAAGTGCGCCTCCGTTTGCCATGATGGTAGCTTGTCAGCGCCGCTTATCGCTGCTCCCCGCTGGCTGCACAGCCCGTCGACACGCGTGCTTGGGAGAGCCCCGTGGTGACATGTTGGCGGGTGAGCTGGGCGAGATGAAGAGAGGTCACTTGCCCGCCCCAGAAGCGCCTTGCCGCGGCAGGAACCTTGTCGCGCTTGGGGGCTCGGCGCCCACCAAGCCTTCCCGGCAAGATCCCCTTGCCGGGGTCTTGTTTTCCGAAGGGCCGCGGAGGGTCTTGGCAGACGCCCGGCAAGGCTTGCCACGGGGACGCTGCGACTGCCCGTGCACAGGTTCGGGGTACTAAGGTACCCCTACTTTAGTACACCGACAGGAGCCCCCGGGTCTGGGCCATACACGGTGCCGAGCGCTGTTGGGCCAGGCCCAAAACAGGGCACGGGCACGCGCGGCCTGGGTCCAAACCAAATCCACTCCGTATCCGCCGCGTTCCCCCGTAACGGCACGCGTCAATTGCGGTGTCGTGGGGGAAGTGGGCGGCGTGCGAGGTCGCCTCATCCGTCGCCTCGGTTCTGCATCCCCGCCACGTGGTTCCCATGCTCTTGGGGTCGCGGACGGTGGAAGTGGGAAATCTGGGCGTTCTTGGCAGAGGCAGCAGGTCGGCCCCGATTCCCTGCTCTTCCTATGCCTTGATTCACTGAGCGGGGCGGCCGAGCCCCCACCTTGCTTCTTTTAAGAAGAGCGGAAGGGGAGCGCAGAAGCCCGCACTCTCCCATCTCTTCCTTTCCTCAGCTTCTGCTCCCCTTTCTCTCATTCGTCATGGAGAAAGGGAACCTTGGTTCTTCATCGGTGGCGGCGAGGGTCGCCGCTAGACAGCGCACCCCTCCCAACCCCACGCCCGGGGTGGCAGAGCCAGCCACAAGGGGAAGAGGGAGGGGGCGAGGTCGTGGACGAGGTCGAGGCGCTCGGGGAAGAAGCGGACGGGGCGGCGCGCCGTCTCCGCCTCCGCCGGCGGTTCCCCTCCCCGCGGCGGTCCATACAGGGGACGACCCTTGCGAGTTCTTCGTCAGGCTGCGCCGGGCGCCTCGTCGTCGCCTCCGGCTTCCAGCTCCGTTCGCGAGCGCGATGGAGTCGGATCCGCCCGAGACACTGAGACTGCACATGAGGGGCTGTGGGATCAGCGGCACGCGAGTCCACGTTGTATTCCCAGCCCCTAATGTGATGTATCTTGATCGTGGGTGGAAGACGTTCACCCGCATCCACAGCCTGATGGCGGGTTTACCCTCCATTTTAAGTTAATGGAGGTGATCTCCTCTCCGTCAAGGTCTTCGGGATCTCGCTTTTCGGGCGAAGTGCTGCGTGGATAGCTCCTCCGACAGCGAAGATTCCCCCTCGAGCGAGAGTGACGAGGAGGAGAGCGACAGCGACGACGAGGGTAGCGGGCCCGATTAGTTGTCGGGCGGCGCGTCGGCCACCGGGCGACCCCATCATCAGCGTCGCCGCTCCTTGAACTCCCCGGGTCGTCTCCTTGGGCGGCTGGCGAGGGAGGCTGCGGAGGGGAAGAGGATGGCGACAAGGCCGTCAAGTCGAGTACGAGGGCGTAGTGCCCTCGACAGCGTCTTGGCCGATCCTGCCGCCCGTCTTGAGCCCGCTTCCGCGCCGCCGTCTCCGTTAAGCCCTCGGAGAGCCCCGGATGTTCCTTGGTGCCTTCTCGCACCTGTAGCTTGCCTAGGCGCTCCTTTTGCCCTTCTCGCCTCCTTGACCTACCTCCAAGAGAGGGACAGGAAAAGGATTACGGGCATCTTATCTTTTTAATTTGTAAGCCTTGGGCCTTATCCGCATTTAAAACTTGTAGTCCTCTCTTTCATGTTTTCATTCTCCACGGACTGTATCCGAGTAGGATGTTTTTAATGAAAAGGATGCTTGAAAAGGGACGAAAGGCTTATCGATACGCAGCCCGGCAACTCGGCTTGCCGCAACCCCGTCAACTCGGCTTGCCGCAACCCCGTCAACTCGGCTTGCGGGGCTTAAAAGTGCAGCGCGCCTTCTTCTCCTCTTCGCTGTTATTTCAGTTTCGAGAACAATTTAGCCAGTGCCGCAATAAGTTATTTTTGTAATATAACTTTATTCTGGGCAATATTTGCTATGTTACTTCCTTTACTCGACTCTTGGCTTTGTATGTTACTGCCCTACGCTTTTCAGGGAAACTTGCCGGTGCAGGCACCCTTGCATGGCGCCGAAAAGCGGAACTTCAGCAGCCTGCTGGCGGGGCCGCTACCGACAAGCAACCTTGTCGCGGACTAGCCGCATCTCACTTAAGTTGTTGAGCGGACTCGAAACAAAGTAAGGGCGCGACCAGTCACGATTTGGTTCCTTCGCGCACAGGTTTTCCATACAAAGCGCGGTCGTTCAAGGAAAATAACTTTAAAAAATCGAATGCTCAAACTTTGGCAACTTAGCTTTTTTCTCGTTCGCTTCCCGGCAAGGCGAAACTAGGTCACTGCTACGCACCAGTACTCAAAGCCCCGACAGCGAGGAAAGGGCCGAGGATGTTGAGCCCCGGACGAAAATGGCCAAGATAAAGGGATCGTCCGAGAGCTTGAGCTGGTTGATGAAGTTGCTCGTGTGACCGCCGGATCGGGTTCACACAGCCTCGACGCCCCCTACCTGGCGCGCCAAACATGTCGGGGAGAACTGATCGTGTCCCACGAACACCTACGGGACCTGGGTCCCTTGTGGTTCGGAGGGGGGCGGAGATTGCACAAAGAGCGGATCGAGGCGATGCACACGAGCGGATTTATCCAGCTTCGGAGCTCTCCGGAGAGATAATACTCCTACTGCTGCTTTGTGGATTATCTTGTGTTCTTGCTAGGGAGCAATGGGAGCTACAAGACCTAGCCTGAGTGTGGTTTCAGATGAGTATGATGAACTAAGCCGAGCTGGACCAACCCAACCCCTTCTACGCTGCACTTGGGCCTCCTTTTATAGGCACAAGGGGTCACCACATGTGGCAAGTAGACAAGGGTAAGATAGTAAAACATAGGTTGGTACACCGCACTATCGAGGTACTGATAATCTATACCTAACTCTGACGGCAAGGGACAAGAGTCATCAATGCCCGTCTCGATCGCCCAAAAAGGTAACAGGGACCGTCAAGTGCGCCTCCGTTTGCCATGATGGTAGCTTGTCAGCGCCGCTTATCGCTGCTCCCCGCTGGCTGCACAGCCCGTCGACACGCGTGCTTGGGAGAGCCCCGTGGTGACATGTTGGCGGGTGAGCTGGAGCGGAGATGAAGAGAGGTCACTTGCCCGCCCCAGCAAGCGCCTTGCCGCGGCAGGAACCTTGTCGCGCTTGGGGGCTCGGCGCCCACCAAGCCTTCCCGGCAAGATCCCCTTGCCGGGGTCTTGTTTTCCGAAGGGCCGCGGAGGGTCTTGGCAGACGCCCGGCAAGGCTTGCCACGGAGGGGCCTGCGACTGCCCGCAGACAGGTTCGGGGTACTAAGGTACCCCTACTTTAGTACACCGACAGAGCCCCGGTCTGGCTATACACGGTGCCGAAGCGCTGTTGGGCCAGGCCCAAAACAGGGCACGGCACGCAGCGCCTGGGTCCACACCAAATCCACTCTGTATCCGCCGCGTTCCCCGTGAACGGCACGCGTCAATTGCGGTGTCGTGGGGGAAGTGGGCGGCGTGCGAGATCGCCTCATCCGTCGCCTCGGTTTTGCATCCCCGCCACGTGGTTCCCATGCTCTTGGGGTCGCGGACGGTGGAAGTGGGAAGCTGGGCGTTCTTGAGCAGAGGCAGCAGGTCGGCCCCGATTCCTGCTCTTCCTATGCCTTGATTCATCGCCGGGCGCCGAGCCCCACCTTGCTTCTTTTAAGAAGAGCGGAAGGGAGCGCTTGAAGCCTGCACTCTCCCATCTCTTCCTTTCCTCAGCTTCGCTCCCTTTCTCTCATTCGTCATGGAGAAATGGAACCTTGGTTCTTCATCGGTGGCGGCGAGGGTCGCCGCTAGACAGCGCACCCTCCCAACCCCACGCCGGGGTGGCAGAGCCAGCCACAAGGGAAGAGGGAGGCGAGGTCGTGGACGAGGTCGAGGCGCTCGGGGAAGAAGCGGGCGGGGCGGCGCGCCGTCTCCGCCTCCGCCGGCGGTTCCCCTCCCCGGGGCGGTCCATACAGGGGACGACCCTTGCGAGTTCTTCGTCAGCTGCGCTGGCGCCTCGTCATCGCCTCCGGCTTCCAGCTCCGTTCGCGAGCGCGATGGAGTCGGATCCGCCGAGACATCGAGACTGCACATGAGGGGCTGTGGGATCAGCGCACGCGAGTCCACGTTGTATTCCCAGCCCCTAATGTGATGTATCTTGATCGTGGGTGGAAGGCGTTCACCGCATCCACAGCTCGATGGCGGGGTTTACCCTCCATTTTAAGTTAATGGAGGTGATCTCCTCTCCGTCAAGGTCTTCGGGATCTCGGCACTTTCGGGCGAAGTGCTGCGTGGATAGCTCCTCCGACAGCGAAGATTCCCCTCGGCGAGAGTGACGAGGAGGAGAGCGACAGCGACGACGAGGGTAGCGGGTCCGATTAGTTGTCGGGCGACGCGCAAGGCCACTGGCGACCCCATCATCCGCGTCGCGGCTCCTTGAACTCCCCGGGTCGTCTCTTGGGCGATGGCGAGGGAGGCTGCGGAAGGGGAAGAGGATGGCGACAAGGCCGTCAAGTCGGAGTACGAGGCGTAGTGCCTCGACAGCGTCTTGGCGTCCTGCCGCCCGTCTTGAGCCCCGCTTCGGCGCCGCCGTCTCCGTTAAGCCCTCGGAGAGCCCCGGATGTTCCTTGGTGCCTTCGGCACCTGTAGCTTGCCTAGGCGCTCCTTTTGCCCTTCTCGCCTCCTTGACCTACCTCCACAAGAGAGGGACAGGAAAAGGATTACGGGCATCTTATCTTTTTAATTTGTAAGCCTTCGGCCTTATCCGCATTTAAAACTTGTAGTCCTCTCTTTCATGTTTTCATTCTCCACGGACTGTATCCGAGTAGGATGTTTTAATGAAAAGGATGCTTGAAAAGGGACGAAAGGCTTATCTGATACCGCAGCCCCCGGCAACTCTGGCTTGCCGCAACCCCCGTCAACTCTGGCTTGCCGCAACCCCCGTCAACTCTGGCTTGCCGGGGCTTGGGTGCCGGCGCGCCCTTCTTCTCCTCTTCGCTGTTATTTCAGTTCTGAGAACAATTTAGCCATGCCGCAATAAGTTATTTTTGTAATATAACTTTATTCGGGCAATATTTGCTATGTTACTTCCTTTACTCGACTCTTGGCTTTGTATGTTACTGCCCTCGCTTTTGGAAACTTGCGGTGCGGGCACCTTGCCATGAAGCGCCGAAAAGCGGAACTTCAGCAGCCTGCTGGCGGGGCCGCTACCGACAAGCAACCTTGTCGCGACTAGCCGCATCTCACTTAAGTTGTTGAGCGGACTCGAAACAAAGTAAGGCGCGACCAGTCACGATTTGGTTCCTTCGCGACAGGTTTTCCATACAAAGCGCGGTCGTTAAAGGAAAATAACTTTAAAAATCGAATGCTCAAACTTTGGCAACTTAGCTTTTTCTCGTTCGCTTCCGGCAAGGCGAAACTAGGTCATCGCTACGCACCAAGTACTCAAAGCCCCGACAGCGTAGCGGGAAAGGGCCGAGATGTTGAGCCCCGGACGAAAATGGCCGGGATAAAGGGATCGTCGGAGAGCTTGAGCTGGTTGATGAAGTTGCTCGATGTGACCGCCGGATCGGGTTCACACAGCCTCGACGCCTCTACCTGGCGCGCCAAAGATGTCGGGAGAACTGATCGTGTCCCATTTAACACCTACGGGACCTGGGTCCCTTGTGGTTCGGAGGGGGCGGAGATTGCACAAAGAGCGGATCGAGGCGATGCACACGGCGGATTTATCCAGCTTCGAGCTCTCCGAGAGATAATACTCCTACTGCTGCTTTGTGGATTATCTTGTGTTCTTGCTAGGGAGCAATGGGAGCTACAAGACCTAGCCTGAGTGTGGTTTCAGTATGAGTATGATGAACTAAGCCGAGCTGGACCAACCCAACCCCTTCTCGCTGCACTTGGGCCTCCTTTTATAGGCACAAGGGGTCACCACATGTGGCAAGTAGACAAGGGTAAGATAGTAAAACATAGGTTGGTACACCGCACTATACAAAGGTACAGTAATCTATACCTAACTCGACGGCAAGGGACAAGAGTCATCAATGCCCGTCTCGATCGCCCGAAACAAAGGTAACAGTGGACCGTCAAGTGCGCCTCCGTTTGCCATGATGGTAGCTTGTCGGCGCCGCTTATCGCTGCTCCCGCTGGCTGCACAGCCCGCCGACACGCGATGCTTGGGAGAGCCCGTGGTGACATGTTGGCGGGTGAGCTGGAGCGGAGATGAAGAGAGGTCACTTGCCCGCCCAAAGAAGCGCCTTGCCGCGGCAGGAACCTTTGTCGCGCTTTGGGGCTCGGCGCCCACTAAGCCTTCGGCAAGATCCCTTGCCGGGTCTTGTTTTCCGAAGGGCAGCGGAGGGTCTTGGCAGACGCCGGCAAGGCTTGCCACGGGACGCTCTGTTGCCCGTGCAGACAGGTTGGGGTACTAAGGTACCCCTACATTAGTACACCGACAGGAGCCCCGGTCAGGGCTATACAAGGTGCCGAGCGCTGTTGGGCCAGGCCCAAAACAGGCACGGCACGCGGCCTGGGTCCACACCAAATCCACTCAGATCCGCCGCGTTCCCCCGTAACGGCACGCGTCAATTGCGGTGTCGTGGGGGAAGTGGGCGGCGTGCGAGGTCGCCTCATCCGTCGCCTCGGTTTTGCATCCCCGCCACGTGGTTCCCATGCTCTTGGGGTCGCGGACGGTGGAAGTGGGAAGCTGGGCGTTGAAAGCGAGAGGCAGCAGGTCGGCCCCGATTCCTGCTCTTCCTATGCCTTGATTCATTTGGCGGGCGGCGAGCCCCACCTTGCTTCTTTTAAGAAGAGCGGAAGGGGAGCGCAGGCCTACACTCTCCATCTCTTCCTTTCCTCAGCTTCTGCTCCCTTTCTCTCATTCGTCATGGAGAAATGGAACCTTGGTTCTTCATCGGTGGCGGCGAGGGTCGCCGCTAGACAGCGCACCCTCCCAACCCCACGCCCGGGTGGCAGAGCCAGCCACAAGGGAAGAGGGAGGGGCGAGGTCGTGGACGCAGGTCGAGGCGCCGGGAAGAAGGGACGGGCGGCGCGCTGCCTCCGCCTCGCCGGGCGGTTCCCCTCCGCGGTGGTCCATACAGGGACCCTTGCGAGTTCTTCGTCGAGGCTGCGCCTGGCGCCTCGTCATCGCCTCGGCTTCCAGCTCCGTTCATGGCGCGATGGAGTCGGATCCGCCCGAGACATCGAGACGCACATGAGGGCTGTGGGATCAGCGGCACGCGAGTCCGCGTTGTATTCCCAGCCCCTAATGTGATGTATCTTGATCGTGGGTGGAAGACGTTCACCCGCATCCACAGCCTGATGGCGGGGTTTACCCTCCATTTTAAGTTAATGGAGGGTGATCTCCTCTCCGTCAAGGTCTTCGGGGATCTCGGCACTCGGGCGAAGTGCTGCGTGGATAGCTCCTCCGACAACAAAGATTCCTCCTCGAGCGAGAGTGACGAGGAGGAGAGCGACAGCGACGACGAGGGTAGCGGGCCCGATTAGTTGTCGGGCGCCGCTTCGTGCGTCACCGGCGACCCCATCATCCGCGTCGCCGGCTCCTTGAACTCCCCGGGGTCGTCTCCTTGGGCGACTGGCGTAGGGAGGCTGCGGAAGGGGAAGAGGGATGGCGACAAGGCCGTCAAGTCGGAGTACGAGGGCGTAGTGCCCTCGACAGCGTGCTGACGTCCTGCCGCCCCGTCTTCGAGCCCCGCTTCCGGCGCCGCCGTCTCCGTTAAGCCCTCGGAGAGCCAGGATGTTCCTTGGTGCCTTCTAGCACCTGTAGCTTGCCTAGGCTCCTTTGCCCTTCTCGCCTCCTTGACCTACCTCCGAAGAGAGGGACAGGAAAAGGATTACGGGCATCTTATCTTTTTAATTTGTAAGCCTTGGGCCTTATCCGCATTTAAAACTTGTAGTCCTCTTTCATGTTTTTCATTCTCCACGGACTGTATCCGAGTAGGATGTTTTTAATGAAAAAGGGATGCTTGAAAAGGGACGAAAGGCTTATCTGATACCGCAGCCCCCGGCAACTCTGGCTTTCCGCAACCCCCGTCAACTCTGGCTTGCCGCAACCCCGTCAACTCGGCTTGCCGGGCTTGGAGTGCCGGGCGCCCTTCTTCTCCTCTTCGCTGTTATTTCAGTTCGAGAACAATTTAGCTTGATGCCGCAATAAGTTATTTTGTAATATAACTTTATTACGGGCAATATTTGCTATGTTACTTCCTTTACTCGACTCTTGGCTTTGTATGTTACTGCCCCACGCTTTTCAGTGGAAACTTGCGGTGCGGGCACCCTTGCCATGAGCGCCGAAAAAGGAACTTCAGCCTTCTTTGGCGGGGCCGCTACCGACAAGCAACCTTGTCGCGGACTAGCCGCATCTCACTTAAGTTGTTGAGCGGACTCGAAACAAAGTAAGGGCGCGACCAGTCACGATTTGGTTCCTTCGCGCACAGGTTTTCCATACAAAGCGCGGTCGTTCAAGGAAAATAACTTTAAAAAATCGAATGCTCAAACTTTGGCAACTTAGCTTTTTTCTCGTTCGCTTCCCGGCAAGGCGAAACTAGGTCATCAAGCTACGCACCAATTACTCAAAGCCCCGACAGCAGCGAGGAAAGGGCCGAGGATGTTGAGCCCTGCATCAAAATGGCGGGATAAAGGGATCGTCTGGAGAGCTTGAGCTGGTTGATGAAGTTGCTCGTGTGACCGCCGGATCGGGTTCACAGCCTCGACGCCCCTACCGGGCGCGCCAAAGATGTCGGGAGAACGATCGTGTCCCACGAACACCCACGGACCTGGGTCCCTTGTGGTTCGGAGGGGGCGGAGATTGCACAAAGAGCGGATCGAGGCGATGCACACGAGCGGATTTATCCAGCTTCGAGCTCTCCGAGAGATAATACTCCTCTTGCTGCTTTGTGGATTATCTTGTGTTCTTGCTAGGGAGCAATGGGAGCTACAAGACCTAGCTTTGAGTGTGGTTTCGTATGAGTATGATGAACTAAGCCGAGCTGGACCGAACCCAACCCCTTCTACGCTGCACTTGGGCCTCCTTTTATAGGCACAAGGGGTCACCACATGTGGCAAGTAGACAAGGGTAAGATAGTAAAAACATAGGTTGGTACACCGCACTATACAAAGGTGTCTGATAATCTATACCTAACTCGACGGCAAGGGACAAGAGTCATCAATGCCCGCCTCGATCGCCCTCAACAGGTAACAGGACCGTCAAGTGCGCCTCCGTTTGCCATGATGGTAGCTTGTCGGCGCCGCTTATCGCTGCTCCCGCTGGCTGCACAGCCCGCCGACACGCGATGCTTGGGAGAGCCCGTGGTGACATGTTGGCGGGTGAGCTGGAGCGGAGATGAAGAGAGGTCACTTGCCCGCCCAAAGAAGCGCCTTGCCGCGCAGAACCTTGTCGCGCTTTGGGGCTCGGCGCCACTAAGCCTTCCGGCAAGATCCCTTGCCGGGTCTTGTTTTCGAAGGGTCGCGGAGGGTCTTGGCAGACGCCGGCAAGGCTTGCCACGGGACGCCGCGATCGCCCTGCAGACAGGTTCGGGTACTAAGGTACCCCTACATTAGTACACCGACAGAGCCCCGGTCTGGGCCATACACGTGCCGAAGCGCTGTTGGGCCAGGCCCAAAACAGGGCACGGCACGCGCGCCTGGGTCCACACAAATCCACTCAGATCCGCGCGTTCCTCGTGAACAGCACGCGTCAATGCGGTGTCGTGGGGAAGTGGGCGGCGGCGAGGTCGCCTCATCCGTCGCCTCGGTTTTGCATCCCCGCCACGTGGTTCCCATGCTCTTGGGGTCGCGGACGGTGGAAGTGGGAAGCTGGGCCGTTATGAGCAGAGGCAGCAGGTCGGCCCGATTCCCTGCTCTTCCTATGCCTTGATTCATCGAAAGGGCGGCCGAGCCCCACCTTGCTTCTTTTAAGAAGAGCGGAAGGGAGCGCAGGCTTCACACTCTCCCATCTCTTCCTTTCTCACTTCTGCCCCTTTCTCTCATTCGTCATGGAGAAATGGAACCTTGGTTCTTCATCGGTGGCGGCGAGGGTCGCCAGACAGCGCACCCTCCCAACCCCACGCCGGGGTGGCAGAGCCAGCCACAAGGGGAAGAGGGAGGGGGCGAGGTCGTGGACGAGGTCGAGGCGCTCGGGGAAGAAGCGGACGGGGCGGCGCGCCGTCTCCGCCTCCGCCGGCGGTTCCCCTCCCCGCGGTGGTCCATACAGGGGACGACCCTTGCGAGTTCTTCGTCAGGCTGCGCCGGGCGCCTCGTCATCGCCTCCGGCTTCCAGCTCCGTTCGCGAGCGCGATGGAGTCGGATCCGCCCGAGACACTGAGACTGCACATGAGGGGCTGTGGGATCAGCGGCACGCGAGTCCACGTTGTATTCCCAGCCCCTAATGTGATGTATCTTGATCGTGGGTGGAAGACGTTCACCCGCATCCACAGCCTGATGGCGGGGTTTACCCTCCATTTTAAGTTAATGGAGGGTGATCTCCTCTCCGTCAAGGTCTTCGGGGATCTCGGCACTCGGGCGAAGTGCTGCGTGGATAGCTCCTCCGACAGCGAAGATTCCCCCTCGAGCGAGAGTGATGAGGAGGAGAGCGACAGCGACGACGAGGGTAGCGGGCCCGATTAGTTGTCGGCGCCGCCCGGCCACCGGCGACCCCATCATCCGTCGCCCGGCTCCTTGAACTCCCGGGTCGTCTCCTTGGGCGATCTGGCGTGGGAGGCTGCGGAAGGGAAGAGGATGGCGACAAGGCCGTCAAGTCGGAGTACGAGGCGAGTGCCTCGACAGCGGCTTGACGTCCTGCCGCCCGCCTCGAGCCCGCTTCGGCGCCGCCGTCTCCGTTAAGCCCTCGGAGAGCCCGGATGTTCCCTTGGTGCCTTCTAGCACCTGTAGCTTGCCTAGGCGCTCCTTTTGCCCTTCTCGCCTCCTTGACCTACCTCCTGAAGAGAGGGACAGGAAAAGGATTACGGGCATCTTATCTTTTTAATTTGTAAGCCTTCGGGCCTTATCCGCATTTAAAACTTGTAGTCCTCTCTTTCATGTTTTTCATTCTCCACGGACTGTATCCGAGTAGGATGTTTTTAATGAAAAAGGGATGCTTGAAAAGGGACGAAAGGCTTATCTGATACCGCAGCCCCCGGCAACTCTGGCTTTCCGCAACCCCCGTCAACTCTGGCTTGCCGCAACCCCCGTCAACTCTGGCTTGCCGGGGCTTGGGTGCCGGCGCGCCCTTCTTCTCCTCTTCGCTGTTATTTCAGTTCTGAGAACAATTTAGCCAGTGCCGCAATAAGTTATTTTTGTAATATAACTTTATTCTGGGCAATATTTGCTATGTTACTTCCTTTACTCGACTCTTGGCTTTGTATGTTACTGCCCCACGCCAGGAAACTTGCGGTGCGGGCACCCTTGCCATGAAGCGCCGAAAAGCGGAACTTCAGCAGCCTCGCTGGCGGGGCCGCCACCGACAAGCAACCTTGTCGCGGACTAGCCGCATCTCACTTAAGTTGTTGAGCGGACTCGAAACAAAGTAAGGGCGCGACCAGTCACGATTTGGTTCCTTCGCGCACAGGTTTTCCATACAAAGCGCGGTCGTTCAAGGAAAATAACTTTAAAAAATCGAATGCTCAAACTTTGGCAACTTAGCTTTTTTCTCGTTCGCTTCCCGGCAAGGCGAAACTAGGTCACTGCTACGCACCAGTACTCAAAGCCCCCGACAGCGCGAGGGAAAGGGCCGAGGATGTTGAGCCCCCAGACCGAAAATGGCCAGGATAAAGGGATCGTCTGGAGAGCTTGAGCTGGTTGATGAAGTTGCTCGTGTGACCGCCGGATCGGGTTCACACAGCCTCGACGCCCCCTACCTGGCGCGCCAAAGATGTCGGGGAGAACTGATCGTGTCCCACTAACACCTACGGGACCTGGGTCGCTTGTGGTTCGGAGGGGGGCGGAGATTGCACAAAGAGCGGATCGAGGCGATGCACACGAGCGGATTTATCCAGCTTCGGAGCTCTCCGGAGAGATAATACTCCTACTGCTGCTTTGTGGATTATCTTGTGTTCTTGCTAGGGAGCAATGGGAGCTACAAGACCTAGCCTGAGTGTGGTTTCGTATGAGTATGATGAACTAAGCCGGAGCTGGACCGAACCCAACCCCTTCTACGTTGCACTTGGGCCTCCTTTTATAGGCACAAGGGGTCACCACATGTGGCAAGTAGACAAGGGTAAGATAGTAAAAACATAGGTTGGTACACCGCACTATACAGTGTACAGTAATCTATACCTAACTCTAACGGCAAGGGACAAGAGTCATCAATGCCCGTCTCGATCGCCTCAACAAAGTGTAACAAGGACCGTCAAGGCGCCTCCGGTTGCCACGATGGTAGCTTGTCAGCGCCGCTTATCGCTGCTCCCCGCTGGCTGCACAGCCCGTCGACACGCGTGCTTGGGAGAGCCCCGTGGTGACATGTTGGCGGTGAGCTGGAGCGGAGATGAAGAGAGGTCACTTGCCCGCCCCAGCAAGCGCCTTGCCGCGGCAGAACCTTGTCGTCGCTTAGGGGCTCGGCGCCCACCAAGCCTTCCGGCAAGATCCCTTGCCGGGTCTTGTTTTCCAAGGGCGTGAAGGGTCTTGGCAGACGCCGCAAGGCTTGCCACGGGACGCAGGTTCGGGTACGTACCCCTACTTTGCCCGCAGAGACAGGTTCGGGTACTAAGGGCACGGGCACGCCCCTACTTTAGTACACCGACAGATGGAGTCGGATCCGCCGAGACATCGAGACTGCACATGAGGGGCTGTGGGATCAGCGCACGCGAGTCCACGTTGTATTCCCAGCCCCTAATGTGATGTATCTTGATCGTGGGTGGAAGGCGTTCACCGCATCCACAGCTGATGGCGGGGTTTACCTCCATTTTAAGTTAATGGAGGTGATCTCCTCTCCGTCAAGGTCTTCGGGATCTCGGCTTTTCGGGCGAAGTGCTGCGTGGATAGCTCCTCCGACAGCTAAGATTCCCCCTCGAGCGAGAGTGACGAGGAGGAGAGCGACAGCGACGGCGAGGGTAGCGGGCCCGATTAGTTGTCGGGCGTCGCTTCGTGCGTCACCGGCGACCCCATCATCCGCCGCCGCTCCTTGAACTCCCCGGTCGTCTCCTTGGGCGATGGCGTGAGGGAGGCTGCGGAAGGGAAGAGGATGGCGACAAGGCCGTCAAGTCGAGTACGAGGGCGAGTGCCCTCGACAGCGGCCGACGCCCTGCCGCCCGTCTCGAGCCCCGCTTCGGCGCCGCCGTCTCCGTTAAGCCCTCGAGAGCCCCGGATGTTCCCTTGGTGCCTTCTCGCACCTGTAGCTTGCCTAGGCGCTCCTTTGCCCTTCTCGCCTCCTTGACCTACCTCCAAGAGAGGGACAGGAAAAGGATTACGGGCATCTTATCTTTTTAATTTGTAAGCCTTGGGCCTTATCCGCATTTAAAACTTGTAGTCCTCTCTTTCATGTTTTTCATTCTCCACGGACTGTATCCGAGTAGGATGTTTTTAATGAAAAAGGATGCTTGAAAAGGGACGAAGGCTTATCTCGATACCGCAGCCCGGCAACTCGGCTTGCCGCAACCCGTCAACTACGGCTTGCCGCAACCCCCCGTCAACTCGGCTTGCGGGGCTTGGGTGCCGCGCGCGCCTTCTTCTCCTCTTCGCTGTTATTTCAGTTCGAGAACAATTTAGCTGAAGGCCGCAATAAGTTATTTTGTAATATAACTTTATTCTGGGCAATATTTGCTATGTTACTTCCTTTACTCGACTCTTGGCTTTGTATGTTACTGCCCCACGCTTTTGGAAACTTGCGGTGCGGGCACCCTTGCGATGGCGCCGAGTCGCGGAACTTCAGCAGCCTTTGGCGGGGCCGCCACCGACAAGCAACCTTGTCGCGGACTAGCCGATCTCACTTAAGTTGTTGAGCGGACTCGAAACAAAGTAAGGGCGCGACCAGTCACGATTTGGTTCCTTCGCGCACAGGTTTTCCATACAAAGCGGTCGTTCAAGGAAAATAACTTTAAAAATCGAATGCTCAAACTTTGGCAACTTAGCTTTTTTCTCGCTCGCTTCCGGCAAGGCGAAACTAGGTCATCGCTACGCACCAAGTACTCAAAGCCCCGACAGTAGCGAGGGAAAGGGCCGAGGATGTTGAGCCCCTGGACGAAAATGGCCAAGATAAAGGGATCGTCTGAGAGCTTGAGCTGGTTGATGAAGTTGCTCGTGTGACCGCCGGATCGGGTTCACACAGCCTCGACGCCCCCTACCTGGCGCGCCAAACATGTCGGGGAGAACTGATCGTGTCCCACGAACACCTACGGACCTGGGTCCCTTGTGGTTCGGAGGCGGAGATTGCACAAAGAGCGGATCGAGGCGATGCACACGAAGCGGATTTATCCAGCTTCGAGCTCTCCGAGAGATAATACTCCTCTGCTGCTTTGTGGATTATCTTGTGTTCTTGCTAGGGAGCAATGGGAGCTACAAGACCTAGCCCGAGTGTGGTTTCGTATGAGTATGATGAACTAAGCCGAGCTGGACCAACCCAACCCCTTCTACGCTGCACTTGGGCCTCCTTTTATAGGCACAAGGGGTCACCACATGTGGCAAGTAGACAAGGGTAAGATAGTAAAAACATAGGTTGGTACACCGCACTATACAAAGGTACTGATAATCTATACCTAACTCGACGGCAAGGGACAAGAGTCATCAATGCCCGTCTCGATCGCCGAAACGAGGTAACAGGGACCGTCAAGTGCGCCTCCGTTTGCCATGATGGTAGCTTGTCAGCGCCGCTTATCGCTGCTCCCCGCTGGCTGCACAGCCCGTCGACACGCGTGCTTGGGAGAGCCCCGTGGTGACATGTTGGCGGGTGAGCTGGAGCGGAGATGAAGAGAGGTCACTTGCCGCCCCAAAGAAGCGCCTTGCCGCGGCAGAACCTTGTCGCGCAGGGGCTCGGCGCCCACCAAGCCTTCCGGCAAGATCCCTTGCCGGGTCTTGTTTTCGAAGGGCGCGGAGGGTCTTGGCAGACGCCCGCAAGGCTTGCCACGGGGGGCCTGCGACTGCCGTGACAGGTTCGGGGTACTAAGGTACCCCTACTTTAGTACACCGACAGAGCCCCGGTCTGGGCCATACACGGTGCCGAAGCGCTGTTGGGCCAGGCCCAAAACAGGCACGGGCACGCGCGCCTGGGTCCACACCAAATCCACTCTGTATCCGCGCGTTCCCCGTAGCAGCACGCGTCAATTGCGGTGTCGTGGGGAAGTGGGCGCGGCGAGATCGCCTCATCCGTCGCCTCGGTTTTGCATCCCGCCACGTGGTTCCCATGCTCTTGGGGTCGCGGACGGTGGAAGTGGGAAGCTGGGCCGTTCTTGGCAGAGGCAGCAGGTCGGCCCCGATTCCCTGCTCTTCCTATGCCTTGATTCATCGAGCGGGCGGCCGAGCCCCACCTTGCTTCTTTTAAGAAGAGCGGAAGGGGAGCGCAGCCTCGCACTCTCCCATCTCTTCCTTTCCTCACTTCTGCTCCCCTTCTCTCATTCGTCATGGAGAAATGGAACCTTGGTTCTTCATCGGTGGCGAGGGTCGCCGCTAGACAGCGCACCCTCCCAACCCCACGCCCGGGGTGGCGAGCCAGCCACAAGGGAAGAGGGAGGCGAGTCGTGGGCAGGTCGAGGCTCGGGGAAGAAGCGGACGGGAGGCGCGGCCGTCTCCGCCTCCGCCCGGCGGTTCCCCTCCCGGCGGTCCATACGAGGGACGACCCTTGCGAGTTCTTCGTCAGCTGCGCTGGCGCCTCGTCATCGCCTCCGGCTTCCAGCTCCGTTCATGAGCGCGATGGAGTCGGATCCGCCCGAGACATCGAGACTGCACATGAGGGCTGTGGGATCAGCGCACGCGAGTCCACGTTGTATTCCCAGCCCCTAATGTGATGTATCTTGATCGTGGGTGGAAGACGTTCACCGCATCCACAGCTCGATGGCGGGGTTTACCCTCCATTTAAGTTAATGGAGGTGATCTCCTCTCCGTCAAGGTCTTCGGGATCTCGCACTTTCGGGCGAAGTGCTGCGTGGATAGCTCCTCCGACAGCGAAGATTCCCCCTCGAGCGAGAGTGACGAGGAGGAGAGCGACAGCGACGACGAGGGTAGCGGGCCCGATTAGTTGTCGGGCGCCGCTTCGTGCGTCACCGGCGACCCCATCATCCGCGTCGCCGGCTCCTTGAACTCCCCGGGGTCGTCTCCTTGGGCGACTGGCGTAGGGAGGCTGCGGAAGGGGAAGAGGGATGGCGACAAGGCCGTCAAGTCGGAGTACGAGGGCGTAGTGCCCTCGACAGCGTGCTGACGTCCTGCCGCCCCGTCTTCGAGCCCCGCTTCCGGCGCCGCCGCCTCCGTTAAGCCCTCGGAGAGCCCCCGGGATGTTCCCTTGGTGCCTTCTGGCACCTGTAGCTTGCCTAGGCGCTCCTTTTGCCCTTCTCGCCTTCTTGACCTACCTCCTGAAGAGAGGGACAGGAAAAGGATTACGGGCATCTTATCTTTTTAATTTGTAAGCCTTCGGCCTTATCCGCATTTAAAACTTGTAGTCCTCTCTTTCATGTTTTTCATTCTCCACGGATGTATCCGAGTAGGATGTTTTAATGAAAAAGGGATGCTTGAAAAGGGACGAAAGGCTTATCTGATACCGCAGCCCCCGGCAACTCTGGCTTGCCGCAACCCCCGTCAACTCTGGCTTGCCGCAACCCCCGTCAACTCTGGCTTGCCGGGGCTTGGGTGCCGGCGCGCCCTTCTTCTCCTCTTCGCTGTTATTTCAGTTCTGAGAACAATTTAGCCAGTGCCGCAATAAGTTATTTTTGTAATATAACTTTATTCTGGGCAATATTTGCTATGTTACTTCCTTTACTCGACTCTTGGCTTTGTATGTTACTGCCCTACGCTTTTCAGGGAAACTTGCCGGTGCGGGCACCCTTGCATGCAAGCGCCGAAAAGTCGGAACTTCAGCAGCCTGCTGGCGGGGCCGCTACCGACAAGCAACCTTGTCGCGGACTAGCCGCAGCTCACTTAAGTTGTTGAGCGGACTCGAAACAAAGTAAGGGCGCGACCAGTCACGATTTGGTTCCTTCGCGCACAGGTTTTCCATACAAAGCGCGGTCGTTCAAGGAAAATAACTTTAAAAAATCGAATGCTCAAACTTTGGCAACTTAGCTTTTTTCTCGTTCGCTTCCCGGCAAGGCGAAACTAGGTCACTGCTACGCACCAGTACTCAAAGCCCCCGACAGCGCGAGGGAAAGGGCCGAGGATGTTGAGCCCCTGGACGAAAATGGCCAGGATAAAGGGATCGCCCGGAGAGCTTGAGCTGGTTGATGAAGTTGCTCGTGTGACCGCCGGATCGGGTTCACACAGCCTCGACGCCTCTACCGGGCGCGCCAAAGATGTCGGGAGAACTGATCGTGTCCCACGAACACCCACGGGACCTGGGTCCCTTGTGGTTCGGAGGGGGCGGAGATTGCACAAAGAGCGGATCGAGGCGATGCACACGAAGCGGATTTATCCAGCTTCGAGCTCTCCGGAGATAATACTCCTCTGCTGCTTTGTGGATTATCTTGTGTTCTTGCTAGGGAGCAATGGGAGCTACAAGACCTAGCCTGAGTGTGGTTTCGATGAGTATGATGAACTAAGCCGAGCTGGACCAACCCAACCCTTCTACGTTGCACTTGGGCCTCCTTTTATAGGCACAAGGGGTCACCACATGTGGCAAGTAGACAAGGGTAAGATAGTAAAACATAGGTTGGTACACCGCACTATACAAATGTACAGTAATCTATACCTAACTCGACGGCAAGGGACAAGAGTCATCAATGCCCGCCTCGATCGCCCCGAAAAGGTAACAGGGACCGTCAAGTGCGCCTCCGTTTGCCATGATGGTAGCTTGTCAGCGCCGCTTATCGCTGCTCCCCGCTGGCTGCACAGCCCGTCGACACGCGTGCTTGGGAGAGCCCCGTGGTGACATGTTGGCGGGTGAGCTGGAGCGGAGATGAAGAGAGGTCACTTGCCCGCCCCAGCAAGCGCCTTGCCGCGGCAGGAACCTTGTCGCGCTTGGGGGCTCGGCGCCCACCAAGCCTTCCCGGCAAGATCCCCTTGCCGGGGTCTTGTTTTCCGAAGGGCCGCGGAGGGTCTTGGCAGACGCCCGGCAAGGCTTGCCACGGGACGCCATGATCTGCCCGCAGACAGGTTGGGGTACTAAGGTACCCCTACATTAGTACACCGACAGAGCCCCGGTGCAGGCCATACAAGGTGCCGAAGCGCTGTTGGGCCAGGCCCAAAACAGGCACGGGCACGCGGCCTGGGTCCACACCAAATCCACTCAGATCCGCCGCGTTCCCCAGAACGGCACGCGTCAATTGCGGTGTCGTGGGGAAGTGGGCGGCGGCGAGGTCGCCTCATCCGTCGCCTCGGTTTTGCATCCCCGCCACGTGGTTCCCATGCTCTTGGGGTCATGGACGGTGGAAGTGGGAAGCTGGGCGTTGCAGCAGAGGCAGCAGGTCGGCCCGATTCCCTGCTCTTCCTATGCCTTGATTCACTCGAGCGGGCGGCCGAGCCCCCACCTTGCTTCTTTTTAAGAAGAGCGGAAGGGGAGCGCAGGCCTACACTCTCCCATCTCTTCCTTTCCTCAGCTTCTCCCCTTTCTCTCATTCGTCATGGAGAAATGGAACCTTGGTTCTTCATCGGTGGCGGCGAGGGTCGCCGCTAGACAGCGCACCCTCCCAACCCCACGCCGGGTGGCAGAGCCAGCCACAAGGGAAGAGGGAGGCGAGGTCGTGGGCAGGTCGGCGCCGGGAAGAAGCGGGACGGGCGGCGCGCCGTCTCCGCCTCCGCCGGGCAGTTCCCCTCCCAGCGGTGGTCCATACAGGGACGACCCTTGCGAGTTCTTCGTCAGCTGCGCTGGCGCCTCGTCATCGCCTCCGCTTCCAGCTCCGTCATGGCCGCGATGGAGTCGGATCCGCCCGAGACATCGAGACTGCACATGAGGGCTGTGGGATCAGCGGCACGCGAGTCCACGTTGTATTCCCAGCCCCTAATGTGATGTATCTTGATCGTGGGTGGAAGACGTTCACCGCATCCACAGCCCGATGGCGGGGTTTACCCTCCATTTTAAGTTAATGGAGGGTGATCTCCTCTCCGTCAAGGTCTTCGGGATCTCTGGGCATTCGGGCGAAGTGCTGCTTGGAAACCCCTCCGACAACAAAGATTCCTCCTCGAGCGAGAGTGACGAGGAGGAGAGCGACAGCGACGACGAGGGTAGCGGGCCCGATTAGTTGTCGGGCGCCGCTCGGCGCCTGGCGACCCCATCATCCGCGTCGCCGGCTCCTTGAACTCCCCGGGGTCGTCTCCTTGGGCGGCTGGCGTAGGGAGGCTGCGGAAGGGGAAGAGGGATGGCGACAAGGCCGTCAAGTCGGAGTACGAGGGCGTAGTGCCCTCGACAGCGTGCTGACGTCCTGCCGCCCCGTCTTCGAGCCCCGCTTCCGGCGCCGCCGTCTCCGTTAAGCCCTCGGAGAGCCCCCGGGATGTTCCCTTGGTGCCTTCTGGCACCTGTAGCTTGCCTAGGCGCTCCTTTTGCCCTTCTCGCCTCCTTGACCTACCTCACAAGAGAGGGACAGGAAAAGGATTACGGGCATCTTATCTTTTTAATTTGTAAGCCTTCGGGCCTTATCCGCATTTAAAACTTGTAGTCCTCTCTTTCATGTTTTTCATTCTCCACGGACTGTATCCGAGTAGGATGTTTTTAATGAAAAAGGGATGCTTGAAAAGGGACGAAAGGCTTATCTGATACCGCAGCCCCCGGCAACTCTGGCTTTCCGCAACCCCCGTCAACTCTGGCTTGCCGCAACCCCCGTCAACTCGGCTTGCGGGGCTTGGAGTGCTTGGCGCGCCTTCTTCTCCTCTTCGCTGTTATTTCAGTTACGAGAACAATTTAGCGATGCCGCAATAAGTTATTTTTGTAATATAACTTTATTCGGGCAATATTTGCTATGTTACTTCCTTTACTCGACTCTTGGCTTTGTATGTTACTGCCCACGCTTTTGGAAACTTGCGGTGCGGGCACCTTGCCATGAGCGCCGAAAAGGAACTTCAGCAGCCTTTGGCGGGGCCGCCACCGACAAGCAACCTTGTCGCGACTAGCCGCATCTCACTTAAGTTGTTGAGCGGACTCGAAACAAAGTAAAGCGCGACCAGTCACGATTTGGTTCCTTCGCGCACAGGTTTTCCATACAAAGCGCGGTCGTTCAAGGAAAATAACTTTAAAAATCGAATGCTCAAACTTTGGCAACTTAGCTTTTTCTCGCTCGCTTCGGCAAGGCGAAACTAGGTCATCGCTACGCACCAAGTACTCAAAGCCCCGACAGCGCGAGGGAAAGGGCCGAGGATGTTGAGCCCTGCACCGAAAATGGCCAGGATAAAGGGATCGTCTGAGAGCTTGAGCTGGTTGATGAAGTTGCTCGTGTGACCGCCGGATCGGGTTCACACAGCCTCGACGCCCCCTACCTGGCGCGCCAAAGATGTCGGGGAGAACTGATCGTGTCCCACGAACACCTACGGGACCTGGGTCCCTTGTGGTTCGGAGGGGGGCGGAGATTGCACAAAGAGCGGATCGAGGCGATGCACACGAAGCGATTTATCCAGCTTCGGAGCTCTCCGGAGAGATAATACTCCTACTGCTGCTTTGTGGATTATCTTGTGTTCTTGCTAGGGAGCAATGGGAGCTACAAGACCTAGCCTGAGTGTGGTTTCGTATGAGTATGATGAACTAAGCCGGAGCTGGACCGAACCCAACCCCTTCTACGTTGCACTTGGGCCTCCTTTTATAGGCACAAGGGGTCACCACATGTGGCAAGTAGACAAGGGTAAGATAGTAAAAACATAGGTTGGTACACCGCACTATACAGTGTACAGTAATCTATACCTAACTCTGACGGCAAGGGACAAGAGTCATCAATGCCCGTCTCAGTCGCCCGAACAGTGTAACAGGGACCGTCAAGTGCGCCTCCGTTTGCCATGATGGTAGCTTGTCAGCGCCGCTTATCGCTGCTCCCCGCTGGCTGCACAGCCCGTCGACACGCGTGCTTGGGAGAGCCCCGTGGTGACATGTTGGCGGGTGAGCTGGAGCGGAGATGAAGAGAGGTCACTTGCCCGCCCCAGCAAGCGCCTTGCCGCGGCAGGAACCTTGTCGCGCTTGGGGGCTCGGCGCCCACCAAGCCTTCCCGGCAAGATCCCCTTGCCGGGGTCTTGTTTTCCGAAGGGCCGCGGAGGGTCTTGGCAGACGCCCGGCAAGGCTTGCCACGGGGACGCTGCGACTGCCCGTGCACAGGTTCGGGGTACTAAGGTACCCCTACTTTAGTACACCGACAGGAGCCCCCGGGTCTGGGCCATACACGGTGCCGAGCGCTGTTGGGCCAGGCCCAAAACAGGGCACGGGCACGCGCGGCCTGGGTCCAAACCAAATCCACTCCGTATCCGCCGCGTTCCCCCGTAACGGCACGCGTCAATTGCGGTGTCGTGGGGGAAGTGGGCGGCGTGCGAGGTCGCCTCATCCGTCGCCTCGGTTTTGCATCCCCGCCACGTGGTTCCCATGCTCTTGGGGTCGCGGACGGTGGAAGTGGGAAACTGGGCCGTTGCGAGCAGAGGCAGCAGGTCGGCCCCGATTCCCTGCTCTTCCTATGCCTTGATTCATTGAAAGGGCGGCCGAGCCCCACCTTGCTTCTTTAAGAAGAGCGGAAGGGGCGCAGGCCTACACTCTCCCATCTCTTCCTTTCTCGCTTCTGCTCCCCTTTCTCTCATTCGTCATGGAGAAAGGGAACCTTGGTTCTTCATCGGTGGCGGCGAGGGTCGCCGCTAGACAGCGCACCCCTCCCAACCCCACGCCCGGGGTGGCAGAGCCAGCCACAAGGGGAAGAGGGAGGGGCGAGGTCGTGGGCGAGGTCGAGGCGCCGGGAAGAAGCGGACGGGCGGCGCGCTGTCTCCGCCTCCCGGGCGGTTCCCCCCCGCGGTGGTCCATACAGGGACGCACCCTTGCGAAGTTCTTCGTCAGCTGCGCTGGCGCCTAAATCATCGCCTCCGGCTTCCAGCTCCGTTCATGAAAGCGATGGAGTCGGATCCGCCCGAGACACTGAGACTGCACATGAGGGGCTGTGGGATCAGCGGCACGCGAGTCCACGTTGTATTCCCAGCCCCTAATGTGATGTATCTTGATCGTGGGTGGAAGACGTTCACCCGCATCCACAGCCTGATGGCGGGGTTTACCCTCCATTTTAAGTTAATGGAGGGTGATCTCTCTCCGTCAAGGTCTTCGGGATCTCGGCACTTTCGGGCGAAGTGCTGCGTGGATAGCTCCTCCGACGGCGAAGATTCCCCTCGAGCGAGAGTGATGAGGAGGAGAGCGACAGCGACGACGAGGGTAGCGGGCCCGATTAGTTGTCGGGCGCCGCTTGCCGTCGCCACCGGCGACCCCATCATCCGCGTCGCGGCTCCTTGAACTCCCGGGTCGTCTCCTTGGGCGTGGCGTGGCGGAGGCTGCGGAAGGAAGAGGATGGCGACAAGGCCGTCAAGTCGGAGTACGAGGCGAGTGCCCTCGACAGCGTGGCCGACGCCCTGCCGCCTGCCTTCGAGCCCCGCTTCGCGCCGCCGTCTCCGTTAAGCCCTCGGAGAGCCCCCCGGATGTTCCTTGGTGCCTTCTAGCACCTGTAGCTTGCCTAAGGCGCCTTTGCCCTTCTCGCCTCCTTGACCTACCTCCTGAAGAGAGGGACAGGAAAAGGATTACGGGCATCTTATCTTTTTAATTTGTAAGCCTTCGGCCTTATCCGCATTTAAAACTTGTAGTCCTCTCTTTCATGTTTTTCATTCTCCACGGATCTGTATCCGAGTAGGATGTTTTTAATGAAAAGGGATGCTTGAAAAGGACGAAAGGCTTATCTCGATACCGCAGCCCGGCAACTCGGCTTTCCGCAACCCCCGTCAACTCGGCTTGCCGCAACCCCGTCAACTCGGCTTGCGGGGCTTGGGTGCCGGGCGCCCTTCTTCTCCTCTTCGCTGTTATTTCAGTTCGAGAACAATTTAGCCAGATGCGCAATAAGTTATTTTTGTAATATAACTTTATTCTGGGCAATATTTGCTATGTTACTTCCTTTACTCGACTCTTGGCTTTGTATGTTACTGCCCACGCCAGGAAACTTGCGGTGCGGGCACCCTTGCCATGGCGCCGAAAAGCGGAACTTCAGCAGCCTCTTTGGCGGGGCCGCCACCGACAAGCAACCTTGTCGCGACTAGCCGTGATCTCACTTAAGTTGTTGAGCGGACTCGAAACAAAGTAAGGCGCGACCAGTCACGATTTGGTTCCTTCGCGCACAGGTTTTCCATACAAAGCGCGGTCGTTCAAGGAAAATAACTTTAAAAAATCGAATGCTCAAACTTTGGCAACTTAGCTTTTTTCTCGTTCGCTTCCCGGCAAGGCGAAACTAGGTCACTGCTACGCACCAGTACTCAAAGCCCCCGACAGCGCGAGGGAAAGGGCCGAGGATGTTGAGCCCCCAGACCGAAAATGGCCAGGATAAAGGGATCGTCTGGAGAGCTTGAGCTGGTTGATGAAGTTGCTCGTGTGACCGCCGGATCGGGTTCACACAGCCTCGACGCCCCCTACCTGGCGCGCCAAAGATGTCGGGGAGAACTGATCGTGTCCCACTAACACCTACGGGACCTGGGTCGCCAGGTGGAGGGGGCGGAGATTGCACAAAGAGCGGATCGAGGCGATGCACACGAGCGGATTTATCCAGCTTCGGAGCTCTCCGGAGAGATAATACTCCTACTGCTGCTTTGTGGATTATCTTGTGTTCTTGCTAGGGAGCAATGGGAGCTACAAGACCTAGCCTGAGTGTGGTTTCGTATGAGGTATGATGAACTAAGCCGGAGCTGGACGAACCCAACCCCTTCTACGTTGCACTTGGGCCTCCTTTTATAGGCACAAGGGGTCACCACATGTGGCAAGTAGACAAGGGTAAGATAGTAAAAACATAGGTTGGTACACCGCACTATACAAATGTCTGATAATCTATACCTAACTCTAACGGCAAGGGACAAGAGTCATCAATGCCCGTCTCGATCGCCCGACACGAGTGTAACAGGACCGTCAAGTCGCCTCCGGTTGCCACGATGGTAGCTTGTCGGCGCCGCTTATCGCTGCTCCCGCTGGCTGCACAGCCCGTCGACACGCGTGCTTGGGAGAGCCCGTGGTGACACGTTGGCGGTGAGCTGGAGCGGAGATGAAGAGAGGTCACTTGCCCGCCCTGCAAGCGCCTTGCATGGCGAGGAACCTTGTCGCTTAGGGGCTCGGCGCCCACCAAGCCTTCCCGGCAAGATCCCCTTGCCGGGGTCTTGTTTTCCGAAGGGCCGTGAAGGGTCTTGGCAGACGCCCGGCAAGGCTTGCCACGGGGACGCTGCGACTGCCCGTGCACAGGTTCGGGGTACTAAGGTACCCCTACTTTAGTACACCGACACGTAAGCTGAGGGTGGCCACCAACCTTGGCCGCTATCAGCGTGATCTTGACAATGCGAAGGCCGAGGCGTCCCTCAAGGTTTCCTGCGAAGCTTGCTCCCGAGCCTTGGAGGAGGCTCGCGAGGCTGTGGAGAAGCACGCGTGGGAGCTCCAGGCCTGGAGTGCATCTCTCGAGCAGTAGGTGGAGGCACGCAGAGCCGCCCTTTCGTCGCTGATGGGGACACCCGCAGAAGAAGAGGAGGTCCGGAGGCGTGAGGAGGCGCTGGCTCTGGAAGCTGTTGAGTGCAGCCTTGAGCTTGAACAACTGGAGACGAGGGAGTGTCAAGTTGCTCAGGAGAAGATGCCATCGGGGCTCGCGAGGCCAAGGTCCGAGAGGAAGTCGATCGTCAGGTGGCCCGGGTTCGCATTGATCTTGAAGGTTGGTACGACCTGAAGCTGAAGCTCGCAGGAACTGAGGCGGCGGGCAGGACCACCGCTCTCGGGCCCAGGTTAGACGAGGCGGAGAGGCGTGGGGAGGCCACAGCTGCCGCCTTGGCCACGGCGCAGGCGGACTTGGCCTCCGCCCGCGCCGAGTTGCTTCTGCTTCAGAAACGGGTTGAAGATGCCGAGGCCGTCGCGCGGCAAAACAGGGAGGAGGTGCTGGAGAGGCGGACGCTGGAGCGTGTTCACGCACCCATGCTTCAGGATCTTCGGAATAGGGCCAACACTGCCCTGGGCCATGTCTGTGATGCGAACACCCCCCATCCTCGGGTGAATGACTACGCCAGTCACCTCCGCTTCTTCACTGATGTGGTGACACGCCTAGAGGCCCGATCAGACGGAGCTCGTAGGCTCGTGGAAGAGAGGAGTCGCGGCCTGCTCGAGTGCGCTTTCTCCTGTGTCTTCAGCTACCTCCAGAACGCCAACCCCGACTTCGACTTCGACGCCGCCATCGCCCCCGTACCCACGGTTGTTTAGGACGACCTGGCGCGGTAGGTAGAGGACAACGTGGACGCGTTGGTCAGGGCCTTTACTTCAGAGGATGACGCAGTGGTGGTCACTACAGACGGAGGCGACGTGGTCGATGATGGGGACGTCGGCGCTGATGACGGTGGCGGCGACGCTGATGATGGTGGAAGCGACGCGATCGGCACGTCCGAAGACGACGCGGAGGACGCGGCGAGCAACATATTTGGCTAATTCCTGATCTCTTTACTGCTTCACCCTGTATGCAAAAACTCGGGTGTGGCCCCTTAAAGATTGTGAGAGCATTTTGGGAGGGGGAGCCCCTCACGTAAACAAATCATGATTTCTACTCCTTTATGTCGAACCGAGGGTGCGGTTTGGTCAATCACGATCTTGACGGCAAGTTTGCCGCTGCGGCTTACCTTAGCTGGGGCAGGCCCTGAATCGTACTGTAAGGTCGAGAGTCGCCACGGGGCTCCTGAAGGGTCTGCTGACTCGCCCGAGTGGGCCTTGCGAGGTTCTTGCACCGATCGGCATGCGTGGCGCGCGTGCTGTGCCTAGCCCCGCTCGCGAGGGGCCCGCGAGGGGGAGGCGGTGAGCGTGAGCTCCAGAACAAGGCAAGAACCAGATGGCAAGAAATCGCTTGAACGAGAAAATTCACCCTCCGCACGCAATGACAAAAACTCGACTTCAACTTAAATCCAAATCCAGAAAGCAAGGCTACAGAAGAAGAGATCCAAAGAAAATGGCCGCGTCCGGCGCCTAGTCTAGTCTTCTGGTCTTCGAGTCTTCTCACCAGCGCGGAGCTAAGTGCTGCCACTAGGCGTGGGAGGGAGCCCCAGGGCCTGAGGCCGGCACCCCTGAGACTCCGGGGCGTGTACAACCCCACTCATTATTACGTGAGAGTGTCACGGGCGGCGAGCTTCACAGGCACTGGGCCTTCTTCACAGGAAGTGGCCTTGCTTCATATCGCTAGACGAGGGCACCGCCTTGAGCCACCCTTGACCACCTTGGAGCCGACCAGCAACCTGGACGACACAAAGGGGGGAATGGGGACGCGAGCGGTGCCCTCGGCGACCACGGGTCCTCTGCCGGGGGAAGGCTCGCCGGCACCTCCGGGCGTTGCCTAGCTTCACGCGACATGGGGAGGGGCCTTGCTCCTGGCTCCCTCCGCGCGGCCCCCAGCGTGCTTCCCCTGGCGGAAGGGATGCTGCTGTGCCGGGGTCGTCGACCAACGTTGTGACCTGATTCACTTGCAGCCCATGGTTAGCGTAAGCCTGCCCCCGAGAGATTAGTGGTACCCTAAAGTTGTCGTTGCTGGCGCGATCGTCGCGGTTCTCCATTGGTTCCTGGAAGGCTTTAACTTCTAGCGTCCCTTCTTCCCAATCCTCTCCGAGGAACGAGTCGGGGTCATCCTCCGGCGTGTACTCCTAGTCCATCATGCGGGGCACATAGGCTTCCGGGGCCATCACCCTGAACACCTCGTCGTAGTGCCCCACACTCCATGTTGCCCGGCCCAGCGTGGCGTCATGAGGATGGTAACGCTACATCCCACTGCGACCATGGGAGGCGACGCTTGCACCCATGCTTGTCGCGGGCGGCATGGGGGCGGTGGAGCCCCCGGCGCCGCCGGCCGTCCTGGTGTTGACGAAGCCCCCAGGGGCACCCGATGGCGCGTGGCTGTGGCGAGGCCCGCCGTGAGACCCCGTAGAGGCCTGAGAAGGAAGCTGATAGCAGAAGGGCGGCGCTCCCGACTCCGCCTCGTCCAGCGGCTCGGCAATGCGTTCCAACAGTGCATCCCGGCAGCTCTCCATCAGCCGGCACCGCAGCAGCTCTCCCGCCACCGTGAGTGCTGCCCGCATGTTTGTCTGCTCCCGCCAGAGTGCAGCGTGGCTTTCTGCCCTTGTAGTGGCTCGCACTTGCCGTGGAGTGAGGGTGGACGCCGCCTGGTCGTGCCGCCCGCGCTCCGTGGCGTTGGACAGCGCTCGCGCTGCCTGGAGCGCGGGGTTGAGGTCTTCGTGGGAAGGTGACACCGCTCGGGCTGGCGAAGCTGCCCAGCGGCCGGAGTCTGGCCTTGGATTTCCGGACATCCGGGCGCGGAGCGTCGGTGGATTGATCAGCAAGGAAGAGGCTCAGGCGCACCCCTACCTGGCGCGCCAAATGTCGGATCTGGGGTTCCGGCAAAACCCTTAAGTTCGAACTTTGGGGTGCGCATGAAGTTTTCCCCCCCTACCGATCCACGCCCTAGCTCACTAAGATCTTGCGGACGAACTCGACGAACTCACAACACAAGGTACACTGGATTTATACTGGTTTGGGCCACCATTGTGGTGTAATACCCTACTCCAGTGTGGTGGTGGTGGATTGCCTCTTGGGCTGATGATGACAGTACAAGGGGAAGAACAGCCTCCTGAGGTTGAGGTGTTCTTGTGCTTGTGGAACTTGTGTGGTGAGGACTCGATGCACCCTCCGATCCCCTCTACTGTGTTGGCTAGTCGTACTTATATAGGCCATGGTCCTCTCCCCAAATATTGAGCGGGAAGGGAGCTAACAACGGCGGGCAAATTCAAAAGGGGATAGCTAGTACAAGCTATCCTGACAAAAGTGGTCTTCGCCTGCAAAAGGCTCTGGTGGTGATGTCGTCTTGGGCTCCATGGTGACCTCCATCTTGCCGTCCTGCTGGTCTTGGTCTTGTTGCACCGATATGGAAACCATTGCCTGATGCCTCGGTACTCCGCACCTGCGCCTGCCTCCTTAGCACCAAAGAGGAAACAAGGACACTGCGCGCGCTGGCACCCGCCTGGCGCCTGCCTGGTGTTGATCATCACGGCTCACGTCATGCGAGCCTCGCAAGGTTTGCCCCGCCTTGATATCTCCGTTCCTCGCGAGCCTGCCAGGAGAGGCCGCTCCGGAGGAGGTCTTGCATCGTCCGCCTCACGAGGCTTGGCCCCTCGCGAGGGTCTTGAATGCTTTGTTGATGAAGATGGGCCATACAGGCCCGCTAGCACAGCCACGCCATGGGCCGCAGGCAGGCAAGTCTGGGGACCCCCGTTCCCAGAACATCGACATATATTATGTGATCAACTCATCAAAGCGTATATTCCAACTCCGAGATGCTTGAACCAGTCCATAGATGGATCGCTGGAGCTTGCAGATTTTGTTAGCACCTTTAGGATCGACAAAACCTTCTAGTTGCATTATATACAACTCTTATTTAAGAAATCCATTAAGGAATGTAGTTTTGACATCCATTTGCCAGATTTCATAAAATGTGGAAATTTGCTAACATGATTCAGACAGACTTAAGCATCGCTACGAGTGAGAAAATCTCATCGTACTCAACACCTTGAACTTTGTGAAAACCTTTTTCGACAAGTCTAGCTTTGTAGATAGTATCACTACTATCAGCGTCCGTCTTCCTCTTGAAGATCCATTTATTTTCTATGGCTTGCCGATCATTGGCCAAGTCAACCAAAGTCCGCACTTTGTTCTCATACATGGATCCCATCTCAGATTTCATGGCCCCAAGCCATTTCATGGAATCTGGGCTCATCATCGCTTCCTCATAGTTCATAGGTTCGTCATGGTCAAATAACATAACCTCCAGAACAGGATTACCGTACCACTCTGGTGTGGATCTCACTTTGCTTGACCTACGAGGTTCGATAGTAACTTGATCGGAAGTTACATGATCATCATCATTAGCTTCCTCACTAATTGGTGTAGGAGTCACAGGAACAATTTTCTGCGATGAACTACTTTCCAATAAGAGAGCAGGTACAGTTACCTCATCAAAAGTTCTACTTTCCTCCCACTCACTTCTTTCGAGAGAAACTCCTTCTCTAGAAAGGATCCATTCTTAGCAACGAATGTCTTGCCTTCAGATCTGTGATAGAAGGTGTACACAACTGTCTCCTTTGGGTATCATGAGAAGACACATTTCTCCGATTTGGGTTTGAGCTTATCAGGATGAAACTTTTTCACATAAGCATCGCAACCCCAAACTTTAAGAAACGACAACTTTGGTTTCTTGCAAACAACAATTCATATGGTGTCGTCTCAACGGATTTAGATGGTGCCCTATTTAATGTGAATGCAGCTGTCTCTAATGCATATCCCCAAAACGATAGTGGTAAATCGGTAAGAGACACCATAGATTGCACCATATCTAATAAAGTACGGTTACGATGTTCGGACACACCATTACGCTATGGTGTTCAAGGTGGCGTGAGTTTCGAAACTATTCCGCATTGTTTCAAATGAAGACCAAACTCGTAACTCAAATATTCTCCTCCACAATCAGATCGTAGAAATTTTATTTTCTTGTTAAGATGATTTTCCACTTCACTCTGAAATTATATGAACTTTTCAAATGTTTCAGACTTATGTTTCATCAAGTAGATATACCCATATCTGCTCAAATCATCTGTGAAGGTCAAAAAATAACGATACCCGCCGCGAGCCTCAACACTCATCAGATCGCATACATCAATATGTATTATTTCCAAAAAGTCAGTTGCTTGCTCCATTGTTTCGGAGAACGGAGTCTTAGTCATCTTGCCCATAAGGCATGGTTCGCAGGCATCAAGTGATTCCAAAATCCCATCAGCATGGAGTTTCTTCATGCGCTTTACACCAATATGACCTAAACGGCAGTGCCACAAATAAGTTGCACTATCATTATTAACTTTGCATTTTTTGGCTTCAATATTATGAATATGTGTATCACTACGATCGAGATCCAACAAACCATTTTTCATTGGGTGTATGACCATAGAAGGTTTTATTCATGTAAACAGAACAACAATTATTCTCTAACTTAAATGAATAACCGTATTGCAATAAACATGATCAAATCATATTCATGCTCAACGCAAACACCAAATAACACTTATTTAGGTTCAACACTAATCCCGAAAGTATGGGGAGTGTGCGATGATGATCATATCAATCTTGGAACTACTTCCAACACACATCGTCACCTCCCCCTTAACTAGTTTCTGTTCATTCTGCAACTCCCGTTTCGAGTTACTACTCTTAACAACTGAACCAATATCAAATGTCGAGGGGTTTCTATAAACACTAGTAAAGTACACATCAATAACATGTATATCCAATATACCTTTGTTCACTTTGGCATCCTTCTTATCTGCCAAGTACCTACGGCAGTTCCACTTCCTGTGACCATTTCCTTTGCAGTAGAAGCACTCAGTTTCAGGCTTGGGTCTAGCTTTGAGCTTCTACATGGGAGTGACAACTTGTTTATAATTCTTTCTTGAAGTTCCCTTTCTATTCCTTTCCCCTTTTCTTGAAACTAGTGGTCTTGTAAACCATAAACATTTGATGCTCTTTCCTGATTTCTACCTTCGCCGATTTCAGCATCGCGAAGAGCTCGGGAAATACTTTCGTCATCCCTTGCATATTATAGTTCATCACGAAGTTCCAGTTACTTGGTGATAGTGACTAGAGAACTTTGTCAATTACTATCTTATCTGGAAGATTAACTCCCACTTGATTCAAGCAATTGTAGTACCCAGACAATCTGAGCACATGCTCACTGGTTCAGCTATTCTCCTCCATCTTGTAGGCAAAGTACTTGTCAAAGGTCTCATGCCTTTCGACATGGGCATGAGTCTGAAATACTAATTTCAACTCTTGGAACACCTCATATGCTCCATGGCGTTTCAAAAACGTCTTTGAAGCCCCGATTCTAAGCCGTAAAGCATGTTGCACTAAACTATCAAGTAGTCATCATATCGAGCTTGCCAAACGTTCATAACGTCTGCATTTGCTCCTGCAATCGGTCTGTCCCCTAGCGGTGCATCAAGGACATAATTCTTCTGTGCAGCAATGAGGATAATCCTCAGATCATGGATCCAATCCGCATCATTGCTACTAATATCTTTCAACTTAGTTTTCTCTAGGAACAAATCAAAAATAAAACAGGGGAACTAAACGCGAGCTATTGATCTACAACATAGATATGCTAATACTACCAGGACTAAGTACATGATAAATTAAAGTTCAATTAATTATATTACTTAAGAACTCCCACTTAGATAGACATCCCTCTAATCATCTAAGTGATCACGTGATCCATATCAACTAAACCATGTCCGATCATCACGTGAGATGGAGTAGTTTTCAATGGTGAACATCACTATGCTGATCATATCTTCTATATGATTTACGCTCGACCTCTCGGTCTCCAGTGTTCCGAGGCCATATATGCATATGCTAGGCTCGTCAAGTTTAACCCGAGTATTCTGCGTGTGCAAAACTGGCTTGCACCCGTTGTATGTGAACGTAGAGCTTATCACACCCGATCATCACGTGGTGTCTCAGCACGAAGAACTTTCGCAACGGTGCATACTCAAGGAGAACACTTATACCTTGAAATTTAGTGAGAGATCATCTTATAATGCTACCATCAATCTAAGCAAAATAAGATGCATAAAGGATAAACATCACATGCAATCAATATAAGTGATATGATATGGCCATCATCATCTTGTGCCTTTGATCTCCATCTCCAAAGCACCATCATGATCACCATCATCACCGGCGCGACACCTTGATCTCCATCGTAGCATCGTTGTCGTCTTGCCAACTATTACTTCTATGACTATCGCTATCGCTTAGTGATAAAGTAAAGCAATTACATGGCGATTGCATTTCATACAGTAAAGCGACAACCATATGGCTCTCGCCATTGTCGATAACTTTGTTACAAAACATGATCATCTCATACAATAAAATTTAGCATCATGTCTTGACCATATCACATCACAACATGCCCTGCAAAAACAAGTTAGACGTCCTCTACTTTGTTGTTGCAAGTTTTATGTGGCTGCTACGGGCTGAGCAAGAACCGTTCTTACCTACGCATCAAAACCACAACAATACTTCATCAAGTATGTGCTGTTTTAACCTTCAACAAGGACCGGGCGTAGCCACTGTGGCACCCCGGCTCAGAGCAACCGGTTTACCATGCATTGCCAGCCTAGAGACCATGTCTTCTAGCAACACACAACATCTTGGTACAAAAAACAACCGCTTTATTGATGCTAGCGGACAGAGTTTATATTACAACAACTGTCGAGGCCAAGCGGCACACCCGGTGCGGCTGAACAATATGTACATTATTTAGTGAACATAAAGGGGCCTCGATCAGAACAACTACTTGGCAGCGGAATAACGTCGTAGCGGAAGCTCCATATTACAGGGACACCGATGTGGACACGATCTAGACTCGAGCAGCGTTCCTCTCCAACGGTACTTTCCTGAAATCTGGCATGACACGCCAGGTCAGTACATTGAATGTACTTGCAAGCTCACAATAGGCATAATCATAATGGCAAACAATATCATGATACTTAATCAATTATTAATAATGCAACACTATATGTCAAACATGTCGTGATCATGCTCGAGCGTCCCTCTGGACAACTTACCAACCGGGATCTTCCTCGGATCACAAACAAACCACCAACGTGGTCTTAACAAGAGTAAGTCGTGATCCTTACGGCGATCACAACCACGACCAATATCTGGTCCCGAATGTCTCGATGGCCTTTCTGCCATTCTCAACAATGCAAAGTTCATAGCTTAGTGTGCAAATTTTATTAAACGTTGACTCATGGTGGGACCTACTACGAGGTGTCCGTGACCGTGGACTCGGCTATCGATAGATTATACACTCTGCAGAGGTAGCACACTGTACCCACACCTCGGAACCCATGGCCTCGCACTCCCATTCGGGTGGACCAACAGCATTCCGACAAAACCCTTCCATTGCCATGACACTGTCCCGGCCACTCCGACCCAATCCCCAACGGGCTAGTCCTGGGTGGCCCCATGTCTACCAAAGACACACCGACCACCGTCGTGGCCAAAACAATCCCACTCGGGGACCTGGTACCATAATCTCAACAACGGGCACACAAGGTTATGCCTGCTTACCGGGCCAGGGTAAGCACGACGTAACCTTCCCTAGTTGGAGGCACCGATTAGAGGCAATGTCAATGGACCGAATCAAGGCCTTCCCACAAAGGCAAATGTGGTTGCACTAGGAAAGAAACTCGATTCAGCTGCACCATGACCCAGTTAATGGTATATTCAAGTTGAGTTATATTCAGGTTCAACTTAAAATGAAAATGACCAGTGTCATAGCATGCCATGAAATGCAAAACTACACATGCATCACTTAATAAAGAAAATGACCGATGTGATCCATATTCACACTAAGCATAAGCATCACCAACTCATTACTTTGCTGATCAAGATAACTCACATATTAACCAAAATATGTTGCAGCAAGTTTTATTATTATTTTCTCACGCAAGAACGTAACTCTGATAAATTTCTCATATGAGTAACAAAGATTTTACCACAAAGAAATCCTAATTTCTTTACCAACCAAGTGAGGTTCAAACATTCGGTAAGGCCAGTAAAATGACTAAACAAGTACTTAACAGAATAATTTCTAGCAAATTTTTATCAATTCATTTATGCAAGGACATAACTTTAAATAATTCCTAACATGCATAACAAAAATTATTTCTATCATCACCATGAATAAATCCTAGCTTTGCTTCACCAACTAAGATAATTTCAACATTATGTAAATCAAGCATATTAACTAACAAACACTTAAAAAAATATAAATAACACAATAGTTATTTAAATGCATGGATTAATCATTTCATTCAAGTAAGAAAATCATAATATATTGAAATGACACCATGAAAATGTTGCTGTGGCTTGCCTTAGTGCAGATGAGGTTCACAAGCCTTCTGGTGATCCTCAAGACAAGCCTCACCCTCTGAAAATAATTTTAAACACAAAAAGAAAATATCAAGAACACTACTGAAAATCACGAGAAATTCTAGGCGGGGGGTGACGTCAAGGCGTAAAGCCCAGGCGCCACCACTGCACGCTTGGCGCAGTCTGAGTGGCTGACTAGCGGGCCCCGCTAGTCAGGTTAGGAGGAGGGGGAGAAGGAAACAAAGGGAGTCGCAGCTCCGCCGGAGCTCTCGCCGGTGACGAGGACTCCTTGGCCAAAACGAGAGGGAGGGATGGCAAGAGGGGGTTGAGGCGCACCTGCCCGTACCCGTAGCATAGCTAGGGGCAGTCGGACGGCGTCGGAATCAACCTCGCAAGCGGAGGCAGAACACGATGGTCGCCGGAGATGAAGAAGACGGCGAGCAGAGGCAACTCCAGGGGCTCCAGAGGGGCAGAACGGCTCCACCGAAGAGGGGCGGAGGCCCTGGAAGGGCCGCCTTGGCCTGGGAGAGGCTGGAGCTACCACGGCGACCAGAGGGGATCGCCGGCGAGCTCGAGCTCGGGGACGGCGGCCCGAGGCCTGCCCGGCCAGGCTACGGCTTCCTACGCGCTTGTGGGCTGTGTGAGAGTGATGGATGGTGCTCGAGGAGGCTGGGGGCGGCTCCATTTATAGGCGAGCGGCGAGGGGGTTTCGAGTCTGCTGGTGGACACCTATCCACGGTGCCCGGCGACGAGCAGCGTCAGTGAGAGGGGGAGAAGGCAATGCAGCTCACGTGGGCACTGTTGGCGGACGGAGACGAGCACATGAACAAGGAGATGGCGACGAGCAAGTGAGCACCGCACTGTTGGGTTGGCTGGACCGTGCTCGTGCTCGCTGCGGTGAGCTCCGGCATCGCCGAGCGCCAGAGGGGAGTTAAGTGAGTTGAGACGAAGATGGTGGCGAAGTTTGGCGTGCTACGGCAGTCAGGGAAGCGAGCACGCGCGAAACAGAGCGCTCGGCGGCACTCAAAGCGTGTCGACACGCATACCAGCACCCCTGGACGAACGTGGTCACCGCGTGGACTATGACATCAGGCCGAGCTAAGTCTAAACTTCATGTCTGGCGTGTTGTTCACGGTAGTTTGAGGTGTTACCACGCTTTGGTTTGGATCCGGTGCGAGAGAGAAGTTTTCACACGCCTGTAAGCTCAGGCAAGAATTTTGAGAGGTTACTGAGGTCAAATGGCTGGGAGTTAGAGGCTGTGCTTTGGAGGTTAGCCAAGAGTTACTAAGGTGAAATTGCACAAGAAAACCCAGGCACATTGGAGCAAGTAAAATGGTAGTTGCTGTAGAAACCACCATTTCTGTCCAGAACAGGAAATAATTTCTGTAGCAAAAATATTCCAAAAAGTGATGAAATATTTTTGCTCAGGAAGGTGCCCTAGGGTTCAAAGAATATTTTAGAATTATATCAGATTTTTCCGGGCCATAAAAATTAGGGTTGCTTTGGAGCATACTGATCTGGCTAGGGTTTTAGAGAGAAAATGAATATTTTTCATTTAAGAAAGATATTCCAAAGATTATTTTTTGATGGATCAGAAGGGGAATGAGGATCAGAGAGGGAAACGGAGCACTTGGGTGAAAGCCAAGGGTACCCAAGAGTTTAAGTCCATATGAAAAGATTCAAATCTCCAAGTTTCAAATTTAATCCAAATAAAAAATCAAGCAAATGAGAGAGGGCAAAAACCAGGCTGTCACAAACCTCCCCCACTTAGAATGAATCTCGTCCTCGAGATTCGGTTGCTTGGGAAAACTACTCTGGATAATGTGATTGTATAAACTCTTCCCGCTCCCAAGTTGATTCTGACTCTGTGTGATGCTCCCACTGAACTTTGTAAAATTTCCTTACTTTACTGCGAGTGACCCTTTCCATCGGATCCTAAATTCTGAACGGTCTCTCTTCATAAGTTAAATCTTTTGCCAATTCTACCTCAGCCATAGCAGTCCTTTTCTCAGGCGGGGATATGCAGCGTCTCAATTGTGAAACATCAAACACGTTGTGCACGTCTGCCAACTCAGCGGGTAGTTCTACTCGATATGCAACAGTACCTACTCGAGACATCACTGGGAATGGACCAATAAATCTGGGGGCCAACTATCCACGAGTCTGAAATCTCTTGACTCCTTTCATAGGAGTGACTCGGAGGTATACGTGCTCCCGGGTTCAAAACTTATCTGTCGGTGCTTTGCATCATAATAACTTATCTGTCGAGATTTGGCCAATTGCAATCTGTCTCTGATTTCCTTAACTTGTTTCTCCGCTTCCATGATGAGATCTGTTCCGAAGATATGGCTACCTCCATTTTGAGACCAATTTAAAGGAGTGCGGCACTTACGGCCATACAGAGCTTCATATGGTGACATTTTCAGACTGGTCTGGAAGCTGTTGTTATAGGAAAACTCGGCATATGGAAAACAGTCTTCCCATTTGGGTCCTTGGGCTAAAGCATAGGCTCGCAACATATCTTCGAGTATTTGATTTACCCTTTCTGTTTGTCCATCCGTCTGAGGATGATAAGCAGTACTATATTTTAGTGCGGTCCCCAAGGCTTTATGGAGGCGTGACCAAAAAGCGGAGGTAAACAGGGAAGCTCGGTCAGAAGTGATAGTTCGGGGTACTCCATGCAGACTGACTATTCTGGATACATACAGCTGTGCAAGTTGATCTCGCTCAGATCCGTGCTGATCGGGATGAAGTGAGCAACCTTGGTTAGGGTGTCCACTATAACCCAGATTGCATCCTTGCCTCGCTGAGTCTGAGGCAATCCTGTAATGAAATCCATACAAACGTCATCCCATTTCCATTGTGAAACCGGCAGTGGTTGGAGGAGTCCGGCTGGCTTCTGATGCTCTGCCTTCACCTTGTTGCATATGTTGCAACATGCTACAAAATAGGCAATGTCTTTCTTCATTCCATCCCACCAGAATATTTGTCTAAGATCCTCATACATTTTCGTACCTCCCGGGTGAATGGAATATGGGGATTCATGGGCTTCTGACAGAATTTTATTCCTTAAATCTGGTTGATTGGGTACACAAATCCGTCCACAGAATCGGAGGGTACCGAATTTTTCCTTGAAGAAATCTGGAGTCTGCCCTCCCATCTGGCCCTGGGCACGTCTTTGCAGCTTGGCGTCAGCTGGCTGGGCCTTGCGGATCTCTATCGCAAGTGTGGGGGTAACTTCCAAAATATTAGCGAGGCCAGCATTCACGATGACCAAGTTGAGCTGAGCGATCTCCTCTTGAAGTTCGGGCGGCAAGGATTTCAATATGACATTTAAGCTGACGGGCTTTCGACATAGCGCATTGGCAACTACGTTGGCCTTGCCTGGGTGGTAATTTATTCCAATGTCATAATCCTTGACCAACTCTAGCCATCTTCATTGACGGAGATTTAAATCTGGCCGAGTGAAGATGTACTTGAGACTTTTGTGATCGGTAAAAATTTGGCATCGTTTTCCAATGAGGTAGTGTCTCCAAATTTTTAATGCATGAACCACCGCAGCCAATTCCAAATCATGAATAGGATAATTTCCCTCATGGGGTCGTATCTGTCGCGATGCATATGCCACTAGCTTGCTGTCTTGCATGAGTACGCAACCAATACCTTGCCTGGATGCATCACAATACACATCAAAACTGCGATAAATGTCTGGAAGAGTCAATACAGGTGCAGTTGTCAGACGTATCTTTAACTCATTAAAACTTTTCTCGCAGTCCTCCGTCCATTCAAACATCTTATCCTTTTTGAGCAGCTCCGTCATGGGTTTAGCAATCTTGGAAAAACCCTTCAATAAAATGACGGTAATATCCAGCCAATCCGAGAAAACTCCAAATCTGCATCACAGTCGTGGGCGGCACCCAATCGAGCACATCCTTTACTTTGCTCGGGTCCACGGCTATACCTTTGGCGGATAGTCCATGTCCGAGAAACCCAACTTGCTTGAGCCAAAATTTGCATTTACTGAATTTGGCGTATAGCTGATGGTCGCGGAGTCGTTGTAGCACTGCTCGGAGGTGATCCTTGTGCTCTTCTTCACGCTTGGAGTAAATGAGGATGTCATCAATGAAGACTACCACAAATTTGTCGAGGAAGTCCATGAATACTTTGTTCATCATATGCATGAAGAAAGCAAGGGCATTGGTGAGACCAAAGGACATCAAGGTATATTCGTAAAGACCGTACCGAGTAGTGAATGCGGTCTCAGGAATATCCTCCTTTTTAATCTTGAGCTGATGATATCCGGTCCATAAATTGATCTTAGAGAATACTTTAGCCCCACTGAGCTGATCAAATAGATCATCAATCCTTGGCAGCGGGTATTTATTTTTGATAGTTACCTCATTCAGCTGGCGGTAATCTACGCACATACGGAGACTGCCATCTTTTTATCCACAAAAATAGCAGGTGATCCCCATGGTGAAGAGCTGGGACGAATATAACCTTTCTGGAGCAATTCATCAAGTTGTTTCTTTAGCTCCACTAATTCTGATGAGGGCATCCGGTAATACTTCTTGTATAGTGGTGCAGTTTCGGGCACAAGATCTATTGCAAATTCTAGTTCCGATCGGGTGGCATGCCTGGCAGTTCTTCCGGAAATACATCAGGGTACTCGCTGACCACGGGACTAAATTCCAATTCAGCCACAGCGGTGCAAACCAATTCTTGCTTGGGTATATGCTTGCGAGCGTAGAATTTGGTAGGCTGTCCATTCAGACTGGTCAAAGTGACTTCTCGGGTTGCGCAGTTTATGCAAACTTGATATTTGATCAACTAATTCATACCCAATATAATATCCAACTTTTCAGACGCAATGATTATCAGAGAGGTTGGAAAGTAGACTCTGTTGATATTGATTTCCAGATCACGGCAGACCAGATTGCTCATGATTATAGATCCCAGGGTTTGTACAAGCATATTTTTGCCCAAAAGCGTGCAAGGAAAACTGTTTTGGGCATCAAAACTCTGAGAAATAAAAGAATGGGAAGCCCTAGAGTCAAATAAAATTACGGCAGGTATGTCATTAACAGAAAACATACCAATGACGACTTCTGGCTTCTCTTGGGCTTCATCGGCGGAGATATGATGCACGTGCCTAGTGAAGTTTTGCTGGGTTGGCCATGACTCCATAATGTTGACTTGTGGCCTGATTAGGGCATTCGCCTTGTTGTTCTTGGGGCACTACCTGGCATAATGTCTGTTCTGCCCGCAATTGAAGCAAGAATTATTGCGCTGACGCTCCTCATGTGTTGGGTTGGTCACAACATTCTTGACTTGAGTGGTGGTCTTGTTAACATTCTGCTGCCAATTTGGCTTGTATTCCACATGAGTCTGCTGCCAGGTACGAGCCTTTTGCACGGGTTGCCCATCATTCTTTGGCTCAAACTTACGCTTGTTGTCGTTGTTAACAGGCCTATTATCTGCTATAAGCTTGTGCTCCCGTTCAGCAATGAAATCCTTGTTCACCAGAGTTTGGAAATCTGGGAAATCAAGCATACTAAGAGTACACCGGAGTTGCGGATTTATGCCTCCAAGAAATCTGTCAATCTTCCTTTCTTCGATGGCCACGTCATAAAGAGAGTAACGGGCCAAATGATTGAATTTTTGCAAATATTCAGACACAGACTGATTTCCTTGGACAAGTGCGAGAAATTCACGCTGCTTGGTCTTCATAACTCCAGTAGGGATACGATATTTTCGGAACTGATCCTTAAACTTTTCCCAGGTGATTTCCTCATTAACCGGCCACATGGCTTTTGTATTTTCCCACCATATGGAAGCTGCGCCTTCAAGGTAATGAGTTGCAAAGGGAACCTTATCATTTTCTTCAGTACGAACAATCTCAAGCTTTTTCTCAATGGTGCGCAACCAATCGTCTGCATCCAATGGGTCAACAATCTGACTGAAACTGGGTGGATTGGTCCTCTGAAAATCTGACAGCTTTGAGTGACGACCGTTCTGATTTCCATTCTGTCCAACCATAGCTTGCACACTTCTCAATATTTCAATCAGATCATTGTTCCTTTTCTCTTCAAACATATGCAGAATTTGCTCGGTGGAGGGAGGATTAGGCGGTGGAGGTGGTGGCGGAACGTACGGCTCGGGAGAATGTCCTGCCTGTCGTATGAACGATTTAACATGAGTTCCTCACGAACGTTGCTACTGCTGCCTCCCCGCATCATCCTATTGTGGATTTTTTCCAAGACAACGCAATCGAGATGAGAAACATCCAAGAATAAAATTGGGGAAAAGCTGGCAACAAATCCCGGAAGAAAACAAAAGATCGAAGAAAATACGGCGAATAAAATCCCAACATAATTATACATAGACTCATACATGAAAGATAAACAACATGCCAGGTTCAACTACTCTCATACATGCAACGAAACATCATAACTCGTACGAATACATCCGTACATCATCTAGACGAATGCGAATACTCAAAGATACTACTGCTCTGCTGGTGCTGCGGTGTCCTTCCCTGAAGCGGTCTCGGATCCTGAACTGACGTGGTTAACGGAAACCTCCGGGTTAAAGGTAACACGACGGCGCTACCTCGAGGGCTCTCCCTCAGGGGCAGGGGTAGGATGAAGCATCGGGGCTACAGGAGTAGCGAGAAGTGAAACCCAATTGGCAGGAGTACTGAGAGGATTCACGGCCGAGACGCCCGTGCTACTCAGGGGAGTAACCGGCGAAATGGGGGAACTAGAACTGGCTGGAATGTAAGGGGTAAATCCCAGAGAAGATGGAGTAGTGGCAGATCTATAAGTGACTAAAGTAGCGGCTAAAGCAGTACGAGCACGAGTCAGTTCTCTGGCCAGCTCATGGATCATAAGATAGCTAGCAGTGACATAACGAGCAAGGTGGCTAGCAACACTATCAGACTCTGGATCAATGATTGGGAAACGGACACGACCGTTGTCATGCAGAGATGGGTAATAATAGAAACCTGGGTGATTCTGCATTCGGACCTCGTTGTAGCGAAGCTCGACAAGGACCTCGAATGCAGCACACTGGATAGCCTGAGAAGCGGTGGAGGCGTAACCGCTCCGAGAAGTACGAGTGTAAGAGCTGGAATTGGAACTAATGCGTAAAGTGACCACTGCGAGATACTCATATACTGAATCAGCTAGTTGCTCCCGGTACACACGATAGACTGGGTCATCTCCGAGGGGGTACAGCCGATGCCACATGTTGCGAAGAAGGCGCGGTGACGTGTACAACATCAGCTGCAACTGGCATGGATACGGCACCGGAGCCATCTACACCCACAACCATTAGCAGGTTAGCATAAAAATTTATAAGCCAAATGCATGCAATGCAACAACCAACAAAATTATGAAGGAAATATGCCCTAGAGGCAATAATAAAGTTATTATTTATTTCTGTCGGTGTTCTGGGAACGGGGGTCCCCAGACTTGCCTGCCTGCGGCCTGCGGCGTGGCTCAAAGGAGGCCCAGGACAGCCCATCTTCATCAACGCAAGCTCAAGACCCTCGCGAGGGGCCAAGCCTCATGGGGCGGACGACCAGGAGCTTCCTCAGGCACGGCCTCGTCAGGTTGGCTCATGAGGAGGCGGAGAGTTCAAGGCAGGGTACCTCGCGAGGTGCCCATGACGCAAGCCATGACGACCAAGGGCGCCCGATCGGGCGCCAGCCACAGCAGCCCCTCCTTTCCTCTTTGGTGCAAAGGGAGCAAGCGCAGCGAGAGCATCAAGCAAAGGCATCCGCTTCGTGCAACAAGACCAAGACCAGCCCCAACGGCTAGAAGGAGTCATCGTGGAGCCCAAGCAAAGGCCATCATCGAGCCTTTGGCGGCGAGGACCAACTTTAGTCGGGATAAGTGTACCGCTGTTCCCTTCAAATGGCTAAATGTTGGCGCCCTTCCCGCTCAATATTTGGGAAGAGGCCCAGGGCCTTCGCCTATAAATAGGAGTAGCCACACTTAGAGTAGTGGAGGGGGAGACGATCGGCATCTAGGGCTGGCATTGGAAATCCAGAGAGAGATAGAGACCCGATCCTCAAGCTAGAGCGACGGAACACCACCTAGCAGTTCATCACACCCACCAAGAACAGACCCTCGCGAGGCTGTTCTTCCCTGTACTGTTCTTCATTAGCCCAAGAGGCAATCCACCACACCACAAACTAGAGTAGGGTATTACACCACAACGGTGGCCCGAACTAGTATAAATCTTGTGTCTCTTGTGTTGTTCTTTTTAGTGGTTTAGGTTCCTGCGATTCGGCGAGGTGCGAGACTGTGGAAGGTTGGATCTCCGCGCGCACCCCAGTGTTCGAACCTCAAGGGTCTGCCTGAACCCGAAATCCGACATTTAAGAGGCAATCCACCACACCACAAACTAGAGTAGGGTATTACACCACAACGGTGGCCCGAACTAGTATAAATCTTGTGTCTCTTGTGCTGTTCTTTTTAGTAGTTTAGGTTCCTGCGATTCGGCGAGGTGCGAGACGGTGGAAGGTTGGATCTCCGTGCGCACCCCAGTGTTCGAACCTCAAGGGTCTGCCGGAACACGAAATCCGACACTTGGCGCGCCAGGTAGGGATGCGCCGGAATCGGCCTTTCATCGCCTCGTTCTTCCCCGACCACCGCAACCATGTCTGACGCCCGTTGGGCCCGCGCCGAACGCCGAGCCACCCTCGCCTCCCATGTCGCCCAGACAGCTCCCATCGGCGGGCGCCTCGCTGCCTTCGCCACCGCCGCTAACGCCGCCACCGCCCGGCGGGAACGAGCATCAAGCATCGCCCCAAAGACCTTCCATGAGGCGGACGGCCGCACCGCCACGCCTTTGCTCACCCCCACTGGTTCTTTCGCACACGCGCCCAGCGCGGGCTATGGAGGCCCGAAGCTGCACTCATCGCGCTAACGAGCTCCTGCGCTACCGCCCGCCGACGACGTTTACGAAGAATGGCTCGACCGAAGTCGCCGAGCTTGTCCGCGCTGCAGGAGGTGACCGCGCCGTCCGTCTCGCTGCACCGCACCCGCCCGCTGCTGGGCGATGAAGCCTCAGGGCGCCTCAGCCGCCTCCTCCTCAAACGGCGCCAGCCCCAGGCGCTGGTCCTGGCGGAACCCGCTCCGCCAGCGCCGACGCTGCAAGAGCAGAGCTGTCAAGAAGTTCCTCGCCCACAAGAAGCTGCCCGGCGCCCCTGCTCCAAAGACGCCAAGACCTGCGCTACCCCCAGCCGCAGGCGCAGGAGGCCCACAAGACCAGGCTCTCTCGTCGTCCGAGGCCCCCACGGCCACGGCGGGCTGCCGTGTTTTCACCTCCGAAGGCGCAGGCGTCGCGGGCCCGCCAAGTTCAAGCCAGACCTGCCTCATCGCCACGACGGCACAACCGACCCTACGGAGTTCCTCCAGTTTCACGAGCTGGGCATCGAGGCTGCCAACGGGATGAAAAGGTCATGGCGAATTGGTTTCCATGGCGCCAAGGACGGGCCCGCACTGCTCCTGAATCTGGCCCTGTGCACGATCTCTTCTGGGCGAGATGCGTACTCCGCTTCATCGCCAACGCCCGTGGTACTCGCGACCGCCACCACCGTGGCGGCATGCGCCAGATCAAGCAGCAACCAGGGAAACCCCGCAAAGTACATCCAGCGCTTCAACAACGCGCTACCAAGATCCCTGTGGTAACGGAGGAGGCCATCATCTCGCTTTCTCCGACGGCGGCGCGACGCCAAGATGAAGGAGGAGTCTGGCGATGCATGAAGATCTGTGCACCTCCTCGAGCTGTTCAACTTGGCGACCAAGTGCGCCAGTGGCTGAGGAGGGCGCCTCCTCCTCGAGCTGCCCGCCGCGGATCCCAAGAAAAGAAGTCCAAGGCCAAGAACGTGAAGCGCAAGGGGGCTGCCGTGCTCGCAGCCGAACCAGACACCAAGCGAGGCAGAGATCATCCCGAGTCCTCCAAGGGCAGCCGGTACTGCGTGTACCACGACCTCCACACCCACAACACCAATGAATGTCAAGAGCTCCGGGCCGTGCGCGAAGGAAGGGTCGGCAGATGCCCCGAGCGCAGCGACCGGGGCTACGGTCGATAAGGAGGAAGGAATGCAGGACGCTGGGAAGACCGCGGCCCGCGCCAAGGGTGGCGCGACCAACCTCGCGAGGACCGCTGGCAAGACCCACCTCACGAGGGAGGCTGGAGGGATCAGGCTCGCGAGGATCGCCCGCAGGGGAACACAGGCCTCCCTCCGCTGCCGCCGCCGCCAAGGAGAATTGAAGACCGTCATCAGGACGAGGGGCTGGGGCTTCTGTGAAGCGCTGCAATCGCTTGCATCCTGGGCGGAGCTCAAGCCCAGCCTCTCAACAAGATCTTCAAGCAGTTCACCAAGTGAATGCAGTCCTCCCCAAGCTCGAGGCCACGCGCCCTCTCAGGTGGTCGGCATGTGCCATCACGTTCAGCTCAGCGGACCAGCTCAAGTGCGCAGCCACAGCCGGAGTTCTCCCGATGCTTTGTTCCCCAATCATCGCAATGTGCTAGTCACCAAGACCTCATCGACGGCGGAGCAGGGCTCAACGCCCCGTCCGTGGAAACATTCAACAATCTCCAAGTGCCTTCATACCACTTCAGCCAACCAAGCCTTTCTCCGAGTAACCGACGGCTCCACGGTCCCGATCGGGCAGGTCCGCCTCCTGTCACCTTCGGGCTCGCGACAACTACTACACCGAGCTCGCCGACTTCGACGTCGCTTCACATTCGCTTGCCAGACAACGCCATCCTCGGTACCCAGCGTTGCATAAATTCATGGTCAGAACTCCACCATGGCTACAACATCCTCAAGATGCCAGAAGCAGCGGGGTCATCACGGTGCCTCGTGAAGAGAGAGACGCAGCAGGTGCTCCTCGGAGCGAGCCTTTCAGCCGCATAGCTAGAAGACCTGCACCACGGCAGCAGGAGGCCTCCCGAGGCCGCACTCCAAGAAGAAGAAGACATCGACCGCCCAGCTCTCCAAGAGACAGCCCCTCAGGCCCGTGACCGGCCGGGGAGCCTCCTTCCATCGAGATAGGAAGGCGCGCTGGCGCCTCCTCTCAGTGGCTCGGGGCTCTCCCGGGAGCCGCCGACCCGCCAAGGTCTCGAGGGAGGCGCTTGGGCACCACCTGGAGGCGTGTTTGGCACACGCTTCCTGCAAGCAGGAGCAAGGCAAGGAGGGCCGAACCTCGGGAGTTCGCTGCCAAGGCCATTCAGAGCTACAGGAGTCAAGGGTCATGAGGGCAGCCGCCGCCACTGGCTGTGGCCCCCATCCAAAGCGAGGATGGTGGGCTGCGCGTCTGCATCAACATACCAGGGCTCAACCGAGCCGCATCTCAAGAGCGCCTGCCCTCGCGAGTGGGACGCTATGAAGGTCCGCCCCACAGCCACGCGGCGCATGCCTTATGGCTCGCCAAACGCGGAAGCTGCGCACCAGCTGCCTCATGAGGACCATCCCGAGGCTCAAGAGGTCGCACGCCGCAGCCTCTGGCGGAGATGGAGATGGTCTATGAGGAGCCGCCAGCGCCTCCCGAGGCCCCCGGCCTGGGGCTCGTGAGGATCAGCTCCGCAGCCCACCGAGTCTGCTACATCAACACCCCTTTGTCCCCAACATCACCAGTGACATCTTTAAGTTTTGCTTCAGCTGGGAGCGCCTTGTGGCTGCATTATTCCCAGTGCCGTGGGTCCGCCCCTGCGGCATGTATCCCTTTATTTCATGTCATTAGCTTATCCTGTTGGGGGCGCCGGGCTGCATCATCCCCAAGCCGCTTGGGCCTGTCCCAGCTGCATGTATCCTTCTTATGCGTTTTCCTTAGGATTATGCTCGCCCACCATGCTTGTCATTTGAGCCTTTCCCGGTGGCGGAATCTTGCACGCTAAAGGGGGTGCCACGAGCATCGCGACTCGTGGCTCCTACCAGCTCTCCGCCCTCACCCTCGGTCTTGTCCATGGCATCGCGACTGGCTTGCCAAAGAACGGCCGAGACCAGCCCGAGAGCCGGGACCCGAGGACGAGAGTTTCAGTCATCTAACCCAGCTTATGCTAAAGGGGGGGTGCCCGAGCATCACGACTCGGGGCTCCTACCGCTCTCCGCCCTCACCCTCTGGTCTTGTCCATGGCATCGCGACCGGCTTGCCGGCCGACGGCTGAGACCAGCCCGAGAGCCGGACCCGAGGACGAGAGTTGCTGATCCACCCAGCTTATGCGTTAAAGGGGGTGCCCGAGCATCGCGACTCAGGGCTCCTACCAGCTCTCCGCCCTCACCTCTGGTCTTGTCCATGGCATCGCGACCGGCTTGCCCGCCGACGGCCGAGACCAGCCCGAGAGCCGACCCGAGGACGAGAGTTGTGTCTTCTAACCTAGCTTGCGCTAAAGGGGGTGCCCGAGCATCGCGACTCGTGGCTCCTACCGCCTCCGCCCTCACCCCTGGTCTTGTCCATGGCATCGCGACCTGGCTTGCCAGCGATGGCTGAGACCAGCCCGAGAGCCGGGACCCGAAGACGTAGAGCACCGGCATCTGGCCAAATTTGCAGGAGCACACTCGAAGACAAGGCCCAGAGCCAGGCGCAACCTGCCTTGAGGTAGAGCCTCGTGAGTCCGGCGCTGGCTCACGGGTGCCCCAACACATCTCGCGAGGCCTCTTGCACCTCTCCAAAGCAACTAACGGCTGGACTAACGATCGCCACGGCGAGCTCTTGTTCCTTTTGTGGTGAACCTGCAGGGCCCCTCCAAGTAGCACGAAACGACCTCGCCACGCAATCTCTCGCCGGCCAAGGCACGGACCTAGCGCTGCACCAGGAAGCATTATCCTGACCCTCGAGATAAGTCACCCTCCGGACACAATACCTATCGCAACACCATCCCCACACTCAATGCAACTCCGTGTTAGCAACGTCGCTCTCCTTTCTCACCGAATGATGGCCGCTTGAGAGCCAAGGGGGACCCCCTGAGCATCGCGACTCAGAGGCTCTTACCGACCTCGGGCCGCCACCTCCTGGCCTTGACCACGGCATCGCGACACAGATACCAGCGACGGCTGAAGCCGCCTTTGGGACTAGGACCGTCGGCGCAGAGCATCAAGCCCTCACGAGGTCCGGAAGGAAGAAATTGAGCTAGAACGGAATGAGCATCTCGACCGCCTCACAATAAGGATCATATTGACAAACGGTTAAAAATCTTACAAACCCCACGGGTACATTCTTGGCTCCTCGCAGGAACAAAAGACGCGAATCCTCGTGGAGTCCCATCTACAGGGACCACCACGGCAGACGCCATCATCAACAAGGCCACCCGTCCGAGCCAACCCCGCCCAGATCGGGGCGGCGATGACTGACGAGCCCGCCTGCTCCGGGAGCGCGCAGGCTCGGGGCTCAGAGGTGTCGCCGCCGCCTCCGCCGCCAAGAGCTCGACAGAGTCGCTGATCCTCCGCGCCTTCGCCGCCGAGGAGCTGTCAACGGAGCGGCGTTCGCCTCTGCCTCACCACAGCAGGACCCGACCACCTCTCCCGGGCAGCACTCCAGCCGGTGACCTCCGTCAAGACCTTGAAGGACACCACCAAGCACCATCGACCTGTGGATCGTGAGGGCGCCTCGCCTGCAGACCAGGCGACTCGCCCCAGCCTCGAGTCATGAAGACCTCGCCGGGGCAACCATCTGCGACCTCTGCCCTGTCGCGAGGGTGCCGCAGCCGGCGGTCAGAGCTGTGAGTCCTGTGGGTTCCTCACCGGACGACGGCGCCGAAAAAGAAGGAAGACGAATCCAAGACTTAGGAGGCGCAGCGATGCGGAGCACGAACTCCCGGCAGGAGCCCTCGGAGTGGACTCTGGGGAAGACGACACTGCGTGACCCGCCGGCATCGCCGGCGCCGCTCGTGGCGCCCGGCGCCGCCTCCTTCGGGCCACCAATTTATGCTGCATAAGGAAGAGGAAACCCTGGTGGCGGCGCAAGCACCGGGCATGGGCACCTCCGGCGAGCGCCCTGCCTCGACACCGAGAGCAAGCCGCTTCTTTGGGGGAGCAGGTCAGATCCTCCGAGGAGCCTTTCCTTCTCTTCCTTGGAGAACCGCGGATCGGAGCCATGGCAACCAGACGAGACGAGGAAGAGGAGAAGCAGAAAGATAGACCGAAGGGCGCGCGCTCCGCACTTATAGCCGGGCGAAGGCCAACCGTCGGCCTCCACGATCACCGATCATCATGACCAACTCGCATGCAGGACCTGTTGAATCCGGGTGGTTACCGAGGCATCGGGGAAGCAAAGGCCGCCCACGCCCAATCAACCGCCACGCTGCTCCCAAGGCCGCAGGCTGTTAGGGCCCACGATGTTCGCACTTGCCCTTTCGCCTCGCCGCTGTTCGGGCGCGCCAGGCCGGGGCTACTGTCGGCGTTCCGGGAACAGGGATCCCTGTGACTTGCGTGCTGCGCCCGCGGCGTGGCTCAAAGGAGGCCCAGACAGCCCATCTTCATCAACGCAAGCTCAAGACCTCGCGAGGGGCCAAGCTGGCGGGCGGACGACCAGGAGCTTCTCAGCACGGCCTCGTCAAGTTGGCTCATGAGGAGGCGGAGAGTTCAAGGCAGGGTACTCGCGAGGTGCCCATGACGCAAGCCATGATTTACCAAGGGCGCCATCAAAGCGCCAGCCAGCAGCAGCGCCCTCCTTTCCTCTTTGGTGCAAAGGAGCAAGCGCAGCGAGAGCATCAAGCAAAGACATCCGCTTCGTGCAACAAGACCAAGACCAGCCCCAACGGCTGGAAGGAGTCATCATGGAGCCCAAGCAAAGGCCATCATCGAGTTTTGGCGGCGAGGACCAACTTTAGTCAGGATAAGTGTACCCGTTGTTCCCCTTCAAAATGGTCAATTGTTGGCGCCCTTCCCGCTCAATATTTGGGAAGAGGCCCAGGGCCTTCGCCTATAAATAGGAGTAGCCACACTCAGAGTAGTGGAGGGAGAGACGATAGGCATCTAGGGCTGGCATTGGAAATCCAGAGAGAGAGATAGAGACCCGATCCTCAAGCTAGAACGACGGAACACCACCTAGCAGTTCATCACACCCACCAAGAACAGACCCTCGTGAGGCTGTTCTTCCCTGTACTGTTCTTCATCAGCCCAAGAGGCAATCCACCACACCACAAACTAGAGTAGGGTATTACACCACAACGGTGGCCCGAACTAGTATAAATCTTGTGTCTCTTGTGCTGTTCTTTTTAGTAGTTTAGGTTCCTGCGATTCGGCGAGGTGCGAGACGGTGGAAGGTTGGATCTCCGCGCGCACCCCAGTGTTCTAACCTCAAGGGTCTGCCGGAACCCGAAATCCGACAATTTCCTTATTTCATGATAAATGTTTATTATTCATTCTAGAATTGTATTAACCGGAAACATAATACATGTGTGAGTACATAGACAAACAGAGTGTCACTAGTATGCCTCTACTTGACTAGCTCGTTGATCAAAGATGGTTATGTTTCCTAGCAATAGACATGAGTTGTCATTTGATTAACGGGGTCACAATATTAGGAGAATTATGTTATTTACTTGACCCATTCCGTTAGCTTAGCACTCGATCGTTTAGTATGTTGCTATTGCTTTCTTCATGACTTATACATGTTCCTATGACTATGAGATTATGCAACTCCCATTTACTGGAGGAACACTTTGTGTGCTACCAAACATCACAACATAACTGGGTGATTATAAAGGTGCTCTACAGGTGTCTCCAAAGGTACTTGTTGGGTTGGCGTATTTCGAGATTAGGATTTGTCACTCCGATTGTCGGAGAGGTATCTCTGGGCCCACTCAGTAATGCACATCACTTAAGCCTTGCAAACATTGCAACTAATGAGTTAGTTGAGGGATGATGTATTACGGAACGAGTAAAGAGACTTGCTCGTAACGAGATTGGACTAGGTATTGAGATACCGACGATCGAATCTCGGGCAAGTAACATACCGATGACAAAGGAACAACGATGTTGTTATGCGGTTCGACCGATAAAGATCTTCGAGAATATGTGGGAGCCAATATGAGCATCCAGGTTCCGCTTATTGTTTATTGACCGAGACGGTCTCGGTCATGTCTACATAGTTCTCGAACCCATAGGGTCCGCACGCTTAACGTTTCGATGACAGTTATATTATTAGTTTATATGTTTTGATGTACCGAAGGTTCTTCGGAGTCCCGGATGTGACCACGGACATGACGAGGAGTCTTGAAATGGTCGAGACATAAAGATTGATATATTGGACGACTATATTCGGACACCGGAAGTGTTCCGGGTGATTTCGGAGAAAACCAGAGTGCCGGAGGGTTACCAGAACCCCCCGGGAGAAGTAATGGGCCTTATGGGCCTTAGTGGAGAGAGAGAGAGGGCTGGCCTAGGGTAGGCCGCGCGCCCCTCCCCCTCTGTTTCGAATTGGACTAGGAGAGGGGGGGGGCGGCACCCCCCTTTCCTTCTCCCTCTCCCTCTCCCCCTTCCTTTCCCCCTCCTAGTAGGAGTACGAAAGAGGGGAGTCCTACTCCTACTAGGAGGAGGACTCTTCCTCCTGGCGCGCCATAGAGGGTCGGCCGGCCTCCCCCTTGCTCCTTTATATATGGGGGCAGGGGGGCACCCCATAGACACAACAATTGATCTGTTTGATCTTTTAGCCGTGTGCGGTTCCCCCCTCCACCATAGTCCACCTCGACACATCAGAAGCGGTGCTTAGGCGAAGCCTGCGCCGGTAGAACATCAACATCGCCACCACACCGTCGGTTGATGAAACTCTCCTCAACACTCGGCTAGATCGGAGTTCGAGGGACGCCATCGGGCTGAACGTGTGCTGAACTCGGAGGTGCCGACGCTCGGTACTTGATCGGTCGGATCGTGAAGACGACGACTACATCAACCGCGTTGTGCTAACGCTCCGCTTTCGGTCACGAGGGTACATGGACACACTCTCCTCTCGTTGCTATGCATCACCATGATCTTGCGTGTGCGAGGAATTTTTTGAAATTACTACGTTCCCCAACAAGTGGCATCCGAGCCAGGTTTTATGCGTTGATGTTATATGCACGAGTAGAACACAAGTGAGTTGTGGGTGATATAAGTCATACCGCTTACCAAAGATGTCATACTTTGGTTCGGGCGGTATTGTTGGATGAAGCGGCCCGACCGACATTACGCGTACGCTTACACGAGACTGGTTCTACCGACGTGCTTTGCACATAGGTGGTTGGCGGGTGTCAGGTTTTCCAACTTTAGTTGAACCGAGTGTGGCTATGCCCGGTCCTTGCGAAGGTTAAAATAGCACCAACTTGACAAACTATTGTTGTGGTTTTGATGCGTAGGTAAGAACGGTTCTTGCTAAGCCCGTAGCAGCCACGTAAAACTTGCAACAACAAAGTAGAGAACGTCTAACTTGTTTTTGCAGGGCATGTTGTGATGTGATATGGTCAAGACATGATGCTAAATTTTATTGTATGAGATTATCATATTTTGTAACCGTGTTATCGGCAACTGGCAGGAGCCATATGGTTGTCGCTTTATTGTATGCAATGCAATCGCGCTGTAATGCTTTACTTTATCACTAAGCGGTAGCGATAGTCGTAGAAGCATAAGATTGACGAGACGACAAAGATGCAACGATGGAGATCAAGGTGTCGCGCCGGTGACGATGGTGATCATGACGGTGCTTCGGAGATGGAGATCACAAGCACAAGATGATGGCCATATCATATCACTTATATTGATTACATATGATGTTTATGCATCTTATCTTGCTTTGATTGACGGTAGCATTATAAGATGATCTCTCACTAAATTTCAATATAAAAGTGTTCTCCCTGAGTATGCACCGTTGCCAAAGTTCGTCGTGCCCAGACACCACGTGATGATCGGGTGTGATAAGCTCTACGTCCATCTACAACTGGTGCAAGCCAGTTTTGCACACGCGGAATACTCAGGTTAAACTTGACGAGCCTAGCATATGCAGATATGGCCTCGGAACACTGAGACCGAAAGGTCGAGGGTGAATCATATAGTAGATATGATCAACATAGTGATGTTCACCATTGAAAACTACACCATTTCACGTGATGATCGGTTATGGTTTAGTTGATTTGGATCACGTGATCACTTAGATGATTAGAGGGATGTCTATCTAAGTGGGAGTTGTTAAGTAATATGATTAATTGAACTTAAATTTATCATGAACTTAATCCTGGTAGTATTAGCATATCTATGTTGTAGATCAACAGCTCGTGTTTTTGCTCCCTGTTTATATTTTGATATGTTCCTAGAGAAAAATATGTTGAAAGATGTTAGTAGCAATGATGCGGACTTGGTCCGTGATCTGAGGATTTTCCTCATTGCTGCACAGAAGAATTGTGTCCTTGATGCACCGCTAGGTGACAAAACTATTGCAGGAGCAGATGCAGACGTTATGAACGTTTTGACAAAAACTCGGTATGATGACTACTTGATAGTTTAGTGCACCATGCTTTATGGCTTAGAACCGGGACTTCAAAAATGTTTTGAATGCCACGGAGCATATAAGATGCTCCAAGAGTTGAAATTGGTATTTCATACTCATGCCCGTGTCAAGAGGTATGAGTCCTCAGACAGTACTTTGCCTACAAGATGGAGGAGAATAGCTCAACCAGTGAGCATGTGCTCAGATTGTCTGAGTACTATAATTGCTTGAATCATGTGGGAGTTAACCTTCTAGATAAGATAGTAAGTGACAAAGTTCTCTAGTCACTATCACCAAGTTACTAGAACTTCGTGATGAACTATAATATGCAAGGGATGATGAAAACAATTCCCAAGCTCTTCGCGATGCTAAAATCGGCGAAGGTAGAAATCAAAGAAAAACATCAAGTGTTGATGGTTGACAAGATCACTAGTTTCAAGAAAAAGGGCAAAGGGAAGAAGGGGAACTTCAAGAAGAACGGCAAGCAAGTTGTTGCTCAAGTGAAGAAGCCCAAGTCTGGACCTAAGCCTGAGACTAAGTGCTTCTACTGCAAATGGCCTGGTCACTGGAAGCGGAACTGCCCCAAGTATTTGGCAGATAAGAAGGATGGCAAAGTGAACAAAGGTATATTTGATATACATGTTATTGATGTGTACTTTACTAGTGTTTATAGCAACCCCTTAGTATTTGATACTAGTTCAGTTGCTAAGATTAGTAACTCGAAACGGGAGTTGCAGAATGAACAGAGACTAGTTAAGGGTGAAGTGACGACGTGTGTTGGAAGTGGTTCCAAGATTGATATGATCATCATCGTACACTCCTTATACTTTCGGGATTAGTGTTGAACCTAAATAAGTGTTATTTGGTGTTTGTGTTGAGCATGAATATGATTTGATCATGTTTATTGCAATACGGTTATTCATTTAAGTTAGAGAATAATTGTTGTTCTGTTTACATGAATAAAACCTTATATGGTTACACACCCAATGAAAATGGTTCGTTGGATCTCGATCGTAGTGGTACACATATTCATAATATTGAAACCAAAAGATGCAAAGTTAATTATGATAGTGCAACTTATTTGTGGCACTGCCGTTTAGGTCATATTGGTGCAAAGCGCATGAAGAAACTCCATGCTGATGGGCTTTTGGAATCACTTAATTATGAATCACTTGATGCTTGCGAACCATGCCTTATGGGCAAGATGACTAATACTCCGTTCTCCGGAACAATGGAGCGAGCAACTGACTTATTGGAAATAATACATACTGATGTATGCGATCCAATGAGTGTTGAGGCTCGCGGCGGGTATCGTTATTTTCTGACCTTCACAGATGATTTGAGCAGATATGGGTATATCTACTTGATGAAACATAAAGTCTGAAACATTTGAAAAGTTCATATACTTTCAGAGTGAAGTGGAAAATCATCGTAACAAGAAAATAAAGTTTCTACGATCTGATCATGGAGGAGAATATTTGAGTTACGAGTTTGGTCTTCATTTGAAACAATGCGGAATAGTATCGCAACACACGCCACCTGGAACACCATAGCATAATGGTGTGTCCGGACGTCATGGCCGTACTTTATTAGATATGGTGCGATCTATGATGTTTCTTACCGATTTACCACTATAGTTTTGGGGTTATGCATTAGAGACATGTAACGCCCCAGATTCGATGCGCCCGGATTCTGCCAGTTATTCGTCGTCTTTGCCATGTCATGTGCTTGCGTGTTGCACTTTGCCATGTCATCATATGCATTTCATACCATGTCATCATGTGCATTTCATTTTGCATACGTGTTCGCTTTATGCATCCGAGCATTTTCCCCGTTGTCCGTTTTGCAATCCGGTACTCCTATGTCCCCCGGCGCCCCTTTTGCCTCTCTTTCGTATGCGGGTGTTGAACATTCTCGGAATGGACCGAGGTTTGCCAAGCGGCCTTGGTATAGCACCGGTAGACCGCCTGTCAAGTTTCGTGCCATTTGGAGGTCGTTTGATACTCCAACGGTTAACCGCTTAGCCCGAAACACCCCTTTCTCTTTGCAGCCCAACACCCTTCCAAAGTGGCCCAAAACCTATCCTAACCCCCTCCATGCTCTCGTTCGTTGGATCACGATCGTGTGGGCGAAAACCGCTCCTCATTTGGAGCCTCCTAGCTCCCTCTACCTATAAATATGTGCCCCTCTTGGATTTTCGCGCAGATGAACCCTAGCCCTTTCCCTCCTCGCGCCGCCGGACATGTCCGCCCGCAGCCGGACGCGTCCGCCGCCGCCAGCCTCCACGTCGCCCGGCCAATCCCGCCGCCACCTCGGTGTCGCCGCCTCCGCGCCCAACCATGTGCAGCCACGTCGCTTCCCAAGGCCCCACTTTGCGCGACCCACCTGGCCCATCCGCGGCCCGCCTGCTGGCCGGAGCTGGCCCGAGCCGCCGCAGCTCGCTGGAGCTCACAGCGTGCCGAGCCCTGCTTGTCGCCGGAGGCCGCCGCCTCGCCGGCGACCTGCCCCGCCGGCATCTCCCCGTCCCGCGCCACCTCCCAGGCCGGCCCTCATGCTCTCCTCCCGTTCTGCTCTCCCTCTCGTTACCTCTCTCTCCCTCACCTTCGATCTCTCTCTCTCTCTGGAACCTTGCAGGACAACCATGGCCGCCCCGATCTACGCGCTTGCGCCGCCCCAAGCCGCCCCATCGCCGGGAATGGATTGCCCCGAAGCCGATCTATCCATTCAGGGCCTTCCCGGCGCTCGCCGGAGTCCCACGCCCCCTTCCCGCTGCCGTTGACTTCCGCCGGAGTGGTTCTGTACGAGGGTAGCAGCCAACCCCGACCTGCCAGTTTTTCCCGCGAGGTGAAAAATGTCACCAAGTCCCTGGTTTTTAACATTATCATGCCATGTTCATCGCATCATAACTTGCTGCATACTGCTCCGTTTCGTGCGTGTAATATGTCGAATTGTTCATCTCAATGAGTAAATCATTTGATTCCATTGCACCATGTTCATTTGAGTTCATCTTCGTGTCTGAATCATCGTTGCAAGAGTGCTTCATAATGTTGTCTGCTGTCTGTTAACAGAACATGCACTTTTGTCATTGTTGCCATGATTGATGTGTGCATCCTATGAACTTGAGTCCTACATGTGTTTTGTAATATGCCATGCCATCTTTCAGGGGTGTATGCCATGTATTTTTGTGATCTCTGTGGTGACTAGACAAGCATGCAAACTAGGCTTCATGATGTTGCTGATTTCAGCCCCTGTTCTGCTGATATTTTTATGCCATGTTAACTTGATGCTACCGAGAGATCCATGCTTATTTTGAGATACTTCAGTAAGGATGTTTTGAACATATGGTTATGCTCTATCCATCCATGCCCTTGTTTGCAATTATGGAGTGCCATAGCTTGAGTCAATCGAGCTCTACTTTTGCTATAAAATGTTTCCTGGCAGATTGGTTACATGTTATTCAAATTTGCCAAGGTTGTCGTAGTTGATCCGTGTATGCTATGATGTTGTTCTTGCCATGTATAGCTTCTATAGCATGTCTTCTTACTTTGAGTTTCCTTGCCATGCCATGTATTTCTCTGTGGTGAGTGGTTCAAGCTCACCAACATGCCTACTTGTTATCTGTTTATGCCATGCTCCAGTTTTGCACCAAGTCTGAATCTGTTTATGTTTTTGCTATATTCACATGCTTGCAACTGTATTTTTTGATCCCTTTTGGCTTATGGTCACTAAGGGACTTTTGTTATATGCTTTGAGTAGATTCATGCCATGCTCTAGTTTGACATGATAGCTTGCTGTAACATGTTGTTTGATAGCTCTAAACATTGCAACCTGATGTTATTTCTGCTAAAGTCTGAAACTGTTATTATTTGCAATCTTGCCATGTGTGTTTGAGCATGTTCTAGTGATTTCTGGAGATAGCTCAGTGTTCATGTTTTGTCATGCTTTACCTGTACATCATGTCCATGCCTTTTGTTTTCATGTTGAGATGCTGTAGCTTGTTGTTTTGGTGCTTGCAATATGCCTAGTTGCTGTTTTGGACAGCTTGTCCTTTAAACTTGTATAGAGTGTATGTGTTGAACCGTTGCTCCGTTTTGAGTGTGCTCTATATGAAACTTGCTTTATTTTGCATGTAGTTTCATATTATCATGTTGCATCCTTGTTTTGAGGTGTTTCCTTGATGTTTGTATGCATTTTGCATCAATGCCATGCTTATCTTGTTTTGCTCATATCTTCTAGGACGTAGCTCCGAATCTAATGAACCTTATATGTAACTTGACTAGAATTTCGTGTAGATAATCATGGTGCATCTTAACTTGCTGTTTAACAACTTGAACATAAGGTTTATTCAGATCTGGAACAATTTCGAAATTTGCATATGAGGACTTACCGGAATTGTTATATGTTGTTCCCGGCCTCATTTAGACTTGCTTTGACGTGTTGTTCTTGTTTGAATCATCTTTTGCCATGAGTAGCTTCATGTAGTCTTGTCATGCATCATGCTTGGTTGTGCATCATGCCTTGTTCATGTGTGGTGTGTTTACTATGTTGTGTGCTTCTTCTTGTTAGTTCCTGTTTCGTTGCGATCGTGAGGATTCGTTCGTCTATGCTTGGTTCGGCTTCATCCGTTCATCTTCTTCATGGACTCGTTCTTCTTCCTTGTGGGATTTCAGGCAAGATGACCGCTACCCTGGATTTCACTACTATCATTGCTATGCTAGTTGCTTCGTTCTATCGCTATGCTGCGCTACCTATTACCTGTTTATCAAGCCATCCAAATTGCCATGTCGGCCTCTAACCTTGTGCACCCTTCCTAGCAAACCGTTGTTTGGCTATGTTACCACTTTGCTCAGCCCCTCTTATAGCGTTGTTAGTTGCAGGTGAAGATGAAGTTTGTTCCTTGTTGGAACATGGAGATGTTGTTCCTTGTTGGAACATGTTTACTTGTTGGGATATCACAATATATCTTATTTAATTAATGCATCTATATACTTGGTAAAGGGTGGAAGGCTCGGCCTTATGCCTGGTGTTTTGTTCCACTCTTGCCGCTCTAGTTCCGTCATATCGGTATTATGTTCCGGATTTTTGCGCCCCTAACGCGGTCGGGTGATTTATGGGACCCCTTGACAGTTCGCTTTGAATAAGACTTTTCCAAAGAAGGCCCAACATTGGTTTTACATTTGCCTCACCTAGCCTTTTTTCCCTTGGGAGTCGCGGATCCCGAGGGTCATCTTTATTTACCCCCGGCCAGTGCTTGTCTAAGCGTTGGTCCAAACTAGAGCACCGTGTGGGACCATCCCTTGGCAACTTGGGTTACGTCGGTACCTGTACGCTTAGCTTATCCGGTGTGTCCTGAGAACGAGGTACGTGCGACTCCTATCGGGATTGTCGACACATCGGGCGGTCTTGCTGGTCTTGTTTTATTGCTGTTGAAATGTCTTGTAGCCGGGATTCCGAGACTGATCGGGTCTTCCCGGGGAGAAGGAATATCCTTCATTGATCGGGAGAGCTTATCATGGGCTAAGTTGGGACACCCCTGCAGGGTTTGAACTTTCGAGAGCCGTGCCCGCGGTTATGTGGCAGATGGGAATTTGTTAATATCCGGTTGTAGTAAACTTGAAGCAAACTCTTCTAAAATACACCAACCGTAAAGCGTAATGCGTGAGTGTCTCTTTTCGGGGTTGATCGAGAGGAGAACACGGTTTCTGTGTTATGTTTGACGTAGGCAGGAGTTCAGGATCACTTCTTGATCATTGCTAGCTTCACGACCGTTCCTTTGTTTCTCTTCTCGCTCTCATTTGCGTATGTTAGCCACCATATATGCTTAGCCGCTGCTGCAACCTCACCACTTTATCCCTTCCTTTCCTACTTAAGCTTTGCTACTCTTGATACCCATGGTAATGCGATTGCTGAGTCCTCGTGGCTCACAGATTACTACACCAAAAGTTGCATGTACAGGTTATGCGATGATCATGACGTGAGAGCGATGTTACTTGTTTTGGAGTTCTTCTTCTGCTTCTTCGATCAGGGGATAGGTTCCAGGTCGGCAGCCTGGGCTAGCAGGGTGGATATTGTTTGAGTTTCTGTTTATGTTCCATCCGTAGTCGGATGTTGATCTCTTGTATATGATGTTGTTGTATTCTTGTGGCATTTGTGCCTTTTGTATGTATCCCCATCTATTATGTAATGTTGATGTAATGATATCCACCTTGCAAAAGCGTTCCAATATGCGGGTCTATCCTTGGTGGGACCGTCGAGTTCCTTTTGGATAGGGTCGCATATTGGGCGTGACAAGACAGCTGCATTCACATTAAAAAGGGGCACCATCTAAATCCGTTGAGACAACACCGTATGAACTGTGGTTTGGTAAGAAACCAAAGTTGTCGTTTCTTAAAGTTTGAGGTTGTGATGCTTATAAGAAAAAGTTTCATCCTGATAAGCTCAAACTCAAATCGGAGAAATGTGTCTTCATAGGATACCCAAAGGAGACAGTTGGGTACACCTTCTATCACAAATCCGAAGGCAAGATATTCGTTGCTAAGAATGGATCCTTTCTAGAGAAGGAGTTTCTCTCGAAAGAAGTGTGTGGGAGGAAAGTAGAACTTGATGAGGTAGCTGTACCTACTCCCTTATTGGAAAGTAGTTCATCACAGAAATCTGTTCCAGTGATGCCTACACCAATTAGTGAGGAAGTTAATGATGATGATCATGAAACTTCAGATCAATTTACTACCGAACCTCGTAGGTCAACCAGAGTACGATCCGCACCAGAGTGGTACGGTAATCCTGTTCTGGAAGTCATGTTACTAGACAATGATGAACCTACGAACTATGAGGAAGCGATGATGAGCCCATTGAGGGAGTCCTGGATTAGGGGGTGTCCGGATGGCCGGACTATTGCCTTTGGCCGGACTCCTGGACTATGAAGATACAAGATTGAAGACTTAGTCCCGTGTCCGGATGGGACTTTCCTTGGCGTGGAAGGCAAGCTTGGCGATACGGATATGTAGATCTCCTTCCATTGTAACTGACTCTATGTAACCCTAACCCTATCCGGTGCCTATATAAACCGGAGGGTTTTAGTCTGTAGGACGAACAACAATCATACCATAGGCTAGCTTCTAGGGTTTAGCCTCTCTGATCTCGTGGTAGATCTACTCTTGTACTACCCATATCATCAATATTAATCAAGCAGGAGTAGGGTTTTACCTCCATCGAGAGGGCCCGAACCTGGGTAAAAACATCGTGTCCCTTGTCTCCTGTTACCATCCGCCTAGACGCACAGTTCGGGACCCCCTACCCGAGATCCGCTGGTTTTGACACCGACATTGGTGCTTTCATTGAGAGTTCCTCTATGTCGTCATCTTTAGGCCCGATGGCTCCTCCGATCGTCAACAACGATGCACTCCAGGGTGAGACTTTTCTCCTTGGACAGATCTTCGTGTTTGGCGGCTTTGCACTGCGGGCCAATTCGCTTGGCCATCTGGAGCAGATTGAAAGCTACGCCCCTGGCCATCAGGTCAGATTTGGAAGTTTGAACTACACGGCTGACATCCATGGAGACTTGATCTTTCACGGGTTCGAGCCACAGCCAAGCGCGTTGCACTTTCACGAGGGGCATGATCTAGCTCTGCCATCGAACAGTGTCCTGGAGGCCGCACCAGAGTCCGCTCCGACCTTTAGCTCGGAGCCGACCGCGCTGATCGAGGACAGGTGGCTGGACACCGCCTCGCGATCTCTACGGCTATCGGGCCGTACATCTACCCCGTCCTTTGTGAAGCTCGTAACTCCAAGGTGCCGGACTCCGAGCCTTCCGCGCCCCTGCCAATCGAATCCGATTGGGCGTCGATCATGGAATTCACTGCCGCGGACATCTTTCAGCACTCGCCCTTTGGCGACATTCTGAATTCACTAAAGTCTCTCTCTTTATCAGGAGAGCCCTGGCCAGATTATGGTCAGGAAGGCTGGGATGCGGACGACGAAGAAAATCAAAGCCCACCCACCACCCACTTCGTAGCCACTTTCGACGATTTAACCGACATGCTCGACTTCGACTCCGAAGACATCGATGGTATGGACAACGATGCAGGAGACGATCAAGAACCAGCGCCCACAGGGCACTGGAAGGCCACCTCGTCATACGACATATACATGGTGGACATCCCAAAAGATGGGTATGGTGATGGAACAGTGGAGGCTGACCCCTCCAAGAAACAGCCTAAGCGCCGGCGTCAGCGGCGCCGCTCTAAATCCCGCCACAGCAAAAATGGTGATTCCGGCACGGGAGACAATAACACCCCTGACAAGTGTCAAGACAACCCCTCCAGCAAGATTCAGCGTAGGAGGATGGAGAAGCCAGCCCTCATGAGAGAGCGGCAGAAAAAGAGGTAGAGGATGATAATTACATGCCTCCCTCCGAAGATGAGAAAAGCCTCGACGACGACAAATTCGTCGTGCCCGAGGATTCCGTTGAACAAGAGCATTTCAAATGCAGGCTCATGGCCACGGCAAGCAGCCTCAAGAAAAAGCAGCAATAGCTTAGAGCTGACCAATACTTGCTAGCTGACAGATTGACTGAAGTCCTTGCGGCCGAAGAGTATGAACTCGAGCGCCCCTCCAAGAGCTACCCAAGACGCAGGCTGCTACCCCGATTAGAGGAGGAAGCACCCAAACCTACATCACCAGTGCATGATATGGTTGACCGGCCACCTCGTGGCCGCGACAGAGAGGCCTCTCGGCCCTCAACTCAAGACGCACCCCGTCGCCTCTCAAAAATACAAAGGAGCGGGGAAATGCGCCAGACCCGCGAGATATATTGGAGGACAAGGCAAGGCAAACAAGATCGATCTACGGATCGCGTGGGCACCCCACGACACGTGACGATAACCGTCACGCCGGATATGGCAACTCCGGCCGGGCCGAACACAGTACACAAAGCTCATTTGAGCTGCGTCATGATATAGCCCAATACAGAGGCGCCGCACACCCACTATGCTTCACAGATGAAGTGATGGATCATCAAATGCCTGAGGGTTTCAAACCCGTAAACATTGAATCATACGATGGCACAACAGATCCTGCAGTTTGGATCGAGGACTATCTCCTTCACATCCACATGGCCCGCGGTGATGATCTACACGCCATCAAATACCTCCCACTCAAGCTTAAAGGACCAGCCCGGCATTGGCTTAACAGCTTGCCAGCAGAGTCAATTGGTTGTTGGGAAGACCTGGAAGCCGCATTCCTCGACAATTTCCCGGGCACATATGTGCGACCACCAGACACCGATGACCTAAGCCACATAATTCAGCAGCCAGAGGAATCGGTCAGACAATTCTGGACACGGTTCCTAACCAAGAAAAATCAAATCGTCGATTGTCCGGATGCCGAGGCCCTTGCAGCCTTCAAACACAACATCCGCGATGAGTGGCTTGCCCGGCACCTAGGACAGGAAAAGACGAAATCCATGGCAGCCCTCACAACACTCATGATCCGCTTTTGCACGGGAGAGGACAGCTGGCTAGCTCGTAGTAACAACATGACCAAGAGCCCTGGTAATTCGGATACCAAGGACAGCAGTGGCAGGTCGCGTCGCAACAAGCACAAGCGCCGCATTAACGGCGGTAATGCTGAGGATACGGCAGTCAATGGCGGATTCAGAGGCTCTAAACCCGGTCAGCGGAAAAAGCCATTTAAAAGAAATACTCTGGGCCCGTCCAATTTGGACCGAATACTCGATCGCCGTGCGGATACATGGCACTTCGAAAGTTAGCCAATCACACCAACAGGGATTGTTGGGTGTTCAAGCAGCAGCAAGTTAAATGCGAAAACAATGACAAGGGGCTGCATAGCGATGACGAGGAGGAGCCCCAGACGCCGAACAATAGAGGACATAAGGGCTTCCCCCCGCAAGTGCGGACGGTGAACATGATATACGCAACCCACATACCCAAAAGGGAGCGGAAGCGCACTAAGGGACGATATGCGATGGAGCCATCGCCCCAAAGTTCAACCCTGGTCTTCCTGCCCGATCACTTTTGATCGAAGGACCACCCCACTAGCATCCGCCATGGCGGATTCGCCGCATTGGTTCTAGACCCAATCATTGACGGATTTCATCTCACTAGAGTCCTAATGGACGGCGGCAGCAGCTTTGAACTCGCTTTATCGTGACACGGCGCAAAATGGGCATAGACCCACCAAGGATTAAACCCACGAAGACGACCTTTAAAGGCGTCATACCAGGTGTAGAGGCCAACTGTACAGGCTCAGTTACACTTGAAGTGGTCTTCGGATCCTCGGATAACTTCCGAAGCGAGGAGTTAATCTTCGACATAGTCCCGTTCCGCAGCGGCTATCACGCACTGCTCAGACGAACCACATTTGCAAAGTTCAATGCGGTGCCGCACTACGCATATCTCAAGCTCAAGATGCCAGGTCCTTGAGGAGTCATTACGGTCAATGGAAACACCGAACGCTCTCTCCGGACGGAGGAGCATACGGCGGCCCCCGCGGTGGAAGTACAAAGAAGCCTCTTAAGGCAATTCACGAGCCCGGCTATTAAACGTCCGGACAGCGTCAAGCGCACCCGGAGTAACCTACAACAAGACCGCCTGGCACGTTCCGAGCACGCATAGCAATGCGGCCCAAGCCCCAGCCCTCGCGAAATTGCGAAACCAGTACTACGCTGCATAAAATTACGCCTGGAAATACCATGGGCATAGGGAAGGGGCACGACCACGGCATGCCCGAATGCGGCTCAACTGCACCAGGGGCTCCCGATTGTGTCATTCTTTTCTTCTTTCTTTTTACTTTCAGGACTCCGTTCTCACGAAGCCCTGTGCGGCATTAGAATCGCCAAACACACGATGCAACAGCCAGGGAAGGAGAAAGCTACGTCGAGTGTCCAAGTGGTCTCTGTTACGAGCAATATATCTGTTTTACACACCATCCCGCAGCTTACCCCTGGAGGGAGACATGTTAAACAGTCCCGTCCCTTGCTTATCACACTATTTGTATCGTTCTGCTCTTACTGGAGCCCTTCTGAATAAACAATATATAGCTTCTGCCTATTATTGAATTCCCTTTTTCCATATATATATATATATATATATATATATATATATATATATATATATATATATATATATATATATATATATATATATATATATATATATATATATATATATATATATATATATATATATATATATATATATATATATATATATATATGTTCATTTATGACATTGTGCAACTGCATACTTTGGTACGGAAATACACTAGGCTTAAGTACCCTATAACATGGTGTGATAAGTCCTAACACTTTCAGAAGTGCGGCACTCAACTTATAGCATTATATGCATCGGCTCAATCATGTCTTGGGTCAATAGTTGGGTTTGCCTGCCCCATGTTTTGATACCTTACGTTCCATTATATCGCTAAGGTAGGCTGGGAGAACCACTGCGATTGTGCCCGGTTGAGCTGGGTTAAGCACCTCGCTGGAGAAAGCTAAAACTGACCGTCATGATAGGGCGAGAGCCGGTCGCTGTTCGAGAGGTTTTCGAGTCCCTAAAGACTTATGCCGCTTAGAGCGAGGAGTCGGCATTGTCCGCCTAAGGCGTGGATAGCGCCCTAACTTGGTCTTCCGAATACTAGGGGCTTCACTAAATTTAAAATTATATAATTGTATGGCTAAGTGAGAGTGTTCAAGCATTATAGTCCGTTGCATTGTTTGTTGCGTTGCGCCGCCTCAAGGACCCAAGAATGGGAACAAGAGCACTCAAGTTTATCCGAACACCCCAAAGACTCGTGGCATGGGGGCTGAAGCCGACGACTCGCCATCTCTCAAATTTAATAAACGGCCGCATGTAGGTAATATTTTAAATTCAAAAGTGTTGCTTGGCAAGATATGAACAAGTTTTCAGCGCACAGGATAACAAATGCGAGTCTACTCAAAAATTATATCTTTGGAGCATTCATCCGCTATAAGGCAAGCACCTTCAGACGCCTCATAATACATTTCAGGCTTGCGATGCTCCTTCTTCGGTGGTGGTCCGTCCGTCACAAGCTTTTAGCGCCCATCTTGCCCCAAAGGCACCTTAGCAAGGGCAAGGGCCCTACGGCACCTTCGATGCAGACGGAGCGCTTGATGACTTCAACCCATGGACAAAGGCCCACCAGCCGCCTTTACCAGCCCAAGTAGCTCCTGTGCATGGCTTCCTTAGGCCACAAACGAACTATGAGGCCTTTCATGGCCTGTTCGCCACCTTATGGAGCTCGACCAGCTGCTTCAACTGGTCGCTTAAGGGCTTGGGTGTCCGCCTCAAAGATATCGAGACCAGAACACCTTCTCCGCCGAGCTTCCCTCCTCGGCTCGGTAGAATGCGGCAAGATCAGCCACCTTCTGGGCAGATCTGCGAATGCTCCTTGAGAGCTCCGGATTCGGGTAAGTAACAGATAATTCACTTTCACATCTTGCTTTGCATATAGAACGCCTTACCCGCCGCTATCTTCTTCCTCGCCTCAATGTCCTGGAGGGCTTTTTGGGCTTCGGCCTTAGCGGCCTTGGCGCTCTCAAGGGCCGACGCGAGCTCAGACTCTCGAGTCTTTGAGTCACGCTCCAAACTCTCATGTTTTTCCACGAGAGCCTGAGCTCTTGCCGCACCTCCGCCACCCGCGCCTCCTGCTTCTCTCGCTCGGTGCCTCAAGGCCGCATTGCTGCCTTGTACACCGCTTCCTTCGTGGTCGCCACCTGCTCGTGGGCCCCTGCAATATTCACGTTATTCCTATCATTTTTGCAAACACATCTTTTAAATACTCCCATAAGGTATTACTTACCTTCCTTGTCCTTGAGCTGCTTTTTGGCAAGTCCGAGCTCGTTTCGGACCGCCGAGGCTCGCTTAATGCACCAACCTCCGCAGTCAAGGCGGCAGAGGTCGCAGCGCAGCCTGCATTCCCATATTGACATACTTATGTTAGACTCCACAGATATCTTTTAGATCCTCGCTCGCTATTTCTTTCCAACACCAAACTGAGCATCGGGGCTACTATATATGCGGTAATATATCTTAAATACATACCTCAAAGCCTATTAGAAGGCTGGCATTAAAGCTTCACCAGCCCGCCTTGGCGGATCGAACTTCTCGGATCACCGCACTCATAACAATGCGGTGCTCCTCGTCGATGGAAGCGCCGTTAAGCGCCCATCAAATCATCCGTGCCTCCGGTTGGACGGAGGTCACCAACGTCAGAGTCTTGCCCTTCTTACGGGGTCGCTTATCGGACTCAAACCACTGAAGGTTCGAGACGGAGTCCGCGCAGGTCGACTTGAAGCCCTTCGGGTTTTATCCCCTTTGAGCCGGGTTCCGGAGGTCGCCTTGCGGCGCCTCCGGCCACCTCCTCTGGCTGGGCCCTTTTGGGACTCCACCCCAGCGTCATCCATGGGCGGGAGGAGACGAGGCGGTCGGAGGTGAGGTGCTATTCACCTCCGGCGAATCTGTGGAGCCGCCGACGAATTGTCGAGCCCGCCCTGGGTGGGCTGCATGGTTATACTTGGCATTAGAAGATGATGCACAAATGGAACGCCATGAGTTATTCGGTGTCCGGACACTTAGATTTCGCCAGGGCTTGGTCCTGGTGCCCACCCCTCTTCGCCATCGCCGACATTGGCGGTGTAGTCCGGAGGAAGGGTCCTTCCTTCTGACCCTCCGGCCTCCCGGCTGGGGCGGCCTTCCTTTTCTTCTCTTCACGGGGAGAGGCCCTTTTCCTCCTCCTCGCTTCGTGGGGAGTCCGCCGAGTCATCGGACGATGAGTCCGACAAGCACTGGCGCCGAACTCCTTCGAAGTTCCGTGGCCTTCTTCTCCGCACCACGTGAGGTGCCGGAACCAGCAGCCCCGTCAATTGGGCGTCCGCTGGTCTTCGGCAAGGGAGCCGGACAATAACCTGTCCGGACGTCTTCAACCAGTCTGTCAAAGGTGAGGGAGTTTTAGATCCCGCAAAGAGTCGAACTATGAAAAAAGAGTCCCGTAAAGGGTAAAATAACTTACCTCGCTGGCTTGATGATGCTAGCTGAATCCGCGATCTTCGGTAGTGGATGCGGGAGCTTCGGCGCCCTTGAACAGCACCTTCCAGGCATCTTCGTACGTAGTGTCGAAGAGCCGGCTCAAGGTTCGGTGCTGTGCCGGATCAAACTCCCACAAGTTGAAGGCCCATTGCTGGCATGGGAGAATCCGGCGGATGAGCATCACCTGGATTACGTTGACAAGCTTGAGATTCTTGTCCACCAGGTTTCGGACATAGGTTTGGAGTCCGGTCAGCTCTTCCGAATTACCCCACGTCAGGCCCATCTCTTTCCATGAGGTAAGCCGTGTAGGGAAGCCAGATCAGAATTCGGGGGCCGCCGCCCATTGAGGGTCGCGCGGCTTGGTGATGTAGAACCACCCCTATTGCCACCCCTTTATGGTCTCCACAAAGGAGCCCTCGAGCCATAGGATGTTGGCCATCTTGCCCACCATTGCACCTCCGCACTCCGCTTGGCGGCCGCCCACTACCTTCGGCTTGACATTGAAGGTCTTCAGCCATAAGCCGAAGTGGGGCTAGATGCAGAGGAAGGCCTCACACACGACGATAAACATTGAGATGTTGAGGATGAAATTCGGGGCCAGATCGTGGAAATCTAGGCCGTAGTAGAACATGAGCCCCCGGACGAATGGGTGAAGTGGAAACCCTAGTCCGCGGAGGAAGTGGGGAGGAACACCACCTCTCATGGGGCCTGGGGTGGGGATGAGCTGCCCTTGTTGGGGAGCCTATGCTGGCGATGTCGCCGGACAAGTATCCGCCTTCCGCAGCTTTTTGATGTGCCCTCCGTGACGGAGGAGGCCATCCACTGCCTCCCGCTCCGACATAGTTGGAGAAGGTTTAGGTGGGATGTGCGGACTTGGGCGCTGGAGCTCGAAAAGCGGAAATGGATAAGCAAAGGAGGAGGAAGGCGTGTGTGAAAAGTGGATCCTTATCCCTTATATGGACAGACAAAGCTATGCGCCCCACCGCCCGATAAAACTCGCTTATCTCCCAAGCGCCGAATCAATGGCGCGTTGGGTTACCCACGCCTGTATTGATGAGAATCCGGAATAAGGGGACACGATCTCGCTTTGACAAGACGTGTTAAGGAAACCGCCCGCTAAACGCGCTGAGGTGGGACAGTAAAAACAATTCGAATGAAGGCTTGGCCGTGGTGTGATGTCACGCTGCGGAATACGTCAGTAGATTGAACTTGTGTAAATATTATTCTCTATATGGTGGTATGTGGAACTTATATTGCAGAGCTGGACACTATCCTTGTGTTCAAAATCTTCTATGAAGTATTCGGAGGAGGAACCCGCCTTGCAATGCCGAAGACAATATGCGCGCCGGACTCGTCATCATTGAAGCCTGGTTCAGGGGCTACTGAGGGAGTCCTGGATTAGGGGGTGTCCGGATGGCTGGACTATAGCCTTTGGCCGGACTCCTGGAGTATGAAGATACAAAATTGAAGACTTCGTCCCGTGTCCGGATGGGACTTTCCTTGGCGTGGAAGGCAAGCTTGGTGATACGGATATGTAGATCTCCTACCATTGTAACCGACTCTGTGTAACCATAACCCTATCCGGTGCCTAAACTGGAGGGTTTTAGTCCGTAGGACGGACAAAAATCATACCATAGTCTAGCTTCTAGGGTTTAGCCTCTCTGATCTCGTGGTAGATCTACTCTTGTACTACCCATATCATCAATATTAATCAAGCAGGAGTAGGGCTTTACCTCCATCGAGAGGGCCCGAACCTGGGTAAAAACATCGTGTCCCTTGTCTCCTGTTACCATCCGCCTAGACGCACAGTTCAGGACCCCCTACCCGAAATCCGCCGGTTTTGCCACCGACACCCATATTCCGCAAAATGATTTGAGGCCATGAAATCTAAGATGGGATCCATGTATAAGAACAAAGTATGGACTTTGATTGACTTTCCCAATGATCGGCAAGCCATTGAGATTAAATGGATCTTCAAGAGGAAGACGGACACTTATAGTAGTGTTACTATCTACAAAGCTAGAATTGCCGCAAAAGGTTTTCGACAAGTTCAAGGTGTTGACTATGATGAGAGTTTCTCACTCGTATCTATGCTTAAGTCTGTCCGAATCATGTTAGCAATTGCCGCATTTTATGAATTCTGGCAAATGGATAAACAAAACTGCATTCCTTAATGGATTTATTAAAGAAGAGTTGTATATGATGCAACCAGAAGGTTTTGTCGATCCTAAAGGTGTTAACAAAATGTGCAAGCTCCAGCGATCCATCTATGGTGTGACGCCTGGATAATTAGCTACAGTAATTCCACGTTAATGATGCCACGTCACCTCGGTTACTATTGTGAAACTCGCGTTAGTTCAATACCGGTTCAAATTCCAATTTAAAATAAAAGCAAACGTCAAATTTTTTCAAACATTAAAGTAAAATGTTCGGAGTGTGTCAATTAATGCCTAGATATTTATGGTGAAGGAACCACATTTTTATAGGAGGCATAAATAATTTAAAATGAATTAAAACAGTAGAGAAAATAAAGAAAAGGGAAAGGAATAAAAACAGAAAACAAAACTACAAAAAAAGGAGAAGAAAAACAACCGCCTCGACCAAAGCGGCCCAGCTCACCAAAGCCGCCCACTGGCCCAACCGCCCAACCCCCTCCATAACCCCACTAGGGGGAAACCCTAATCACCCCCGAGCGCACCTTTCCCATCCCACTCGCCACACTCACCCCCCACGCCGCCTCTCCTCCTCGATCTAGATCTCGATCGAGGGAACAAGCCCACGGCGCCCGTCCCCGTCGTCCCGCACGATCCCCTCCCCACTCCCTCTCGTTTCTCCAGCGCCGCCACACTCCCCACTCTCCCCCACGACCTCTTCCCCCATCTCGATTCTGGAACGGGGGCACCAAGACTGCCGCCTGTCAGGACCTTCAACTCGTGATGCGCCCGACGGCAGCTGGCGCTCCCCGCCGATGCCGCGCCCACACCCTGCCGATCCCTCGCCACCTCGCCGCCCGTCCACGATCAAGGCGTCGGTGAACCCGCCCAAGCTACACGACCCTGCCTCCCCGACGCCGTCACCGGAGCCACCGAGCCGCCGCTTGGACCTCGCCGGACTTCCTCGCCGGTCTTCTTCCTCCTCCTTGCCGGCCTGCCTCAACTCCATCCGCGACGTCTCCGTCCTCCTCCTCACGCCCACTGCCTAGACCCCACGGACGTGGTGAGGCCCCGATCTCCTCCTCTCCTCCTCTGTCGCACGCCGTGCCCCGTGCTCATCGAACTGTCACCTCTGCTCACTCCCGCCGCCATGAGCTCGCTCCGGTCGAGCTCCGGCCTCGTCCCGCGGCACCCGCTCTGGCTCCGCCACACTCGCTCTCTGCCAGCCCCGCGGTCGTCGTCCTAGCTCGCGCCGACCGTCGCTGCCCCGCGGCCAACTCCGGAGCCCCATCACGCCTCGCCTTCCCGCTCTGACCGCCCGGCCTCGCTGGCCTCGTCCGCCACGGCGTCCCTGGGCATGCGCCCAATCGGGCTGGCGTCCGCGCCCGTATCCCCGTGCGCCCGCTAAGGCCCCCAGGCCTATGATAGCCGGGGCCCACGCCCGTGGGAACGTTAAAAAAATTATATTATAAAATAATAGTTAATAAAAGTAATAATTAATTAATTAATTAAGTTAATTAATCTTGTTTAATTAATCTAATTGACTAGTTAGTTTAATTAAATAGTAATTAGTTTAACTAAAACCTAATTAACCTAAACAGTAGTATGATGTGGGTCCCATCGACCCACACGCCGCTTGACCACCAACACCTCAGTTGATTGCCGACGCGTCATGCCGACGCCGCGTGCACTATTCTGGATAATGTTGAATTAAAATAATTGAATAAATTCTAAAAATGATTAAATCTTTTAAAATCAATATAAAATAAACCGTAGCTCGGATGGAAAAACTTTGTACATGAAAGTTGCTCAGAACGACAAGACGAATCCGGATACGCAGCCCGTTCGTCCGCCACACATCCCTAGCTTAGCAAACCTGCAACTTTTCCCCTCCGGTTCATCTGTCCGAAAACGCGAAACACCGGGAATACTTTCCCGGATGTTTTCCCCCTTCGCCGGTATCACCTACTACCGCGTTAGGGCACACCTAGCACCGCTCATTGTCACGTCATGCATTGTCATGCTTATGTTTGCATTGTATTTATTGTTTCTTCCCCTTCGTCCGGTAGACTACGAGACCGACGCTCTTTGCCGCCCTGCTGACTACGGAGTTGATGACCCTCCTTGCCGTGAGCAACCAGCAAGCCCCCCTTGATCACCAGATATCGCCTATTCTTCTCTATACTGCTTTCATTAGAGTAGTGTAGCATGTTACTGCTTTCAGTTAATCCTATACTGCTACATAGCCTGTCCTTGCTACTACTATTGTTACCTTTACCTGCTATCCTACTGCTTAGTATAGGATGCTAGTGTTCCATCAAGGCCCTACACTCTTGTTCGCTCCGCCAAGCTATACTCATCGGGCTATGATCACTTCGGGAGGTGATCACGGCATATACTATATACTTTACACTATTACATTACCCGTGATACTGCTCGGAGATGGGGCTGAAAGGACAGTGGCTCCATCCCGGTAGAGGTGGGCCTGGGTTCCGACGCCCCGATCGTTACATTTGTATGAGCGACAGGCAGGTTCGCACTGCCTAGGAGAGAGGTGGGCCTGGCCCTGGTCGGCGTTCGCGGATACTTAACGCGCTTAACGAGATCTTGGTATTTGATCTGAGTCTAGCCATTTGGTCTATATGCACTAACCAACTATGTGGGAAAGTTATGGGCACTCGACGTCGTGGTATCAGCCGAAGCCTTCGTGACGTCAGCGACTGAGCGGCACGTGCCGGATTGGACTGCAACGCCTGTTAGGCTAGGTCTGCTTCCGGCCACCCACATAACGTGCATGTGTGCTAAGGGCGATGGGCCCAGACCCCTGTGCCCTTAGGTTTAGACCGACGTGCTGACCTCTCTGTTGGCCTAGGTGGGGCTGCGGCGTGTTGATCTTCCGCGGCCGGGCATGACCTAGGAAAGTGTGTCCGGCCAAATGGGATCAAGCGTGTTGGGTTATGTGGTGCACCCCTGCAGGGAAGTTAATCTATTCGAATAGCCGTGATCTTCGGTAACAGGACAACTTGGAGTTGTACCTTGACCTTATGACAACTAGAACCGGATACTTAATAAAATACACCCTTCCAAGTGCCAGATACAACCCGATGATCGCTCTCTAACAGGGCGACGAGGAGGGGATCGCCGGGTAGGATTATGCTATGCGATGCTACTTGGAGGACTTCACTCTACATCTCTTCTACATGCTGCAAGACGGAGGCTGCCAGAAGCATAGTCTTCGACAGGATTAGCTATCCCCTTCTTATTCTGGCATTCTGTAGTTCAGTCCACTGATATGGCCCTTTACACATATATCCATGCATATGTAGTGTAGCTCCTTGCTTGCGAGTACTTTGGATGAGTACTCACGGTTGCCTTGTTCCCCTTTTCCCCTTTCTTTACCCGACACTGCGACTGCACGATGGAGTCTAGGAGCTAGACGCCATCGTCGCATTTACTCCTACTACGCTAGAGGTGCCTACTACTACGTGCAGCCCGCCGACGCATTCACCAAGAGTAGTTTAGGAGGATCCCTGCAGGAGGCCCGCGCCTCTTCGATCTGTATCCCAGTTTGTGCTAGCCTTCTTAAGGCAAACTTGTTTAACTTATGTCTATACTCAGATATTGTTGCTTCCGCTGACTCATCTATGATCGAGCACTTGTATTCGAGCCCTCGAGGCCCCTGGCTTGTATTATGATGCTTGTATGACTTATTTTATTTTTAGAGTTGTGTTGTGATATCTTCCCGTGAGTCCCTGATCTCGATCGTACACGTTTGCGTGTATGATTAGTGTACGATGGAATCTGGGGCGTCACATATGGACTGGTGCAAGCATCTTGGAGTTGGAATATACGCTTTGATGAGTTGATCAAAGCATATAGTTTTATACAGACTTGCGGTGAAGCCTGTATTTACAAGAAAGTGAGTGGGAGCACTACAACATTTCTGATAGGTATATGTGAATGACATATTGTTGATCGGAAATAATGTAGAATTATTCTGCAAAGCATAAAGGAGTGTTTGAGAGAAGTTCTTCAAGGAAAGACCTCGGTGAAGCTGCTTACATATTGAGCATCAAGATCTATAGAGATAGATCAAAACGCTTGATAAGTTTTTTCAATGAGTACATACCTTGACAAGATTTCGAAGTAGTTCAAAATGGAACAGTCAAATAAAGAGTTCTTGCATGTGTTACAAGGTGTGAAATTGAGTAAGACTCAAAGCCCGACCACGGCAGAAGATAGAAAGAGAATGAAAGTCATTCCCTATGCCTCAACAATAGGTTCTACAAAGTATGCCATGTTGTGTACCAGATCTATTGTATACCCTACCACTGAGTTTGGCAAGGGAGTACAATAGTGATCTAGGAGTAGATCACTGGACAACGGTCAAAATTATCCTTAGTGGAATAAGGATATGTTTCTCGATTATGGAGGTGACAAAAGGTTCAACGTAAAGGGTTACGTCGATGAAAGTTTTTGAAACTTATCCAGATGACTCTAAGTCTCAATCTGGATACATATTGAAAGTGGGAGCTATTAGCTAGAGTAGCTCCATGCAGAGCATTGTAGACATAGGATCTGCAAAATACTTACGGATCTGAATGTGACAGACCTGTTGACTAAAATTATCTCACAAGCAAAACATGATCACACCTTAGTACTCTTTGGGTGTTAATCACATAGCGATGTGAACTAGATTATTGACTCTAGTAAACCCTTTGGGTGTTGGTCACATGACGATGTGAACTATGGGTGTTAATCACATGGTGATGTGAATTATTGGTGTTAAATCACATGGCGATGTGAACTAGATTATTGACTCTAGTGCAAGTGGGAGACTGAAGGAAATATGCCCTAGAGGCAATAATAAAGTTATTATTTATTTCCTTATTTCATGATAAATGTTTATTATTCATGCTAGAATTGTATTAACCGGAAACATAATACATGTGTGAGTACATAGACAAACAGAGTGTCACTAGTATGCCTCTATTTGACTAGCTCGTTGATCAAAGATGGTTATGTTTCCTAGCCATAGACATGAGTTGTCATTTGATTAATGGGGTCACAACATTAGGAGAATTATGTGATTGACTTGACCCATTCAGTTAGCTTAGCACTCGATCTTTTAGTATGTTGCTATTGCTTTCTTCATGACTTATACATGTTCCTATGACTATGAGATTATGCAACTCCCGTTTACTGGAGGAACACGTTGTGTGCTACCAAACGTCACAACGTAACTGGGTGATTATAAAGGTGCTCTACAGGTGTCTCCAAACGTACTTGTTGGGTTGGCATATTTCGAGATTAGGATTTGTCACTCCGATTGTCGGAGAGGTATCTAGGCCCACTCGGTAATGCACATCACTTAAGCCTTGCAAGCATTGCAACTAATGAGTTAGTTGCGGGATGATATATTACGGAACGAGTAAAGAGACTTGCCGGTAATGAGATTGAACTAGGTATTGAGATACCGACGATCGAATCTCGGGCAAGTAACATATCGATGACAAAGGGAACAGTGTATGTTGTTATGCGGTCTAACCGATAAAGATCTTCGTAGAATATGTGGGAGCCAATATGAGCATCCAGGTTCCGCTATTGGTTATTGACCGGAGACGTGTCTCGGTCATGTCTACATAGTTCTCGAACCCGTAGAGTCCGCACGCTTAACGTTTCGATGATAGTTATATTATGAGTTTATATGTTTTGATGTACCGAAGGTTTTTCGAGTTCCGGATGTGATCACGGACATGACGAGGAGTCTCGAAATGGTCGAGACATAAAGATTGATATATTGGACGACTATATTCGGACACCAGAAGTGTTCTGGGTGATTCCGGAGAAAACCGGAGTGCCGGAGGGTTACCGGAACCCCCCCGGGAGAAGTAATGGGCCTTATGGGCCTTAGTGGAGAGAGAGAGAGAGAGAGAGAGAGGGCTGGCCTAGGGCAGGCCGCGCGCCCCTCCCCCGCTGGTCCGAATTGGACTAGGAGAGGGGGGGGCGGTGCCCCCCTTTCCTCCTCCCTCTCCCCCTTCCTTTCCCCCTCCTAGTAGGAGTAGGAAAGAGGGGAGTCCTACTCCTACTAGGAGGAGGACTCTTCCTCCTGGTGCGCCATAGAGGGCCGGCCGGCCTCCCCCTTGCTCCTTTATATACGGGGGCAGGGGGCACCCCATAGACACAACAATTGATTTGTTTGATCTTTTAGCCGTGTGCGGTGCCCCCCTCCACCATAGTCCACCTCGATAATACTGTAGTGGTGCTTAGGAGAAGCCCTGCGTCGGTAGAACATCAACATCGTCATCACGCCGTCAGGTTGATTTAAACTCTCCTCAACACTCGGCTGGATCAGAGTTTGAGGGACGTCATCGGGCTGAACGTGTGCTGAACTCGGAGGTGCCGTACTTTCGGTACTTGATTGGTCGGATCGTGAAGACGTATGACTACATCAACCGCGTTGTGCTAACGCTTCCGCTTTTGGTCTACGAGGGTACATGGACACACTCTCCCCTCTCGTTGCTATGCATCACCATGATCTTGCGTGTGTGTAGGAATTTTTTTGAAATTACTACGTTCCCCAACAAATTACTACCGGCACTCAACTTAAACTCGTACCTAACGTCTAGTTAACACGTCGTAGTCTAGCATGGCCTACAGTCAGTGTGGCTCTGATACCAAGTGTTGTGGCACCCCAGCTCAGTGCGACCGGTTTACCATGCATTGCCAGCCCAGAGACCCTGTCTTCTGGCAACACACAACATCTTGGTACAGAAAACAACCGCTTTATTGATGCTAGCGGACAGAGTTTATATTACAACAGCTGTCGAGGCCAAGCGGCACACCCGGTGCGGCTGAACAATATGTACATTATTTAGTGAACATAAAGGGGCCTCGATCAGAACAACTACGTGGCAGCGGAATAACATCGTAGCGGAAGCTCCATATCACAGGGACACCGATGTGGACACGATCTAGACTCGAGCAGCACTCCTCTCCAACGGTACTTTCCTGAAATCTGGCATGACACACCAGGTCAGTACATTGAATGTACTTGCAAGCTCACAACATGCATAATCATAATGGCAAACAATATCATGATACTTAATCAATTATTAATAATGCAACACTATATGTCAAACATGTTGTGATCATGCTCGAGCGTCCCTCGGGACAACTTACCAACTGGGATCTTCCTCGGATCACAAACAAACCACCAACATGGTCTTAACAAGAGTAACTCGTGATCCTTACGGCAATCACAACCACGACTAATATCTAGTCCCGAATGTCTCGATGGCCTTTCTGCCATCCTCAACAACGCAAAGTTCATAGCTTAGTGTGCAAATTTTATTAAACGTTGACTTATGGTGGGACCTACTACGAGGTGTCTGTGACCGTGGACTCGGCTATCAATAGATTATACACTCTGCAGAGTTAGCACACTGTACCCACACCTCGGAACCCATGGCCTCGCACTCCCATTCGGGTGGACCAACGGCATTCCGACAAAACCCTTCCATTGCCATGACACTCTCCCGTCCAGTCCGACCCAATCCTCAACGGGCTAGTCCTGGGTGGCCCCGTGTCTACCAAAGACACACCGACCACCGTCGTGGCCAAAACAATCCCACCAGGGGACCCGATACCATAATCTCAACAACGGGCACACAAGGTTATGCCTGCTTACCGGGCTAGGGTAAGCACGACGTAACCTTCCCTAGATGGAGGCACCGACCAGATTCAATGTCAATGGACCAAATCAAGGCCTTCCCACAAAGGCAAATGTGGTTGCACTGGGAAAGAAACTCGATTCAGCGGCACCATGACTTAGTCAACGGTATATTCAAGTTGAGTTATATTCAGGTTCAACTTAAAATGAAAATGACCGGTGTCATAGCATGCCATGAAATGCAAAACTACACATGCATCACTTAATAAAGAAAATGACCGATGTCATCCATATTCACACTAAGCATAAGCATCAACAACTCATTACTTTGCTGATCAAGATAACTCACATATTAACCAAAATATTTTGCAGCAAGTTTCATTATTATTTTCTCACGCAAGAACGTAACTCCGATAAATTTCTCATATGAGTAACAAAGATTTTACCACAAACAAATCCTAATTTCTTTACCAACCAAGTGAGGTTCAAACATTCTGTAAGGCCAGTAAAATGACTAAACAAGTATTTAACAGAATAATTTCTAGCAAATTTTTATCAATTTATTTACGCAAGAACATAACTTAAAATAATTACTAACATGCATAACAAAAATTATTTCTATCATCACCATGAATAAATCCTAGCTTTGCTTCACCAACTAAGCTAATTTCCACATTCTGTAAATCAAGAATATTAACTAGCAAAGACTTAACATAATATAAATAACACAATAGTTATTTAAATGCATGGATTAAACATTTCATTCAAGTATGAAAATCATAAATATTGAAATGACACCATGAAAATGTTGATGTGGCTTGCCTTAGTGCAGATGAGGTTCACAAGCCTTCTGGTGATCCTCAAGACAAGCCTCACCCTCTGAAAATAATTTTAAACACAAATAGAAAATATCAAGAACACTTCTGAAAATCACCAGAAATTCTAAACAGGTCAGAAAAATCTCATATTTGGTGAGCTGCTAGATTTCTTTCCAGAGAACAAGATGCAAAAAGAATCAATTCATTTGGACTTATGGTTGAGGAGTTATGGCTGTTCGAAGTGTTCTGTAAATTAAAATGAATTTGAATAAAAAATAAACAGGCTGGGGGGGTGACGTCGAAGGCGTAAAGCCAGGGGCGCCACCACTCATACTGGCCACACAGACAGAGTGGCTGACTAGCGGGCCCCGCTAGTCAGGTTAGGAGGAGGGGGAGAAGGAAACAGAGGGAGTCACAGCTCCGCCAGAGCTCTGGCTGGTGACGAGGATTCCTTGGCCAAAACGAGAGGGAGGGATGGCAAGAGGGGGGTTCAGGCGCACCTGCCCGTACCCGTAGCGTAGTTAGGGGCGGTCGGACGACGTCGGAATCAACCTCGCAAGCGGAGGTAGAACACGGTGGTCGCCGGAGATGAAGAAGACGACGAGCAGAGGCAACTCCAGGGGCTCCAGAGGGGCAGAACGGCTCCACCGGAGAGGGGGGGAGGCCCTGGAGGGGTCGCCCTGGCCTGGGAGGGCCTGGAGCTACCGCGACGACCAGAGGGGATCGCCGGTGAGCTCGAGCTCGGGGACGGCGCCCCGAGGCCTGCCTGGCTGGGCTACGGCTTCCTACGCGCTTGTGGGGTGTGTGAGAGTGCTAGATGGTGCTCGAGGAGGCTGGGGCGGCTTCATTTATAGGCGAGCGGCGAGGGGGTTTCGGGCTCCACCGGTGGACACCTGTCCACGGCGCTCGGCGACGAGCGGCGTCAGTGAGAGGAGGATAAGGCGACGCAGCTCACCCGGCCACTGTTGGCGGACAGAGACGAGCACAGGAATGAGGAAATGGCGATGAGCACAGTACGCACCGCACTGTTGGGTTGGCCGGACCGTGCTCATGCTCGCAAGGGCGAAGCCGGCGCCGAGCGCGAGAGGGAGTTAAGTGAGTTGAGACGAAGATGGTGGCGAAGTTTACGACTACGGCGGTCGGGGAAGCAAGCACGCGCGAAACAGAGCGCTCGGCGGCACTCAGAGCGCGTCGACACGCATGCCAGCACCCCTGGACGAACGCGGTCACCGCGTGGACTATGACATCAGGCCGAGCTAAGCCTAAACTTTATGTCTGGCGTGTTGTTCGTGGTAGTTTGAGGTGTTACCACGCTTTGGTTTGGATCCAGGTGCAGTAGAGAAGTTTTCACACGCCAGGTAAGCTTCTGGGCAGTAACTTTGAGAGGTTACTGAGGTCAAATGGCTGGGAGTTAGAGGCTGTGCTTTGGAGGTTAGCCAAGAGTTACTAAGGTGAAACTGCACAAGAAAACCCATGCACATTGGAGCAAGTAAAATGGTAGTTGCTGTAGAAACCACCATTTCTGTCCAGAACAGGCAATAATTTCTGTAGCAAAAATATTCCAAAAAGTGATGAAATATTTTTGCTCAGGAAGGTGCCCTAGGGTTCAAAGAATATTTGAGAATTATCTCAGATTTTTCTGGGCCACAAAAATGAGGGTTGCTTTGGAGCATACTGATCTGGCTAGGGTTTTAGAGAGAAAATGAATATTTTTCATTTAAGAAAAATATTCCAAAGATTATTTTGGGATGGATCAGAAGGGGAATGAGGATCAGAGAGGGAAATGGAGCACTTGGGTGAAAGCCAAGGGTACCCAAGTGTTTAAGTCCATATGAAAAGATTCAAAACTCCAAGTTTCAAATTTATTCCAAATAAAAAATCAAGCAAATGAGAGAGGGAAAAAACCAGGCTGTCACAGCCACACTCGATTCTGCTAAAGTTGGAGAAACTGACACCCGCCAGCCACCTGTGTGCGAAGCACGTCGGTAGAACCAGTCTCGCGTAAGCGTACGCGTAATGTCGGTCCGGGCCGCTTCATCCAACAATAGCGCCGAATCAAAGTATGACATGCTGGTAAGCAGTACGACTAGTATCGCCCACAACTCACTTGTTTCCAACTCATGCATATTACATCTACGAATAAACCTGGCTCAGATGCCACTGTTGGGGAACGTAGTAATTTCAAAAAAAATCCTACGCACACGAAAGATCATGGTGATGCATAGCAACGAGAGGAGAGAGTGTCGTCCACTTACCCTCATAGACCGTAAGCGGAAACGTTATGACAACGCGGTTGATGTAGTCGTACGTCTTCACGATCGACCGATATTAGTACCGAACGTACGACACCTCCGCGATCTGCACACGTTCAGCTCGTTGACGTCGCACGAACTCACGATCCAGTAGATCTTCGAGGGAGAGTTCCGTCAGCACGATGGCGTGATGACGGTGATGATGAAGTTACCGACGCAGGGCTTCGCCTAAGCACCGCTACAATATGACCGAGGTGGAATATGGTGGAGGGGGGCACCGCACACGGCTTGGAACAATCAACTTGTGTGTTCTAGGGTGCCCCCCGCCCCCGTATATAAAGGAGCAACGGGGGAGGCCGGCCGACCTTGGTGCGCCCCAAGGAGAGGAGGAATCCTCCTCCTAGTAAGAGTAGATTCATCCTTTCCTAGTCGTACTAGGAAGAGGAAAGGGGGAAGGAAAGAGAGGGAGAGGGAGAGGGAAAGAGGGGCCGCGCCCCCCTCCCCTAGTCCAATTCGGACTCCCCATGGGAGGGGGCCCGCCACCTCTTGGGCTGCTGCCCTCTCTCTCCCCTAAGGCCCACTAAGGCCCAATACTTCCCCGGGGGGTTCCGGTAACCCCTCCGGCACTCCGGTTTTCTGCGAAAACCACACGGAACACTTCTGGTGTCCGAATATAGTCGTCCAATATATCAATCTTTATGTATCGACCATTTCGAGACTCCTTGTCATGTCCATGATCATACTCGGGACTCCGAACTACCTTCGGTACATCAAAACACATAAACTCATAATACCGATCGTCACAGAACGTTAAGCGTGCGGACCCTACAGGTTCGAGAACTATGTAGACATAACCGAGACTCATCTCCGGTCAATAACCAATAGCGGAACCTGGATGCTCATATTGGTTCCTACATATTCTACGAAGATCTTTATCGGTCAAACCGCATAACAACATACGTTGTTCCCTTTGTCATCGGTATGTTACTTGCCCGAGATTCGATCGTCGGTATCTCAATACCTAGTACAATCTCGTTACTGGCAAGTCTTTTTTACTCGTTCCGTAATACATCATCCCGGAACTAACTCATTAGTTGCATTGCTTGCAAGGCTTATAGTGATGTGCATTATCGAGAAGGCCAGAGATACCTCTCCGATACTCGGAGTGACAAATCCTAATCTCGATCTATGCCAACCCAACAAACACCTTCGAGACACCTGAGAGCATCTTTATAATCACCCAGCCACGTTGTCACGCTTGATAGCACACAAGGTGTTCCTTGATAGCACACAAGGTGTTCCTCCAGAGATTTCAGTCGATGATTTATCATCATGCATAGTTCAATCAGTCCGTGTTGAGAGTTCCAGATAGATCCAGTCCGTATGCTCAAATTGTCCGTAATCGGGACACGGCTCTATCTTGGAACTCTCAACACCGGACCGATAACTTAATTGTGGGCAACTTATGATGAATTTGGGCTATGAGACGCCGGTTACGGAACCATGTCATGATAGAAAACTCTATAGTACAGACTTCATTTATCCCTTTGATGTAGGGAAAATAAAACCAGCTTTTACGCAAACAAAACTCGATACGAGCCACAAAGCCATACCGCATATAGTATAGTTTATCATCTGTTTTCTTATTGTGATCTTGCCGGTACATTCAATGTACTGACCTACACGGCTGCAATGTATCATGTTGCGTATACTTTCTTTCGACGAGTAAGAGTACGCACACAGGTTACGGTCACACTCAACCCGCCGATGGCGCTGATGGGACTCCACACCCGCTTGATTGTTTCCGCTGAGTATTACGAGGTATATATCATTTTACGTTATTTATACATGTGATTGCACTTTGATATATACATTGATGTACTGTGTGCCAAAGATACCGATCCGTGGATGGCACAGATACACAGAGGCTTGACCGTCTGAGGTCGGGTCGCTACATCAGGAGTTGCATAATCTCATAGTCATAGGAACATGTATAAGTCATCAAGAAAGCAATAGCAACATACTAAACAATCAAGTGCTAAGCTAAAGGAATGGGTCAAGTCAATCACATCATTCTCTAATGATGTGATCCCGTTAATCAAATGATAACTCATGTCTATGGCTAGGAAACTTAACCATCTTTGATTCAACGAGCTAGTGAAGTAGAGGCATACTAGTGACACTTTGTTTGTCTATGCATTCACACATGTACTAAGTTTCCGGTTAATACAATTCTAGCATGAATAATAAAAATTTATCATGATATAAGGAAATATAAATAACAACTTTAATATTGCCTCTAGGGCATATTTCCTTTAGTTAGAGTGTATCATATCACGGGGGTTGGATGCACCGGCGAAGTTTGCACCAACTCTCAAGGTGAGAAAGGGCAATGCACGGTACCGAAGAGGCTAGAAATGATGGAAGGGTGAGAGTGCGTATGATCAATGGACTCAACATTAGTCATAAAGAACTCACATACTTATTGAAAAAATCTACAAGTCATCAAAAACCAAGCACTACGCGCATGCTCCTAGGAGGATAGATTGGTAGGAAAAGACCATCACTCGTCCCAGACCGCCACTCATAAGGATGACAATCAAAGAACACCTCATGTTTCAAATTTGTTACACAACGGTTACCATACGTGCATGCTACGGTACTTGCAAACTTCAACACAAGTATTTGTCAAATTCACAATTACTCAACTAGCACAACTTTAATATCACCACCTTCATATCTCAAAACAATCACCGAGTATCAAACTTCTCATAGTATTCAATGCACTCTATATGAAAGTTTTTACTATATCCATCTTGGATGCCCATCATATTAGGACTAATTTTATAGCCAAAGCAAATTACCATGCCGTTCTAAAGGACTCTCAAAATAATATAAGTGAAGCATGAGAGATCATTAATTTCTATAAAATAAAACCACCACCGAGCTCTAAAAATATATAAGCGAAGTACTAGAGCAAAATTATCTAGCACAAAAGATATAAGTGAAGCACATAGAGTATTCTAATAAATTTTGATTCATGTGTGTCTGTCCAAAAGGTGTGTACAGCAAGGATGATTGTTGTAAACTAAAAAGCAAAGACTGAAATCATACAAGACACTCCAAGCAAAACACATATCATGTGGTGAATAAAAATATAGCATCAAGTAAAGTTACCGATGGACGAAGACGAAAGAGGGGATGCCTTCCGGGGCATCCCCAGGCTTAGGCTTTTGGTTTTCCTTGAATTTTACCTTGGGGTGCCTTGGGCATCGCCAATCTTAGGCTCTTGCTACTCCTTATTCCATAATCCATCAAATCTTTACCCAAAACTTGAAAACTTCACAACACAAAACTTAACAGAAAATCTCATGAGCTCCGTTAGCAAAAGAAAACAAACCAACATTTTAAGGTACTGTAATGAACTAATTCTTTATTTATATTGGTGTGAAACCTACTTTATTCCAACTTATCTATGGTTCATACCCCCCGATACTAGCCATAGATTCATCAAAATAAGCAAACAACACACGAAAAACAGAATCTGTCAAAAACAGAACGGTCTGTAGTAATCTGTATCAAACGCAAACTTTCTATAACTCCAAATTTTTACCAAAATAGGAAGACCTAAATAATTTGTTTATTGATCTACTGCAATTGGAATCAGTTTTTTTATCACCTTCTGGTGATTTTTAACAATTTTTTTCGTGAGCAGAAAGTTTCTGACTTTGTCAGCAAGATCAAATAACTATCATCCAAGAAGATCCTATAGGTTTTACTTGGCACAAACACTAATTAAAACACAAAACCACATCTAACCAGAGGCTAGATCAATTATTTATTATTAAACATAAATAAAAAGCAAGAAACAAAAATAAAATTTGGTTGCCTCCCAACAAGCGCTATCGTTTAACATCCCTAGCTAAGCAAAGAGATTTCAATGATGCTCACGAGAAAGACAAGAATTGAAGCACAACGAGAGCATCATAAAACATGTGACAAACACATCTATGTCTAACATACTTCCTATGCATATGCATCTTATAGGTGAACAAATTATCAAGGCAAGCAAAAACTAGCATATGCAAGGAAGCGGAAAGAAACAATAGCAATCTCAACATAACGAGAGGTAATTTAGTAACATGAAAATTTCTACAACCATATTTTCCTCTCTCATAATAATTACATGTGGGATCATAAGCAAATTCAACAAAATAGCTATCACATAAAATATTTTCAACACGATCCACATGCATGCAAAGTTGACACTCTTCCAAAATAGTGGGATTAACATTAACTAAAGTCATGACCTCTCCTAACCCACTTTTATCAAAAATTTCGTAAGATTGAACATTCTCCAAATATGTGGGATCTAAAGTTGACACTCTTCCAAACCCAGTTTCAATAGTATTGCAAACATTATTATCAATCTCATATTCATCATGGGGCTTAAATAAATTTCAAGATCAAAAGAAGAATCACCCCAATCATGATCATTGCAACAAATAGTAGTCATAGCAAAACTAGCATCCCAAGCTTGAGGTTTTGCATATCATTAACACAATTGACATCAATAGAATTTATAATAACATCATTGCAATCATGTTTTTCATCAAAGGAACTATCAAGTATGGGGGCAATAGCAACGATCTCATGTTTAACATAAGGAACTATAGAAAATTCGTCTTCAAAAATATTGGCATCATGGCCACAAGAATAGCAAGCATCATGTTCATCAAGGGAAATTTCAATCAAATCATCGGAATCATCATTATCTATAGATTCATGCATATCATTATTTTCTTTCAAAGCAACGGTCATTCTCTCAATAAATTCTTTGACAGAGAAATTATGAGAATAGTTTTCATAGAAATATTTAAGTATGTCAAAATTTTCAGATTTGTAGAGAGTAATATCATACTTTTCAATCAAAGAAGCAACTTCATAAGCACCCTTAAAACCAACAAATTCTTCAATTTGTTCAATATCGTAGTAACTATAAACACGCTTTGCATAATAAGATTGGATCTCATTATCATTAAACTCACATAGGTAGGGAAGGTGCTTTTAGGGTTCTTAGAGCAACAAGTAAAATCATAAATCTCACAAAGATTCCAAGCATAACACATCAATCTATTTATTTGATCCCATAAGAGCTTCCCCTTTTCAGACAAACGATGACGCACAAAATGAGCATGCTCATCTAAAGATTTCCCATCAACTAGGCTAGATGGGGTTTCAGCGCGAGTGCATAAGGATCGAAGATGATCCAAGTAGAGCACTTTAAGTGGATCCATATCAATAGATTTTTAGCAAGCAAAGATGCAAGCAAATAGAAGGCACATGGTAACACAAGCAAACAATAGATCTGGCAAGAAAAAGGCAAACAAAAAAGAAAGCGAATAAAATGGCAAAGGTGAAGTGGGGGAGAGGAAAAAGAGAGGAAAATGGCAAATAATGTAATGCGAGGGATAAGAGTTTGTGATGGGTACTTGTTATGTCTTGACTTTACTTGACTTGGCGTAAACCTCCCCGGCAACGGCACTAGAAATCCTTCTAGCTACCTCTTGAGCATGCGTTGGTTTTCCCTTGAAGAGGAAAGGGTAATGCAGCAAAGTAGCGTAAGTATTTCCCTCAGTTTTTGAGAACCAAGGTATCAATCCAGTAGGAGGATACACGCAAATCGCCTCGTACCTACACAAAAAAATAAGGACCTTGCAACCAACGCGATAAAGGGGTTGTCAATCCCCTCACGGCCACTTGCAAAAGTGAGATCTGAAAGACATAATAAGATAAATATTTTTGGTATTTTTGTGATATAGATTGGAAAGTAAAGATTGCAAAATAAACAAAGGCAGAAATAGTACATTGATAGGCAAATAATATGATGGGAGATAGACCCGGGGGCCATAGGTTTCACTAGTGGCTTCTCTCAAGGTAGCATATTCTACGGTGGGTGAACAAATTACTGTCGAGTAATTGATAGAAAAGTGCATAGTTATGAGATTATCTAGGCATGATCATGTATATAGGCATCACGTCCACAACAAGTAGACTGAAACGATTCTGCATCTACTACTATTACTCCACACATCGACCGCTATCCAGCATGCATCTAGAGTATTAAGTTCATAAGAACAGAGTAACGCATTAGGCAAGATGACATGATGTAGAGGGATAAACTCAAGCAATATGATATAAACCCCATATTTTTATCCTCGATGGCAACAATACAATACGTGCCTTGCTGCCCCTGCTGTCACTGGGAAAGGACACCGCAAGATTGAACCCAAAGCTAAGCACTTCTCCCATTGCAAGAAAGATCAATCTAGTAGGCCAAACAAAACTGATAATTCGAAGAGACTTGCAAAGATATCAAATCATACATATAAGAATTCAGAGAAGAACCAAATATTGTGCATAGATAATCTTGATCATAAACCCACAATTCATCGGATCTCGACAAACACACCGCAAAAAGAATTACATCGAATAGATCTCCAAGAAAATCGAGGAGAACTTTGTATTGAGATCCAAAGAGAGAGAAGAAGCCATCTAGCTAATAACTATGGACCTGAAGGTCTATGGTAAACTACTCACACATCATCGGAGAGGCTATGGTGTTGATGTAGAAGCCCTCCGTGATTGATTCCCCTCCGGCGGAGCGCCGGAAAATGCCCCAAGATGGGATCTCAGGGTACAGAAGGTTGCGGTTGTGGAAATAGGGTTTTGTGGTGCTCTTGGATGTTTTCGGGGCACATGAGACCAAAGTGTCTCATTGCATCATCAAGGTCATTATCATCATCCTCATCATAGTATCCATGTTCAACATCATCTTGTAATTGATCATTTCCTAGAGAAGGTGATTCATTAGAAGTATGACCATAACAATGTTCATCTCTATGGATTCTAATGACTTTGGAAATGATATTGCTAATAATTCCAACATCTCCTTTGGCACGCATGAGATCACGAAGCTCAAACAGGCAATCATCAAACTTAGGATCACTAGTACTCATCCTATTCAAGGAAATAGACTTATGGAGAATCTCATCTAGATTTTTCAAGGAATAATTTGGGAATTGTTCCTCAAGAAATCTCCATATGGTGTAAGCTCAATCAAGAGCAGGTAAGCTAGCAATCAAATTTTTAGGCAATCCTCTAATGATAAGATTGATAGTTCTAAGATTGCGAATCATGTCAAGATACTTATCGGGAGAGGGATGCAAAGGATCACTAGGGGGAATGCAACAACTAGTAATGTACTTTTTCAAGTGATATTCATTGAAAATCTCAAGCATCTCATTTTTCCATTCTTGAAAGAACTCTCCATCAAGTATAGGCACTCTATGTCTAATACTCCCCAACGTAGACTCATCCATATTCCACCAAAGGTGTTTAAACCAAAGCAATGGGGACCAATGCTCTGATACCAATTGAAAGTATCGAGAAGAGGTGAATAGAGGGGGGTGAATAGACTCTTAGCAAAGAAAAGTTGCAGTTTTTAGTTTCTTCAAGTTAAGGTGGAGTTTTAGCACACGTTTAAACATTCACAATACATATCAAGCATGCATGACAAGAGTATATGAGCAGCGGAAAGTAAATCATGCAATTTGCAAGAATGTAAAGGGATGGGATTGGAGAGTGCAAACGCAATTGGAGACACGGAGATTTTTGGCGTGGTTCCGATAGGTGGTGCTATCGTACATCCACGTTGATGGAGACTTCAACCCACGAAGGGTAACGGTTGTGCGAGTCCACAGAGAGCTCCACCCACGAAGAGTCCACGAAGAAGCAACCTTGTCTATCCCACCATGGCCATCGCCCACAAAAGATTTGCCTCACTAGGGTAGATCTTCACGAAGTAGGCGATCTCCTTGCCCGTACAAACTCCTTGGTTCAACTCCACAATCTTGACGGAGGCTCCTAAGTGACACCTTACCAATCTAGGAGACACCACTCTCCAAAAGGTAATAGATGGTGTGTTGATGATGAACTCCTTGCTCTTGTGCTTCAAATGATAGTCTCCCCAACACTCAACTCTCTCTCACAGATTTGGATTTGGTGGAAAGAAGATCTGAGTGGAAAGCAAGTTGGAGAAGGTTAGAGGTCAAGATTTATGTGGTTGGAATGGAATATCTTGACCTCAACACATGAGTAGGCGGTTCTCTCTCAGAAAATGTATGCTGGAAGTGTAGGCATGTTCTGATGGCTCTCCTCACGAATGAAGAGTGGGTGGAGGGGTATATATAGCCTCCACACAAAATCTAACCGTTACACACAAATCACCAAACTCGGTGGGACCAAATCAGAAAACTCGGTCGGACCGATTCAGTTCATAATGTGACTGTTAGTCATTTTGGTGGGACCGATATGATCAACTCGATGGGACCGATGTGCTAGGGTTATGGTAAAATCTCATCCCGGTTTGACCGAGTACACAAACTCGGTGGGACCGATTTTGGTAATAAGCTAACCTGAGAGTTCGTCGGGCAAACTCGGTGAGACCGATTACAAATCTTGGTAAGACCAAATTATTGCAACAGGCAACAGAGAGTTTGCAAGCCCATCTCGGTGAGACCAAGATCCCTGTCGGTGAGATCGAAGTGACTAGGGTTTGTGGCAATTGCTATGTCAAGTGAACTCGGTGGCGCCGGATAGAATGTTTTGGTGGGGCCGAGTTTGACTTTTGGTTTGGGACATATGTGGATATGAGAAGGTGGTTGAGGGCTTTGGAGCATATCACTAAGCACTTTGAGCAAGCAAGCCATTAAGCAACACCTCATCCCCTTTTAATAGTATTGGCTTTCCTATGGACTCAATGTGATCTTGGATCACTAAAATTAAAATGTAGAGTCTTGAGCTTTTGAGCTTGAGCCAATCCTTTGTCCTTAGCACCTTGAAGGGGTTCCACATCCTCTTGTCCACGCCACCATCTGTTGAACTTGTTGAAATATTATAGATAAAAACATTAGTCCAACAGGAGATATGTTGACATTAATTACCAAAACCACCCAGGGAGCACTTGTGCTTCCACTCAGGAGAAGCCTGCCCCTGCGGCCGAGCCGACTCCGGAGGCGCTTGTTGTCGGTGTCAAAACCGGCCGATCTCGGGTAGGGGGTCCTGAACTGTGCGTCTGAGGATCGAAGGTAATAAGGGACACAGGGAACACAATGTTTACCCAGGTTCGGGCCCTCTCGATGGAGGTAAAACCATACTTCCTGCTTGATTGTCTTTGATGAGTAAAGGGTTTAATTACAAGAGTTGATCTACCTCGAGATCGTAATGGCTAAACCCTAGCCGTCTGGCCTATGTGAATTCTGATGATCCCTATGGACTAAAGCCTCCGGTTTATAAATACACCGGAGGTGCACAGAGGCGGTTTACAAGGGAAGGAAACAATACATCCGGACTCCAATCTTGCCCTCCATGCATCCAGGAGTCCTATCCGAACACGGGGAATAATCTTCCGTTCTATCTTCATGGCCAATCAGCCCGGCCCATGCTCGAATAGGCCGGACACCTGAGGACCCCCAAATCCAGGTCTCCCTCAGTAGCCCCCGAACTTGCCTTGAATGACGATGTAGTATTCGGCTTATGTCTTCGGCTTTGCAAGGCGGGTTCTTCATTACACTTCGGACCAATGATAGTGTGGTTCCGACCTCCATGTTCTGTCTTTATGATTCCCTCCTGTTGTCGCTTTGATTTCCGTGCTTCGGGCGAATACGAACGGTCCATGAATTTTTGCAAATAAGCCCTTTGCCATGCTCGAGCTGCTCCGATATAAGGAGATTAGATCCCCAAATGCCATCTCACATTGCGCAAAGAAAAGTCGTCACGGTTAGCTACAAAAAAAGCCTTCCGTTATGGCCAGCGCCCCAGGCTCCTCTTCGCACCCCCATGGTCCTCAAGAGGGCAATTGGCAAAGTTGCTCAGTGCCTCATCTTCAGTTGAGTCGGCTCGAGAAGCAGGGCTATCTTCCCCTCACAGATCTAGTCTCCGTTCGAGCAGGATTGGCCTCAATTGGCAACGATGTGATGGCTGAAATTTTCCCCACCCCAATAAGGAGGAGAGGGTGTGCTTCGTCCCATTCCTATTGCGGGGCCTAGGATTTCCAATCCATCCCTTTCTTAGGGGCTTATTGGAAGTTTATGGCATCCAACTGCACAACCTTACCCCAGGTTCGATTCTGCACATCTCAGGTTTCGTTGCCCTCTACGAACTGTTTTTAGGCATCGAGGCCCATTTTGAACTATGGAGGAAGTTCTTTTGCCTCGTTCCCCGCCATCGAGGAGGCTCCATATTTGAAGTGGGCGGTGCCGAAATATGGCGTATAGCCGGATCCGGATATCTCATAGGAACTCCCAAAGAGGTATACCCACAGTGGGCTTCGGAATGGTTCTATATGGATGACGTCCCACTGCCGGACCCAGTTCGGCACGACCTTCCTGAATTTTCCAGCGCTCCTTTAAAGAAGCGCATCAACTGGCGTCCCCGAAGTCCCAAGGATATAACAATGCGAAAATAAAAAGGTTGGTTAGCAAGGTCAGATTACTAGCCCATACCGAGCTCTCGATAATCGAGGTTATGGCTATCGCAATAAAGAGGTGCGTCCAGCCTCTTCAATCCAGAGTAACTCCCTTATGGTGTTACAACGGAGAATATGACGCATCCCATTATAGACGCAAGGGTCCGGATACCCCTGCCAAACTAGCCACAATCTTGGCTGATCTGTATAAGGGTGAAAAAGAAGATTTCCTCCGCTTAAATTGTCGGGAAGGCTATTCCATGTACAATCCTATTGAATGGGTAAGATTTTGATTGCCTGTGCTGCCTTATTGTTGTCACAGCATGCTAATCCAGTTTGTTCTTCACTAAAACAGTCATGGAGGAAGATGATCGAGGACGTTCACTGTCCTGCCCCATAGCCAGAGGATCCGGATATATACATAGAGTTCGATGATGGGGTATTTTATCAAGCGAGCCTTGACGGCTCGGAGGTGGCTATCACCGCCGACTACCCCCGCCCCTATCCCTTCTCCATCATAAGTATTCAGAGGACTCTTTAAAAGGAAGACCCTACTTGCACCTTTGTCCATTATACTGATCCGGACATTAATAGGATCGGCGCTCGGCGGACCGTACCTCCTCAAGGGCAGCCCCTACGCAGGGTAGTCGTTCAAAACGAAAGGGGTCCGGGAGCGCTGCAGAAACCTCACAGTCTTCCAAGAGGTATGTCCGCTTAATACATGCCCGAGTACGAGTCTGGATTGTTTAAAGTCTCCTTTTATCCTTGATGTCAGGAGAAACACGCGACAGATGGTGGCAAAACGCCTTGTTAGTCGAATGTCCGCGAATCCGGTGGTGGACTCGCCAACTAGGACGAGAGCCAATGTAATGCTAGTTCCACCGCCTCATGAGGATTCGCACGACGTATCTGTCATGAATTCCGAAGTGGAGAGCGTGATGAATCACCGTCGATTGAAAGAGGCCATGCACGCTCCAGCCTTTCCCGAGCAAGAGTTTACCACACTCGGCTCGGTGGATGCATATGTCTGAGCCGCTCAAGACGGACTTGCCAGAGTCACTCAGTTTTTCTCAAAGGATATACAGGTAAAAGTTTATGCAATTTTAATAGTCATATGCCAGTAGCCCCGAGACTTGAAGCGGTGAGGCAAACCGATTTAAGGATCGATATGACCCGCAGGTTCTCACAGAGAATAATACTGCACTATCCCAGGAGCTGAAGATAAATCAGACGCAGCTAAATGCCGTCACCGCCGAACTGGCCGAAATGAAAAGGCCGCAATGAGCGCGTCCGGGAAGAAAAAACACGAGGAGGAAAAAGACAAACAATCTGAAGAGATAGATAGCTTAAAGGCTCAGCTATCGGCCACGCAGAAAGAAAATGAGAAGCTGATGAGCGGCATGTTCGGTATGTCTTCCTTTCTTATTCTTTTTTAAAACCCACCCTAAGGGCTCATGTTTAGTCCATAATTCCGAACACTATGACTCTGTTGCTGCAGGTCTGTTAACTGGTCGGCCGGAGGAAGAAGTATCCCGATTTCAAGGCACCGTGTTGAAGGAACTGTCCGTGGTACATTGTCGGGCCCGGAAAGCCATGAGGAGCATGGTCAAGGCATTATGGCCATCTAATACCCCTCCGGAAAGTATGGTGGGCTTAGCAAACTTGTTCAGAGGTGCCCGACGCCGGTTTGAGCTATGGAAGACATCCGCCTGCCGTGAAGGCGGACGAGAAGCCTGGGCCATGGTGAAAACACGCTTCACCAAGCTAGATCCAAATCATATGGCCCGAGTGGGACCACAGGGACCAAACGGGAAATAAATTCCTTTGAATTTGGTGTATGACCAAGTAATGATAGCTGAGAAGTATTTGCAGGAAGACTGTAAGTTAGACAGTCTTATAGATGGAATAGATAAGGAATAGGTATTTGATTCAATGTATTAATGTACTTTATGATCAACCTGTACCTTTATCCGAACGTGTGGAAAGTTTGTCATCGCAGGCTTTCAGCTTTAACCTCCAAACCAAAATGGTGGAGTGTTTCCGGATACTATTTGGAATGAAAAGAAGCATTCACAATGTCCGGAAACCAGGCAACCCAGTCATTGTCCTCGAACAGACAATTTTTTTTAGTTCGGGAGGTATGTTATATTACGTATGTAAGAAACATCTACCAAGGAGAATAGTTCCATTAAGGGTTCCTTTCCTTGGGTCGGCATGCTATAATTGTGCGTGCCTGGGCTTTGGTCCGTGAAAGTTCAACTATCCCTGGGTGGTTTTGGTAATTATTAACAACATATAGCTCATTGAGCTAATGCTATTTCAATATAAATATTTCAGGAAAGCTCAATGATTGGCATGGTATGGATTAGGAATGTGGAAATGCTAAGAACAAAATATTGGCTCAAGCTCTAAAGCTCAAGACTCTACATTTTACTTTTACTGACCCAAGATCACATTGAGTCCATAGGAAAAGCCAATACTATTAAAAGGGGATGAGGTGTTGCTTAATGGCTTGGTTGCTCAAAATGCTTAGTGATATGCTTGAAAACCCTCAACCACTTTCTCATATCCACATATGTCCCAAACCAAAAGTCAAACTCGGCCCCATTGAACTTTCTGTCCGGCGCCACTGAGTTCAGTTGACATAGCCACTACCATAAAACCCTAGTCACTTCGGTATTACCGATAGGGATCTCGGTCTCACCGAGATGGGATTGCAAACTCTTTGTTTCCCTTCGTAACGTTTCGGTCCAACCGAGATGAGCGATCGGTCCCACCAAGTTTGCAATGCAAACTCTCTGTTTCCCTTTCATCTCGTTTCGGTCTCACCGAGATGAGCGAATCGGTCCCACCGAGTTTGCCTGACCAACTCTCTGTTAGCTTGTTACCAAAATCGGTCTCACCGAGTTTGTGTAATTGGTCTCACCGAGATTACATTATGCCCTAACCCTAATGAAATCGGTCCCACCGAGTTGACATGTCAGTCCCACCGAAAAGCCTAACGTTCACATTTTGAACTAAATCGGTCTGACCGAGTTCCATTATTCGGTCCCACCGAGTTTGGTGATTTGTGTGTAACAGTTAGATTTTATGTGGAGGCTATATATACCCCTCCACCCACTCTTCACTCATGAGGAGAGCCATCAGAACATGCCTACACTTCCATCATACATTTTCTGAGAGAGAACCACCTACTCATGTGTTGAGGTCAAGATATTCCATTCCAACCATATGAATCTTGATCTCTAGCCTTCTCCAAGTTGCTTTCCACTCAAATCATCTTTCACCAAATCCAAATCTGTGAGAGAGAGTTGAGTGTTGGGGAGACTATCATTTGAAGCAGAAGAGCAAGGAGTTCATCATCAACACACCATCTATTACCTTTTGGAGAGTGGTGTCTCCTAGATTGGTTAGGTGTCACTTGGGAGCCTCCGTCAAGATTGTGGAGTTGAACCAAGGAGTTTGTACGGGCAAGGAGATTGCCTACTTCGTGAAGATCTACCCTAGTGAGGCACGTCCTTCGTGGGCGATGGACATGATGGGATAGACAAGGTTGCTTCTTCGTGGACCCTTCGTGGGTGGAGCCCTCCGTGGACTCGCGCAACCGTTACCCTTCATGGGTTGAAGTCTCCATCAACCTGGATGTACGATAGCACCACCTATCGGAACCACGCCAAAAATCTCCGTGTCTACATTGCGTTTTCTCCTTTCAAACTCCTCCCTTTACCTTCATGTGCAATGTTTTACATTCCGCTACTATACTCTTAGACTTGCATGTGTAGCTTGTTTACTTGACTTGTGCTAAGTTCCTAAAATCTGCCAAGACTTAAAATTGGGAAAAGTCTAGATTTTATTTGGTCAAGTAGTCTAATCACCCCACCCCCCTCTAGACATACTTTCGATCCTACAGTCCGTATGACGAAAAAACTATCCCGCGGTGTTAGAGTGGTTACAATAATGTAACAATCTGTTGTTTGATTGCCGACCAATTATTCACTTAAGAATGCTAGCTTTCGGCTTCATCCGTCTGAGGTACATGTTCGGATGACCCGGTTGTAACAATCGCAGAGGTGCTCCTTTTACGCCCTAGCTGAACAATCGGGAACATAGGGCATAAACACAGGAGCAAGGCAACCCATCTTGGCAAAAACTTAAGGCATAGAGGTGCATATAATGGCAAAAAGGTTGTATATGAATAAACGACACATATGTTGTGAGCTCCAGGCTCGGAATAATAATAAGCTTTGGTTAAAGAAGCCCCCAGTCTTGGTGGGGTGCATACATTTTAGGATGTGTACCCCTCAAGTGTTTGGCTTATCCGAACACATCCTGGAAATCGTATAAAAATGAGAAAACAAAAAATAAAATGAAGAGGAGAAAAAAGAACGAAAAAGAAGTATGGCCGAACTTATGCGTAGAATCTTCGGAGCCGAGCATCGTTCCATGGATTTGGCTCTAGGCGATTATCCGATGCATTACGAAGGCGATAGGCTCCTCCTGTGATAACTTCATCTATAATGAAGGGACCCTCCCATTTTGGTTTGAGCTTGTCCTTCTTCTTCTCTGGGAGGCGTAAAACGAGTTCACCGACATTATAAGACTTTGCCCGCACTTCTCTACTTTGGTATCCCTGAGCCTGTTGTTGATAGAATCCGAAACGGGCTTTTGCAATATCACGCTCCTCCTCCAGGCCGTCTAGGTCGTCCTGCCGATTGAGCTTGGCTTCTCTCTCTTCATACATGCGCAATCGAGGTGAGTTATGAAACGCAGGACAAGACAGCCTCTGCGCCATACACCATGAAAAAGGGTGTGTATCCGGTCATTCGGTTGGGCGTGGCCTGCAGCCCCAGAGTATGGAATCAAGTTCCTCGACCGAGTGTTTATCTGACTCCTGTAGGGATCGCACTAGTTTGCGTTTGATGCCGCTCATTATCAGGTCATTAGCCCGTTCGACCTGACCGTTTGTTTGAGGGTGATATATAGAGGCGTAATCGAGCTTAATGCCTAGGTTAGCACACCAATTTTTCACCTCATCGGTTGCAAAGTTAGAGCCATTGTCAGTAATGATGCTGTGCATGTTGGGTAATGCAGCAGAAAACAAAAATTTTCTGACCTACGCACCAGCCCAGGACCACTATGGAGACTGCATACATGGTTTGATCTTTTCCGTTACTGACTCGTAGCGCAGCGGAAGTAGAGTCGATGACGAACGGCAGTGCAGATCCCCGCAACTAGGATTTACAACCTCCCAACCGTGAGGATGTATACCCTCATCCACCCCAAGGACAGCCCTTCGGGAGGTGGTCGGACAGTCCCTCAAACTGTGTCGCGGACAGCCCTTCGGGAGGACCCTCAAAACTCGGATGGTCACTCGGACAGCCCTTCGGGAGGACTCACAGAACTCGAGCCGTCACTTGGACAGCCCTTCGGGAGGCACTCTCAATACATCCCCTCGGGCAAAATGATCAAAACTACGACCTCTCTACGGTGTTGCACACATACGGTCATCTATCTGACAGGGCTTCACCGTCCAGAACTAGTTCCCACCGGAACCGAGACAACCTTTCGGCTCTATGAAACTATTTCGCTGGGAGGAAGAGAGAAACCAGATCATGCATGGCACTTGTATGTGAGAAAGAGTGTGTCTTTAGGCAGCCCCCTCCACCCCTATTTATAGGCCAAGCCCAAGGGTGGCTTCTCCAAGAAGCCAAGGGGATAATACCAAAAGGCCCTCAAGGTGGCTTCTCCAAGAAGCCAAGCAAAAAGCACTTTCACTATTCATGACGACATTTTTCAGCGTCCGTTCGAACTGAAAATATTTATGTGGGCTCAGAACATTTCTAGTACCCACTAAAATAATTTTCAACGCGTTCTGAAACAATTTCGGTATAGTGATTTTCATCCGCGAAAAGCAAACAAGAATGCGTTTTCACTATTCATGAAGACAATTTTTCGCGTCCATCAAATCCGAAAATATTTTTGTGGGTCTTAGAATAATTCCAGTACCCACTAAAATGATTTTGATTCGTTCTGAAACAGTTCCAGATTAGTGAATTTCATCTACGAAAAACAACCAAAGCGGTACCGGCAGCTCCGAAACATTATCGGTTTTTATCCTAAAAATTCCTTAAGTTTCCGAATAATTCGCACCTCCAAGAATTATCAGCGTGTCCCAAACCAATTTGACTTAATGGTATATCCCAAACAACTTTTCGGTGTTATGAAACTATTTCGCTATTCTCTCACCGGAACTCTTCCATTGTCTCCGGAACTTTTTCAGCAAATTTCTCTCAGACTCCCTGTCTAGTATTCAGCAGATGATGACCCTTAAGTGTGTGACCCTATAGGTTCGGTGAAGCATAGACACCCGATCAATGATCAACATCGGAGCCGTGGACACCCATATTGACCCCTATACCCACACGAATGAATATTTGAGTGAACCTCCAGTTGTCGTGTGCTATTCCTGTTGCTTCGCGATATGTTAGAAAGACCCGAGGTGAGATTTACTTGCATCCCCGTGGATCAACAACTTGTCCACTATGCTAGTTACCCCGTTACTGGTTTTGTTCTCTTTTCTCGTTTCCATGTTCCAGCATCCCTGTGATCAAATCACATTGTGTCTGGCCAGACGATGATGGATACCGTAACACCGAGAGGGCCCGAGAATATCTCTCCATCGTCGGAGGAGCAAATCCCAATCTTGAGCTATCAAGTTACTTGACATACTTTTCCATGAACCAGTAAGCCGCCGTAATAGCCACCCATTTAAGGATGACGTTTAACAAACCCCAAAGTTCCGTGTTATGTACTCTCATGGTCTCATGGTCTAAGGAATCATGCAAACGTTACTTGACATACTTTTCCATGAACCCGTAAGCAAGCATGAAGAAAATTGATACTCTCATGGTCTAAGGAATCATGCAAACGTTAACCATCTCTGTGTTATGTACCATTAATTTGTGATGAATGAATCTCATAGCATAACATCAATCCGGGTCGATTCAACACAAATGTCCTCTTAACATTGTGCCCTCAAAGTTGCTGGCATTGACATGCCCATGATCAGGAAAACAGAACCATCATGCAACACTTGAGCTAGTCTTAGAGGCCAGACTAAGAATACTTCTTACCATTTATTATTCCACACGTGCATATGAGTCTTCCTCCGAGCCTCACGTTATTGCAGACTCGAGATCCATAGCAGGTATAGCATGGAACATACACATAATTATGAACTTGGAGATAAATAATATCATTTGTTATTGCCTCTAGGGCATATCTCCTACAGACTCCCACTTGCACTAGAGTCAATAATATAGTTAATGCTAATGCACTTTACACCTATGGCATCTTGGTGTAAAAATGCTTCGCATGTGGTATAGCTCGATGTCCATCGGATCCGCAACTTCAGCTCCGTGTGTCTCTCGCATATCCTCGCGGTTTCACGCTTTCACAAATTTCATATTTTGTGCGGACTTGGCTTTGTATATATGTGAATCATAGGTGAAACCTGATTCCTCGATCGAGCTATGGAGCAACTATCGCAATAGTGTCCCATTGACCAAAGCCCTTGAACCATACTAAGTTCATGAATGAACTATATGATTCAACATCTTTTCTTTGTCGCTTCTAAAGCAGCAACATACTTCGCCTTTGTTATAGAATTCGCCATCAGAATTTGTTTGGAACAATTTCCAACTAATTGTGCCACCATATTGTGTGTTACACAAAACCCTAAATTTAAATCAAACTCAGATGGAGAAAAGATGAAGACATGACGACGTAACCTTTACAACTAACTCTTCATGATCTCCACTTGCGAGGAAACATGTCATAAGTGCTACTTTAGTACTCAATGACCCTTTTTCACTATTGTCCCATGATCAGTACTTTTGATCACTTTGGTATCTATACTCGCAACAGCTTGGGAGTATTGGACATATCTGGTTGTTTTACATACCATGGAATACATGATTAATCCAAACACATGAGTGTGTGGAATCTCCATCATGTATTTTGCTCATCAGTGTTTTGGGACACTGATGCTTGCTAAGGATGGCAATTTTATCCATGGGTATGGGTACCCATGGATACCGTACCCGCATGGGTAGGATATGGGCGCAATTTTATACCCATAGGTAGTACGCATACCCTACCCGTTAAGTCATGGGTAGGGTATGGGTATAGCCTTGTACCCATGGATATACCCATACCCTACCCGTTTATACTAACACGTGTACCTTACCCGTGAAGTGTGTCGTGAGATTGTGAACCTATGTTAAAGTTTTCACCAATCGTCAATTTGAATTGAGATAATTGTTATGTACTCATCTATTTGTTACTAAGTTGAGATAAATATTTTTTTGTGAAATGTGATATCGATGAATGTGAAATTGTGAATAACTTGTGTACTATTTGATCTAACTGTTGGGTACCCAATGGGTATGGGTACCCACCGGGTATGGCTACGGGTAAAGTTTCATACCCATGGGTACGGGTATGGGTAGAATTTTGTACCCATTGACTGCACGGGTATGGGTATGGCATTACTCTACCCGCCCCATACCCTACCCATTGCCATCCTTAATTCTTGCAAAAACTCTTTCCATGTGACTTCGGCAAGAATCACTCCTTGTCGTTCTTAGTGCTAAACGGTTTTAGCATCTTGTCAATATGTATTTTTGCTCAGCCCCATTACGTAAATCTATCTCCATATATCATTATGCCTAATATCAAGGCTATTTAGCCCAAGCGCTTCATCGGAAAACTATTTTCAAATGAAGTCCTAATTCGTGTCAAGAAATTTATTTCCAATTAACAATGTGTCAAGCACACAAGTTTTTCAGAAATATTATTATGCTCCCACTTACTTCCTTGAAATCACAAGCATCTTTGTTACTCATTGATGAAGTCAAACCCCTTTGACCATTCCATCAAAAGCGAAGATTCCAACTCCATTTTGCTCTCTTCTGTCCATTGCTGGAACTCGGAAGTTTGCATAATTACTAGCATACTCTGGACTGACAAAATACTTTGGATTGTATCACATACAAGTCCTAGGTTGTATTTCCATTTCATGGAAATTATTTTGTCATCCATGTTGCATATCTCATGTTTGAAATATGTATAAATTGCTAGTTTAACCCGAACCTACTTTAAGCATTGCTACGGTGAGACAATCTCATTGTAGTCAACTCATTGAACTTGTTATTGCAACAAGTCAAGCTTAATGGATAATTTTTTTTATCCATATCAGTTTATAGTCCCATTACAATCCGTTAGACTCCAAGTCTTTCGGAGGGTTTATCAAGATTTAAATCTTGAATCATTTATGGAAACTATCTCGGATTATATTGGCATTCAGCCAATTTCGGAGTCAGAGCCCATCAACGCTTCCTTGTGTATCATAGGTATACTGTTGTCTAACAACAATATCTCATTTGCGCACCTGAGAGGTTTGCACGAGCTTTGCCTACGTTGTTCAGCTACAAGTTCGATCGAAGTCCATACATCTAATGTAGAGGCTTCCGTATCAGTCGCAATAGGAAACTCTGGAATTACTTCCAAGGTTCCTTTCCTTTGACCTGATGACGAAGATACTTGTTATCTCGTCGAGTTGCACTGTCCTCCCACTTACCGTTTTGCAAGAACTATTCTCTTTAAAAGCATACCGTTTTGTGGCAAAAATCCTTTGCCTCGGTATAGTGGTGGGGTAATACCCAATGACTTGGGATAACTTACAAAGTAGCACTTGTCTGATTTGGAATAGGTTTGTAACCTTTTACACAAGCCCCATATTCCAAATGTTAAGAAAAGATATAACATGGTTGGGCATACCATACCATGCCATCATTTTAACAGACCTGATGGAGCTCTTTTCAGTATAAAAGCCGCATTCTCTAAAGCATTACTCTTTAAAAGTGATATTGGAAAATTTATTTATGTCATGTTTGATCTTACCATGTCATAAATGGTTTGATTACATCTTCACAGACATTCCACTCATAGTGGTGTTCCGGGAGTTGTAAGTTATGAAACTCTTTTCACAACTCATCAGACATTCGCTAAACTTGTAACTCAAATATTCCTTTCTGCAACAAAATTGCAGAAACATAATTTCCTTGTTACAATAACTTCTACTTCATTTTTGAAAACCTTTCGAATGATTTCAAAAGATCCAGACTTACGTCTCATCAAGCAAATATCCATATATCTACTTGAGTAATTTCTGAAGATATATAAATCCACTACTTGCAACAACATTTATTGAACTACACACATCAAAATGTATGATCACGAATAAGTTTGTTGCTCGTTCCTTATGGCCTGTGAACGATATTTCAGTCACTTCACTTTTCGGAGAAAAGTTGCAAGTGTCCGATGATTCAAAATCAAATGACTTCAAAATCCATCATAATGGAAATTTTCCATGCGGGTTTCTCCAATGTGACCAAATGCGGTGCCACACATGTGTGGTATTCTCATAGTCTTGCGACATTTAGCGTCAGTGTTGTGGATGTACCATTTTACCATCAATATTCATAACATACATCCCGTCTTGGATGGAAGCATGACCCTTCATGTTATTCATAATACTGAACAAGAATTGTTCTTTTATGAACAACCTTTTGCAATAAACATTGTGCAATGGGCTAGAGTGTAAGAAACTCTAAAATGAATTATGAAAGTGAGGTAATATATTAATATCATTATTCATAACATACATCTCATTCATAATGAAAGTATGGCCCTTATGTTTATTCATAATACTGAACATCAAAAGTTCTCTTATGAACAACCTTCTTGCAAGATACCTTATGCAAAGGGCTAGAGTGTGAGCAACTCTAAAATGAATTCTGAAAGAAAATACATAGGTAATACACCGATGGAAGGTATAGTACCTTTACTATGTTCCCAGCATGTATTAAAACCTCATTCCTGGCTAGTCTTTTTAGGCCATAGCAGCTCTTACATTGATTCACAACAGAATGCAATCGAGCGGGTATCTTTGCGATTAACTCACAATACCCAAGAATTAGTGATTACCATGTTTAACCATAATTCCCAAGAACTATATCTTTGACCAGCCTTCTATACATCAAAAACTTGTATGACATTCATACATGAGCTGGATATTCCAGTCATCTTTCTTTTTGCCTTTATACTTCTAACAGTTTAACTTTTAGTATTTCTCCTACTCGCAAAAGAAGCACCCAACTTAAGAGTGGCGTTAGCCCCGGACTTCCAAGGCGTGTAAGTCATACTACCACCCTTTGGACACTTCCTTTCTCTTTAAGTTGTTTTATTAACCTTTCATCATATGACAGGTGTTCTTCTGGATCCCTCTCTTATCAGTCTAATGCATTGTAAACACTTTACTTATAATTTGCAAACAAACATTGCTTTGGATATTTCATATCTTTCAGCCTTTGTTTGTATCTGAAAATTAATTTTCAGTTCCATGAATATCACATAACTATCCCAAAACTTTCGAAGTTCGGGTTTCATGGAAGCAAACATATTGCACTTGACCATAACGGAATTCTAGCTTTTGGATCGAAGGACGAGAGTCACATCATCCATAGCATTTGTGGGAGGATACCGAAAGCATGCGATAGGACAAAGTCCTTCTCGGCACTCTTGAGGACAATCCTCACATTACGTTACCAATCGTAAAGTTTTAACCAGATATTTAACAGCTATTCAATTTTATCAGGGAAGGTGGAAACGCGAGCCATTATTCTACAACTATTTTGCAAGAAACACTTAGACAGTGTTCATAATTAATTGCACTGAGAATTAAACATGTTAATTCAACAGTGTGCTCCCACTCAAATCAATATCTCTCAAAATTGATTATGAGTGACACAAGACCCGCATATCCATTCAACACCATTGAACGAGATGAACACTGATGGCGCCAAATTCAATCGGTAGGCAAACTTGCCAATCACGTCTCTATGTGACTCTTGTTCATCTTTCGATGGGCGTGTTCCGACCTCAGGGAGATCCTTCCAGAACGTCAAGACAACCAAGTGATCTTGCTGCGAGGTCTCAACTCACCGCGTCACACTTCCCTAATCGTTCGTACCCAAGGAGATCCAGCGATACCCCGAAAAGTTAGGTGCCGTGACGGTGCTACACTTGGGAGAACACTAACTACTTGATATTTTTTCTTTGAGATATCACCCTAATAAAAGCGACTACCGCGCAATCAAGAAGGGTGCATCAAGAGGGATAAACATCTCAGGCAATTCATAATAGCATGATATGGTATAGCCTCTTCTGACAGAGAAGTCAAGTATTTCTTCGTCTTCGGCATTCGCGTCGGTGTTCACCTTCGCGAAGATTGCCACCACCTTGTTGATGCACCAGATAATATCACTATCTCCATAGAGGATAAAATAAATGCATTACTTAAGGTTGACACGCAGGTCATTAAAGTGCAATCATATGGCTCCAGCCATCATGCCGAATCATGACACGCAGGTCATGTTAATTACATCATATAGTCATCTCATACATAATCAAATTGAATATGAGCATTGCTATACCACATCACATGCACATGCAAACCCTCCTGCAAAACCAAGTTAGACGTTTCTAATCGGTTCATGCAAAAACTTGTTTTTCGTGGTTTCTAAGGTTTTGACTTAAACCGCAGCTACCAACGTTTTATCATCAAGTATGATTATTCAAGTTACTAGATTAACATCTCGGGGTGTATGGAACACGAGATAATTAAATCTCGAGCCCCATACTAAACTTCGTCATATGCATGACCCCCGTGCAGATCATATCTGCAATGCCCTTTCATCTGCAAATTTCATCTTTCTTTTGACTACGGCAGAACCCAAAGAACTGATAGCACTTCCATGATCAATCAGGATCACGGATTGCCAGAACTTTGTCAAATTCCACCATGCTGTATCGAGATTGAGCAAACGCAGATTCTAGGGAAGCACCAAGAACGTCGGCAAAATTATATTAGCATGGCACTTGATGCCACTGTTGGGTAACGCAGCATAAATAATTTTCAGCAATACATCTCATCTACACCAAAATTATATTATGCAATACCCATACATCTCCATGTATCCTAGATTGTAACCTGCATCTACGCATAGCATGGCACTTGATGCCACTGTTGGGTAACGCAGCAGAAAAAGAAAATTTTCTGACCTACGCACCAGCCCAGGACCACTATGGAGACTACATACATGGTTTGATCTTTTTCGTTACCGACTCGTAGCCCAGCGGAAGTAGAGTCGATGACGAAGGGCGGTGCAGATCCCCGCAGCTAGGATTTACAACCTCCCAACCGCGAGGATGTATACCCTCATCCGCCCCACGGACAACCCTCGGGAGGCGGTCGGACAGTCCCTCGGAATGTGTCGCGGACAGCACTTCGGGAGGACCCTCAAAACTCGGACAGCCCTTCGGGAGGACTCACGGAACTCGGACCGTCACTTTGACAGCCCTTCGGGAGGCACTCTCAAAACAGCCCCTCGGGCAAAAGGATCAAAACTACGACCTCTCTACGGGGTTGCACACATACGGTGTCATCTATCCGGCAGGACTTCGACGTCCAGAACTAGTTCCCACCGGAACCCAGACAGCCTTTCGGCTCTACGAAACTATTTCGCTGGGAGGGAGAGAGAAGCCAGATCATGCATGGCACTTGTATGTGAGAAAGAGTGTGTCTTTAGGCAGCCCCCTACACCCCTATTTATAGGCCAAGCCCAAGGGTGGCTTCTCCAAGAAGCCAAGGGGATAATACCAAAAGGCCCTCAAGGTGGCTTCTCCAAGCAGCCAAGAAAAAAGCACTTTCACTATTCATGACGACATTTTTCAGCGTCTGTTCGAACTCAAAATATTTATGTGGGCTCAGAACATTTCTAGTACCCACTAAAATAATTTTCAACGCGTTCCGAAACAATTTTATTTTAGTGATTTTCATCTGCGAAAAGTAAACAAGAATGCGTTTTCACTATTCATGAAGACAATTTTTCGCGTCCACTAAATCCGAAAATATTTCTGTGGGTCTTAGAATAATTCCAGTACCCACTAAAATGCTTTTGGGTTCGTTCTGAAACAATTTCAGGTTAGTGAATTTCATCTGCGAAAAACAACCAAAGCGGTACTGGCAGCTCTGAAACATTTTTGGTTTTTATCCCCAAAATTTCCGAAGTTTCGTAATAATTCGCACCTCCAAGAATTATCAGGCGTGTCCCGAAACCAATTTGACTTAATGGTATATCCCGAAACAACTTTTCGGTTTTACGAAACTATTTCGCTATCCTCTCTCTAGAATTCTTCCATTGTCTCCGAAACTTTTTCGGCAAATTTCTCTTAGACTCCCTGTCTAGTATTCAGCAGATAGATGACCCTTAAGCGTGTGAACCTATAGGTTCGGTGAAGCTTAGACATGACCGGAACACTTTCCGATCAATGATCAACATCGGAGCCCTGGACACCCATATTGACCCCTATACCCACACGAATGAATATTCGAGTGAACCTCTAGTTGCCGTCTGCTACTCCTGTTGCTTCGCGATATGTTACAAAGACCCGAGGTGAGATTTACTTGCATCCCCTTGGATCAACAACTTGTCCACTATGCTAGTTACCTCGTTACTGGTTTTGTTCTCTTTTCTCGTTTCCGTGTTCTGGCATCCCTGTGATTAAATCACACTGTGTCTGGTCAGACGATGATGGATACCGTAACACTGAGAGGGCCCAAGAATATCTCTCCATCGTCGGAGGAGCAAATCCCGATCTTGAGCTATCAAGTTACTTGACATACTTTTCCATGAACCCGTAAGCCGGCGTAATAGCCACCCATTTACGGATGACGTTTAACAAACCCCAAAGTTCATGAAGCAAGCATGAAGAAACTCGATACTCTCATGGTCTAAGGAATCATGCAAGAGTTAACAATCTCTATGTTATGTACCATTAACTTGTGACGAATGAATCTCATAGCATAACATCAATCTGGGTCGATTCAACACAAATGTCCTCTTAACATTGTGCCCTCAAAGTTGCTGGCATTGACATGCCCATGATCAGGAAAACAGAACCATCATGCAACACTTGAGCTATTCTTAGAGGCCAGACTAAGAATACTTCTTACCGTTTATTATTCCACATGTGCATATGAGTCATCCTCCTTGCCTCGTGTTATTGCAGACTCGAGAACCATAGCAGTTATAGCATGGAACATAAACATAATTATGAACTTGAAGATAAATAATATCATTTATTATTGCCTCTAGGGCATATCTCCTATAGTGCGGGACACCATAACATTGTACAACGCTGGATATAAGGTCGATCACCGGCCCAGCTTCAGCCGTTTTTACTGGTTTGTCCTTTAGCCACTTAGTGAATTTATCCACCATAACCAGCAAGTATTTCTTCTTATGGATGGCCCCTTTAAGGGGTCCGGCCATACCTAGCCCCCAGACCGCAAAAGGCCAAGTAATGGGGATTGTTCTCAGGGCAGTGGGCAGCATATGACTTTCATTGGCGAAAAGCTGACATCCTACACAGCGTTGTAAAGGGCCTGTGCATTTGCTCGGGCCATTGGCCAAAAGAAACCTATATGGAAGGCCTTGCTTATGAGGGCCCGAGCTGCAGCATGATGGCCATCAAGGCCAACATGTATTTCGGCCAAGAGCTGCCGTCCGTCCTCTTCGGAGATACATCTTTTAAGAACTCCAGTAGTACTTTTCTTGTAGAGTTCGCCTTCGTGAACTTAGTAGGCTTTAGAGCGTTGAACTATGCGATGGGCCTCATTCTGGTCATCAGGGAGCTCCTGCCTATTAAGGTAGGCCAGGAAAGGTTTGGTCCATGAAGCAATGACAGCTATGATTACATGGGCGGAAGGTGTCATTTCGGTGCTCAAGCCCCCGATGTTATCAGAATTATGTTCGACATCTGGGGGTATGATCGACTCCGGGCTAGTATTTCCACTCTCGTCCTGCCATACCACGAATGGCTTGAAGAGCCTTTCAACAAAGGTGTTAGGCGGGACGGGGTTGCGTTTAGCACCCATTCGAGCAAGGATGTCCGCTGCCTAATTACTGTCTCGAGCAACGTGATGGAACTCGAGCCCCTCAAACCGAGCTAATATTTTGAGTACAGTGTTTCGGTATGCCTCCATCTTTGGATCTTTTGCATTGAATTCTCCATTTATTGGGGATATTGCGAGGTTCGAATCCCCACACACCTCTAGGCATCGTATGCCCATAGAAACAGCCATTCGGATACCATGCAGTAGTGCCTCGTATTTGGCCAGGTTGTTGGAGTCAGTGTACAGGATTTGTAATACGTAGCGGACTGTGTCCCCTGTAGGGGATGTTAAGATGACACCAGCCCCCAATCCGGCTAACACTTTAGAGCCGTCGAAGTACATTACCCAGTTGGAGTATGTGTTGTACTCTTTAGGGAGTTTAGCTTCTGTCCATTCGGTGACAAAGTGGGCCAACACCTGAGATTTAATAGCTCAGCGTGGCTTGTATGTTATTTCAAATGGTAAGAGCTTGATGGCCCATTTGGCTATGCGCCGGTGGCGTCCCAATTATTTATCATGTCATTGAGTGGTACTTCGGATGCCACCATGATCGAACACTATTAAAAGTATTGCCGCAGCTTCCGGGATGCCATGAAGACCGCATACGCTATCTTTTTATAGTGTGGGTATCGATATTTGCAAGGTGTAAGGACCGCCGATACATAGTACATTGGTTTCTGGAGTGGGAATTTTGTCCCTCTTCCTCTCGTTCGATGACGAGTACGGCACACCTGGTGAGTCACAGATATGTAGAGCAACATAGGTTCGCCAACAGTTGGTGCGGAAAGGATTGGGTTGCTTGCTAACAAAGTTTTTATTTCTTCCAATCTAGCTGTAGCCGCATCCGTCCATTCAAAGTGGTCAGTGCGTCGGAGCAGTCGATAAAGCGACAGTGTCTTTTCTCCCACTCTGGAGATAATGCAGCTCAAGGCTGCCACGCACCCAGCTAGTTTTTGGACCTGCTTTAGGTCTGTTGGCGTTTCCAATTGTGACAGGGCTTGGATTTTGGCTGGGTTTGCTTCAATTCCTCTATTGGAAACAATGAACCCGAGTAGTTTTCCGGTTGGAACGCCGAAGACACATTTTTCCGGATTGAGCCGTATGTCATATGTTCGAAGGTTGTCGAATGTGAGGCGTAGATCATCCACCAATGATTTGACGTATTTAGTCTTGATGACTACATCATCTACGTATGCCTCTGTCTTGCCAATTTGCGTTTCCAGACATGTTTGAATCATGTGTTGGTAAGTGGCGCCAGCGTTTTTGAGCCCGGAAGGCATAGTGTTGAAGAAAAAAGGCCCATGCGGGGTAATGAATGTCGTTGCGGCCTGGTCAGATGAAACGCCCTCGATGCGGCTATATCTCCCACGTGTCGAAGCACGACTTAGAGGCATAACCGCATTGAAAGCAATGTCGCAAGTGAGGTAATCTTCACACAACCCATGTAATACATAAGGGAAAAGAGATACATAGTTGGCTTACAATCGCCACTTCACACGATACATGGGTAAAGCATTACATCTTACAGATACAATCAAGGTCCGCCACGGAACCAAAATAAAAGAAGACTACCCCAAATGCTACATGATCCCGGATCGTCCCAACTGGCTCCACTATCGATCACCAAACGAAACAACACAATGAACAAGATCTTCATCGAGCTCCTCCTTGAGCTCGGGTGCATCACCTGCACGGTTTCATCGGCACCTGCAAACTGGTTTTGGAAGTATCTGTGAGTCACGGGGACTCAGCAATCTCACACCCGCGAGATCAAGACTATTTAAGCTTAAAGGTAGGACAGGGTAGTGAGGTGGAGCTGCAGCAAGCGACTAGCATATATGGTGGCTAACATACGCAAATGAGAGCGAGAAGAGAAGGCAAAAGCACGGTCGAACAACTATGATCAAGAAGTGATCCTGAACTCCTACTTACGTCAAACATAACCCAGAAACCGTGTTCTCCTTTCGATCAACCCCGAAAAGAGACACTCACGGTTACGCACACGGTTGGTGTATTTTAATTAAGATCAACTTCGGGTTTTCTACAACCGGACAGTAACAAATTCCCATCTGCCACATAACCGCTGGCACGGCTTTGAAAGTTCAAAACCCTGCAGGGTGTCCCAACTTAGCCCATGATAAGCTCTCGCGATCAATGAAGGATATTCTTCTCCCGGGAAGACCCGATCAGTCTCGAATCCTGCTACAAGACATTTCACAGCAATAAAACAAGACCAGCAAAGCCGCCCGGATGTGCCGACAAATCTGATAGGAGCTGCACATATCTCGGTCTCAGGCACACTCGGATGAGCAGTCCGCATAACTAAAACCAAACCTCAAGTTGCCTTGAGGGGCGCCACAGGGCTCTAGTTCGGGCCAGCACTCAAGGAGCACCTGGTCCGGGGCTAAAATAAAGATGACCCTCGGCTCCGAAACCCAAGGGAAAAAGGGCATAGGTGAGGCAAATGGTAAAACCAATGTTGGGCCTTGCTGGAAAAGTCTTATTCAAAGCGAACTGTCAAGGGGGTCCCATAAATCACCCGACCGCGTTAGGGACGCAAAATCCGGGAACATAACACCGGTATGACGGAAACTAGGGCGGCAAGAGTGGAACAAAACACTGCATAAGGCCGAGCCTTCCACCCTTTACCAAGTATATAGATGCGTTAATTAAATAAGATATATTGTGATATCCCAACAAGTAAAACATGTTCCAACAAGGAACAACATCTCCATGTTCCAACAAGGAACAAACTTCATCTTCACCTGCAACTAACAACGCTATAAGAGGGGCTGAGCAAAGCGGTAACATAGCCAAACAACGGTTTGCTAGGAAAGGTGCAAAAGGTTAGAGGTTGACATGGTAATATGGGAGGCATGATAAGCAAGTGGTAGGCATCGCAGCATAGGCATAGCAAAAGAGCGAGCATCTAGCAAGCAAAGATAGAAGTGATTTCGAGGGTATGGTCATCTTGCCTGAAATCCCGCAAGGAAGAAGAACGAGTCCATGAGGAAGACAAACGGACGAAGTCGAACGAATCCTCACAACTCCGGAACGAAACCGAAGCTAACGAGAGAAACGAACCGGAAAGAAGCAAACAACATAGTAAACACACAATCATAAACATGGCATGATGCACAATCAAGTATGATGCATGTCCGGTTTAAATGTGCAAGGCATGGCAAAGTGCAACAAACAACACTACAAATTAAGTGGAGCTCAATATGCAACGAGTTGCATATTGACGGAACACCACAACACTTATTTAGTTCTCTTCCGATTAGGTACACAACAATATTAAATGTTGTTAACATGGCAAGAGGTGAAGCAAAATTAAACTAACTATTTAGGCAAGATTAAATGAGGCCGGAAACAACAACAACAATTCCGGAAAATCCCCATGTGCAAATTATGGATTCGGTACAGATCTGACCTAAAGCATATTTTAGAGTTGTTAAACATGCAAGGAAATGCTACCATGTTAAACTAGGCATTTTTCTACCCCATTTACATATAAAAATTATTTAAAATGGAGCTACGGTTATTTAGTTATGAAATAAATCATTTTAGCATGGCATTTAAGCAAATTAATGCGAACAACAATATTAAACATTTAAATGTTGTTATCATGATGCGGATGACATATACAAGTTTTATGCAATTTTATGAAAACGTTATCAAGAGCATGATATGGAGTATTATGTCACCGTGGTGGAAGAAAGGGGTGCCACGGCAACGAATCCGAAAATGGTGCCACGCAACATATCGGTTCCGATAACTCGATTGAGATATCGGTACAAGGAAAACGTGACGGAAGCGAGTCATGCAAGAATGGTGGGGTGATCCCGGATTCCGGGTTCCCACGGAACGGTGGCATGGCAAAAGAGGGCATCGCAAGGATGATTCGATCACGGCGGTCGCCACGGGTTATACCTTCGAACGCTCAAACGGGACGGGTCGAAGGCGAGAGGGAAGTAGACGCTCAAGGGTCGCCGAGGGAAGTAGAGGAAGTAGTCGCTCGCGATGATCGCCGAGGGAAGAAGGGTACACGCTCGAGAGGAAGTCGTTGTTCACGCTCGATGGTAGTGGTACATCCCGCCATCGGAAGTGGTCGTTCATGTACACGTTTCACGGGTTTTCGCGACGGTCGCCGTACATGGTTCGGAGTGGTACTTGCATCTTCGGACTTGACGAATCCGAGGGCTTCGGGTTCACCGCTGAACTTGACGAAATCCATCCGCAGGTAGCCGTCCGTTGTCGTTCTCATGTTGGCGTGCAACAAGATGGTCTCGTGGTCTCGAGGTTCGTAGTCAACTTGACGGTCCAAAACGTTCATCGGCGGTCGTCGTGGTACTTGGCGTTTCCGCGACGACGGTAGAGGTACACGTGTCGGGTACTTGTCGCATCACCGGGGTAGTCGACACGCTCAAGCGGAACTTGGCGATCCATGTACTTGGCGTTCCGTGTAGTAGTCGCTCGGATCGGGTTCTCGTGCACTTGACATCCCCGGCAGAGGAACTTGGCACGGCCGTGTCTTCACCTTGCAGACGAGGTCGAGGCAGACATGGTGAGGAGGCAGAGGCGGCACCGAACGCGACCGCGGGATGGCGAGGTGGTCGCGGGGGTTGCGACGGAGGGCGGAGGAGCTACTGCCGTTCGTCCTGGTGCTCGACCGAACGGCGCAGGCGAGGCTTGGTGGCGGAACCCCGGCAGCAGGGAGGCGCGAGGAGGGTGGAGGAGCTCTGGATCGGGAGGAGCTCGGCTCCCCTCGGGCGCTGCACGGCGCGGAAGGGAGGGGGAGACGCGCAAGGGGGGCGCCATGGGTCTTGGGAGGCGCGGACTTGCTGGATCCCGGCGAGGACGACGTCCTCCGTGACAAACAAGCAGGAGGCGACGGAGCGGCGGGGGTGCAAGCGAGGTCGCTGGGCAGCGACGAGGTGACGAGGGTCGTCGAGGTGCCTGGGCGGCGCTAGGAGGAGGAGGCCGAGGGGAATCGGGCGCTGGGTGGAGAAGAGAGGCGGCGAGGGAGAGGAGAGAGATGCGGATCGGGAAGGAGGGTGCGATGGGGGCCTGGCCGGCCCGAGGCGGACGGGCGCTGAGGCTCAGTGGCGAGGAAGGACCGGGTGGAGGAGAAGAGAGGCGGCGAGGAGATGGATGGAGGAGAGGAAGGAGGCCGCAGGAGAGGGAGATGGGGCCTGGCGAGCTGCCGCGCGAGGAGGTGGCGGGATCAGGCAGAGGGGTTCGGGAGAGATGGGGAGGACGAGGGAGATGGGATCGAGAGGGAGGCGGGTTGGGCCTGGGCGCAGTGGGAGGACGAGGAGAGGGTGAGGATCAGGCGAGCTAGGGTTAGAGGGGCCGGCTCGCTTTGGGCCTTGGGCCGGGAGGCTAGCTGGGCTGGTGGAAGAGAAAAGCCAGGGCCGGCTTAGGGAGGCTGGCTCTGGGCTAGAGGCCGGATGGGCTGGTGGCTCTCCTCTCTCTCTCTTCTATCTTCTTAAGCAGAAAATAATTAAAGAGAAGAAAAGAAAGAGAGGGTAGAGGAAGAAGTTGACATGGGGATAATTTTCCGAGCTCGCAAAAATGCGAGGAATTTAACAAAATGTCCCAAGGATTTTGGTGAACTCAGGAAAATGATGAAAATAATGGCAAGGCTTGGGGCCAAACTTGAAGTAGAAAGGGCATTGAATTTCGTAAGTGTGTTATGGTGAATTCCAATTAATGGAATATTTTAAATAGCTCCCTAATATCGGAGGGTATGTTATAAAGAGAAGTCAACCTTCCTCGATTTAAATGGATTGAGAAATCCATGCAATTTATTTAGAAGAGTTTTAAAAGCAATAATGATATGATGGCATGATGAGATGATGCAATGCAAGAGATGACAAGAGCAATGCACAAACAAAACAAAACACATGGCAAAACTCGGAAACCCTGGAAGGCAACTGAAGCTCCGGTCTTGGGGCGTCACAACACTCCACCACTACGAGAGGATCTCGTCCCGAGATCTAGGATGGCACCGGAGAAAAGCGGAAGAGGAAGAGGTAAAACTAAGTTGCTTCTCTGACAAACGAGTGAAACCAAAGAACCTTGAGAGGTTGAACAAAATGAAAGAAAGAAAACAACGAAGATGAACAAAGTTGAAAACACTGTTAGAAAAGAGGAACAAGGGATACGACGAGAACCAAGAGTTTTAGTGATAAGATAGATACTGAAACCACTCCGGTTAAAACTAGATCGAGAAGGAATAAGAATGATATAATTTGGGCAGCACTCCGACTAAAAGAAGGAGGAAACCTGATAAGATGAAAAGAACTCGAATGAAAACATGACACTCCGGTTAAAACGATAAGCAAGGAAAAGAACATGGTCTTGACAAAAGAAGATGATGGGTCGAAGAGAGCAACATCACAATGCCTTCGAAACGATAGAATAGAATCTAGATTGTTGGGATAAAGGGATGGAGAAGAAAATGACAACTTCTACCACAAATGAATTTGAAAGAGCATCCTTACGAAGTAGGATTGAACGGAGTTGTTTGCAAAACAACAACGATAAGGATAAGCTTGTAGTGGGCTTATGAAAAACATCTCAAAATTATGAGGCGAACTTCTGCCACCAACGGAAACAATTGATTGGATTGATATCAACAAGGAGACGAGAAACTTATATCACCGGGAGGAGAAATGAAGAACTTGGGTCATTTATAAGCACCATAAATAGCAACAATCCTTAGGGAAAGCTTTAGGTGAAATATAGCCCAAGACAACTCCAATGAAGAGATTGATGGATTTAAAATACCTCATTCTTGACAACATGTGAATCATGAAACACGAACTCAAATTGTCGAGAATGACATAACACCACCTCGAATATATGGTTTAAAGAATTGCACTTCGGAATGTAGGAAGAAGAATACTTGAACTCCTCAAAACAAAGCATGTGTTGAGCACCATGTTCAATTTTGAGTAAAGCTTGGCGGATCATAACTCCGAGAGAAATCTTGAAGAACAATTGAAGAATGAAAAGAATCTCGAGGAAGCACCATGTAGAGCCTCCATGAAGAACTCCGTGAGCAAAAGGATTATAAAAGAAAGAGAAGTTGAAAACACAAGGTGAAGCCTTGCAGTGATAAGATGAAGCTTTGAAATGATATAACCGAGAAAACTTGGAACTCCGGAAAGAAAGATGAACAAATGAAATCAAGAATTTTGATGAACCTCCGGAATAAGGAATTGAATTTACTCGATGGGACAAGAATAAGAATTACATTATGCTGATCCTTCACCAATTAAATTGATGACAAGCAATGGATTTGGCATACTACTTATTCTCGTAGAAAAGATTAAGATAGATATGACGCAAACTTGGGAAGGTCTTCAACGAACCACCGGTAGGATTGAAACAACGAATAAATTAATATGATAACAAAGGAAGTGAAATCTTGAACAAACCACCGTAAGAATTAAAAATGAACATAGCAAAGGCACAATTCACCGGGAAGAATTGGAAAACGAATAAAGATGCTTGACAAAATTTAGATACATTAGAACGAAGAGATCATGACCTGATTAGAGGATATTTCGACGATGCACCGGTGAGATTTGGAAAACAAGAGTTGAACGCTTGAATGAATAATTCTGAGATGATGGGCTCTGGATACTCAAACTGAAAAGACTCCTGAAATGCTCCGGGTGGGTTAAAAGAATTCTCACAATCAAGACAATTATGAGAGGATGGCATCAAGCTAGAACCATGAATCTTGAAGAGAAAAGAAACGAGATTTAAGAGAAACTCTTCTTCAATCTTCAACTGACGACGAGAAACACCACCACGAATTGTTGAGGCACTCCGGAATGAAAATTAGAAAGGTTGAATCAACAATGAAAATAATTTGAAAGATCTTGGAGAGAGCCATATGGTGATTTAAAACTCATTCTTACGTCAAACTTTGCAATGAATTTGGGAATAGCTCCTGAAAATTAGAAGAGTTAGGTAAGATCCTGGGAAAAGACCTGTGGGTTAGGGCCCACTCAAAAGAACCACCGTTGAACAATTGTTTGAAAATAGGGATTGCACCGGTATAATTAAATGGCTTGAATGAGATAGCATCCTCAAAAGAACTTGAGTGAATTGAGAATGGAAACTAGAATCTTCTGAGATATCTTCAACACTCCGTAACAAATGAATGACGAGAAGTGAAAGACTATGAGGTGCACCGGTATGGGAAAACATTTGAAACGATGAAAAGAATACGATCAACACATAAAACTTGACTTGAGTCCGCCGGAGAAGAAAATTAGAATGGAACAATGATAAGGTAAAAGCTTCCTTAGCGTCTTCATGAGAAATCACCGGATAAACATTAAAGGAAAAGAATGAAGAAACTTCACTCAATACAATGGCTACTTGATTAAGAAATCTGAGTCCTTGAAGAAAAAGGGTGGGAGGGCGGGAAATCAAAACAACTTAGGTCGGATGAAACGAACACCGTTGAGAAAAAGCTTAGAATTTGATCTCGCAAATGTTGAAATGATCGAATCCACTTAAAGAGAAGCACGCCGGTTGAGAAAAGAATTGACATGATGATCTCGATGATCAAGAAGGATTAGTATTCACATAGCAATATGAGAACACCATTTAGGATGAGGTATGGAATCAACACTTGACATTGAAGCAACTCGAATACCACAAAACAAAACAAAAACAAAGGATTGGCTTCAAGAATGAGCCAGAAACAAACATATGATAGATCCCATATCGTATCATGTGTGTGTTGGAAAGATATCCTACGAGATACTTGAATTCCCACCTATAAACTCCCGAAACTTTCTGGTTATGCAATCTGGTGTTGGGGATACAGGGGACACAAAATATCTCACCCAAACTAACAATACCTAGATCCAGCTGTATCCATCCGTCAACACATAACCAAGAAATCCTCGAAATCGTGTACCTCGACCTTCAAAAACATCCGTTATACAAGTCATGGCAATACTCCCGACTCGCCACAAGATCGGGCTATCGTGGTTATCTCACCAACAACTGTACAAAAGAGATTTCGATGTCGGTAAAACTCAGGTATTCCGAATCTGCAACGATAAAATTGTGACGACAACACCTCGGAGCTCAACTCCCCGGGACACTGCCACAACCCCTAAATGTCAGGAGGCACCAAGAACAATGTTCTCGTCACAAAACCATCGGAACGATTCCAAGATACCCACGTGATCCTAAAAAAAAAATTTTAGAGAAATTTGAGGAGAGAAAAGTCAAAACTCTACGTCAGGATACCTCACCAGAGCGACGAAGGGACTGAGGAGTAAAAAGAATCCTACTCTCCGATGTATATAATCCTAAGACTCAAAACATTTTCCGTTCTAGACTCAACAACGCCAGCAAACAATCAAGTAGGGGGCTCCTAAGTCGGGGAAGGCTCTGATTACCAACTTGAAACGCCCTCGATGCGGCTATATCTCCCACGTGTCGAAGCACGACTTAGAGGCATAACCGCATTGAAAGCAATGTCGCAAGTGAGGTAATCTTCACACAACCCATGTAATACATAAGGGAAAAGAGATACATAGTTGGCTTACAATCGCCACTTCACACGATACATGGGTAAAGCATTACATCTTACAGATACAATCAAGGTCCGGCTACGGAACCAAAATAAAAGAAGACTACCCCAAATGCTACACAGATCCCGGATCGTCCCAACTGGGCTCCACTACTGATCACTGAAACGAAACAACACAATGAACAAGATCTTCATCGAGCTCCTCCTTGAGCTCGGGTGCATCACCTGCACGGTTTCATCGGCACCTGCAAACTGGTTTTGAAGTATCTGTGAGTCACGGGGACTCAGCAATCTCACACCCGCGAGATCAAGACTATTTAAGCTTAAAGGTAGGACAGGGTAGTGAGGTGGAGCTGCAGCAAGCGACTAGCATATATGGTGGCTAACATACGCAAATGAGAGCGAGAAGAGAAGGCAAAAGCACGGTCGAACAACTATGATCAAGAAGTGATCCTGAACTCCTACTTACGTCAAACATAACCCAGAAACCGTGTTCTCCTTTCGATCAACCCCAAAAGAGACACTCACGGTTACGCATTACGGTTGGTGTATTTTAATTAAGATCAACTTCGGTTTTCTACAACCGGACAAGAACAAATTCCCATCTGCCACATAACGCGGGCACGGCTTTGAAAGTTCAAAACCCTGCAGGGTGTCCCAACTTAGCCCATGATAAGCTCTCGCGATCAACGAAGGATATTCCTTCTCCCCGGAAGACCCGATCAGTCTCGAATCCGGCCACAAGACATTTCACAGCAATAAAACAAGACCAGCAAAGCCGCCGGATGTGCCGACAATCTCGATAGGAGCTGCACATATCTCGGTCTCGTGGCACACTCGGATGAGCAGTCCGTATAACTAAAACCAAACCTCAAGTTGCCTTGAGGGGCGCTGCAGGGTTCTAGTTCGGGCCAGCACTCAAGGAGCACTGGTCCGGGGGCTAAAATAAAGATGACCCTCGGGCTCCTAAACCCAAGGGAAAAAGGGCATAGGTGAGGCAAATGGTAAAACCAATGTTGGGCCTTCTTTGGAAAAGTCTTATTCAAAGCGAACTGTCAAGGGGTCCCATAAATCACCCGACCGCGTTAGGGACGCAAAATCCGGGAACATAACACCGTATGACGGAAACTAGGGCGGCAAGAGTGGAACAAAACACTGCATAAGGCCGAGCCTTCCACCCTTTACCAAGTATATAGATGCGTTAATTAAATAAGATATATTGTGATATCCCAACAAGTAAAACATGTTCCAACAAGGAACAACATCTCCATGTTCCAACAAGGAACAAACTTCATCTTCACCTGCAACTAACAACGCTATAAGAGGGGCTGAGCAAAGCGGTAACATAGCCAAACAACGGTTTGCTAGGAAAGGTGCAAAAGGTTAGAGGTTGACATGGTAATATGGGAGGCATGATAAGCAAGTGGTAGGCATCGCAGCATAGGCATAGCAAAAGAGCGAGCATCTAGCAAGCAAAGATAGAAGTGATTTCGAGGGTATGGTCATCTTGCCTGAAATCCGCAAGGAAGAAGAACGAGTCCATGAGGAAGACAAACGGACGAAGTCGAACGAATCCTCACAACTCCGAACGAAACGAAGCTAACGAGAGAAACGAACCGGAAAGAAGCAAACAACATAGTAAACACACAATCATAAACATGGCATGATGCACAATCAAGTATGATGCATGTCCGTTTAAATGTGCAAGGCATGGCAAAGTGCAACAAACAACACTACAAATTAGTGGAGCTCAATATGCAACGAGTTGCATATTGACGAACACCACAACACTTATTTAGTTCTCTTCCGATTAGGTACACAACAATATTAAATGTTGTTAACATGGCAAGAGGTGAAGCAAAATTAAACTAACTATTTAGGCAAGATTAAATGAGGCCGGAAACAACAACAACAATTCGGAAAATCCCCATGTGCAAATTATGGATTCGGTACAGATCTGACCTAAAGCATATTTTAGAGTTGTTAAACATGCAAGGAAATGCTACCATGTTAAACTAGGCATTTTCTACCCCATTTACATATAAAATTATTTAAAATGGAGCTACGGTTATTTAGTTATGAAATAAATCATTTTAGCATGGCATTTAAGCAAATTAATGCGAACAACAATATTAAACATTTAAATGTTGTTATCATGATGCGGATGACATATACAAGTTTTATGCAATTTTATGAAAACGTTATCAAGAGCATGATATGGAGTATTATGTCACCGTGGTGGAAGAAAGGGGTGCCACGGCAACGAATCCGAAAATGGTGCCACGCAACATATCGGTTCCGATAACTCGATTGAGATATCGGTACAAGGAAAACGTGACGGAAGCGAGTCATGCAAGAATGGTGGGGTGATCCCGGATTCCGGGTTCCCACGGAACGGTGGCATGGCAAAAGAGGGGCATCGCAAGGATGATTCGATCACGGCGGTCGTCACGGGTTATACCTTCGGAACGTTCAAACGGGACGGGTCGAAGGCGAGAGGGAAGTAGACGCTCAAGGGTCGTCGAGGGAAGTAGAGGAAGTAGTCGTTCTCGCGATGATCGCCGAGGGAAGAAGGGGTACACGTTCGGAGAGGAAGTCGTTGTTCACGTTCGATGGTAGTGGTACATCCCGTCATCGGAAGTGGTCGTTCATGTACACGTTTCACGGGTTTTCGGCGACGGTCGTCGTACATGGTTCGGAGTGGTACTTGCATCTTCGGACTTGACGAATCCGAGGGCTTCGGGGTTCACCGTTGAACTTGACGAAATCCATCCGCAGGTAGCCGTCCGTTGTCGTTCTCATGTTGGCGTGCAACAAGATGGTCTCGTGGTCTCGAGGTTCGTAGCGAACTTGACGGTCCAAAACGTTCATCGGCGGTCGCCGTGGTACTTGGCGCTTCCGCGACGACGGTAGAGGTACACGGTGTCGGGTACTTGTCGCATCACCGGGGTAGTCGACACGCTCAAGCGGAACTTGGCGTATCCATGTACTTGGCGTTCCGGTGTAGTAGTCGTTCTCGGGATCGGGGTTCTCGTGCACTTGACATCCCCGGCAGAGGAACTTGGCACGGCCGTGTCTTCACCTTGCAGACGAGGTCGAGGCAGACATGGTGAGGAGGCAGAGGCGGCACCGAACGCGACCGCGGGATGGCGAGGTGGTCGCGGGGGTTGCGACGGAGGGCGGAGGAGCTACTGCCGTTCGTCCTGGTGCTCGACCGAACGGCGCAGGCGAGGCTTGGTGGCGGAACCCCGGCAGCAGGGAGGCGCGAGGAGGGTGGAGGAGCTCTGGATCGGGAGGAGCTCGGCTCCCCTCGGGCGCTGCACGGCGCGGAAGGGAGGGGGAGACGCGCAAGGGGGGGCGCCATGGGTCTTGGGGAGGCGCCGGACTTGCTGGATCCCGGCGAGGACGACGTCCTCCGGTGACAAACGAAGCAGGGAGGCGACGGGAGCCGGCGGGGTGCAGGCGAGGTCGCGGGGCAGCGACGAGGTGACGCAGGGTCGTCGAGGTGCCCTGGCGGCGGCGCTAGGAGGAGGAGGCCGAGGGGGAATCGGGCGCCGGGGTGGAGAAGAGAGGCGGCGAGGGAGAGGGAGAGAGATGCGGATCGGGGAAGGAGGGTGCGATGGGGGCCTGGCCGGCTCCGAGGCGGACGGGCGCGGGGCTCGGCGCGGCGAGGAAGGACCGGGGTGGAGGAGAAGAGAGGCGGCGAGGAGATGGATGGAGGAGAGGAAGGAGGCCGCAGGAGAGGGAGATGGGGCTGGCGAGCTGCCGGGCGAGGAGGTGGCGGGATCAGGCAGAGGGTTCGGGAGAGATGGGGAGGACGAGGGGAGATGGGATCGAGAGGGAGGCGGGTTCGGCGCTGCGGCGCAGTGGGAGGACGAGGGAGAGGGTGAGGGATCGGGCGAGCTAGGGTTAGAGGGGGCCGGCTCCGCCTGGGCCTTGGGCCGGGAGGCTAGCTGGGCTGGTGGAAGAGAAAAAGCCAGGGGCCGGCTTAGGGAGGCTGGCCTGCTGGGCTAGAGGCCGGATGGGCTGGCTGGCTCTCCTCTCTTCTCTCTTCTATCTTCTTAAGCAGAAAATAATTAAAGAGAAGAAAAGAAAGAGAGGGTAGAGGAAGAAGTTGGACATGGGGATAATTTTCCCGAGCTCGCAAAAATGCGAGGAATTTAACAAAAATGTCCCAAGGATTTTTGGTGGAACTCCGGAAAATGATGAAAATAATGGCAAGGCTTGGGGGCCAAACTTGAAGTAGAAAGGGCATTGGAATTTCGCAAGTGTGTTATGGTGAATTCCAATTAATGGAATATTTTAAATAGCTCCCTAATATCGGGAGGGTATGTTATAAAGAGAAGTCAACCTTCCCTCGATTTAAATGGATTGAGAAATCCATGCAATTTATTTAGAAGAGTTTTAAAAGCAATAATGATATGATGGCATGATGAGATGATGCAATGCAAGAGATGACAAGAGCAATGCACAAACAAAACAAAACACATGGCAAAACTCGGAAACCCTGGAAGGCAACTGAAGCTCCGGTCTTGGGGCGTCACATCAGACTCCTTCCTCTTAATTTGATGGTATCCAGAGTATGCATTGAGGAAACACAATGAGACATGTCATGTAGTCGCGTAAATGATTTGGTCAATGCGGGGCAGTGGGAAGGGGTCCTTAGGGCAAGCCTTATTGAGGTCTTTGAAATCGACGCAGAGGCGCCAGGTTCGGTACCATGACCAGATTGGCTAGCCAGTCCGGGTGCTTGATTTCTCTAATGAACCTGGCCTCGAGTAGTTTGGCTAGCTCTTCGACCATAGCTTGTCGTTTGGGCTCGGAAAAGCGCCGCAGCGTTTTCTTGACTGGTTTGAACCCTCTTATTATGTTGAGGCTATGTTCGGCCAGTCGCCGTGGGATTCCGGGCATGTCCGAAGGATGCCAGGCAAAGATGTCCCAATTTTCGCGTAGGAATGCTCGTAGGACGGCATCGACCGTCGGATCCAGCTGATCTGTCGGGTGTACTTGAAATTTGACTATTTCGTCAGCTGGCTTGAAAGAAGTGGACTTGGGCCTGTTGTCGAAGATTGCATCGTCTTTTTCCACTGTGGAATGCAGAGTGGTTAATTCTTCGGTCGTGAGGTTTTGTTCTCGGCACGGAGTGGTATATTCGGATCGCTAGTTATAGTGATTACTCCGTTGGGCCCTGGCATTTTGAGCTTCATGTACCCGTAATGGGGTAAGGCTTGAAAGCGTGTGAAGGCGTCCTGCCCCAAAAGGACGTGGTATCCGCTATTGAAAGGGCCACGTGAAAGAGCATTTCTTCAGACCTGTAGTTATCAGGCGTGCAGAATACTACATTGAGTTTAATTTTCCCCGAGCATCGTGCTTCTCGACTGGGGATAATACCTCGAAAGGTGGTACTGCTTTGCTTCATGCGACTCTTGTCCATTTGCATTTTGTTGAGCGTTTCTTCATAGATGAGGTTCAGTCCGCTGCCGCCGTCCATGAGTACTTTGGTGAGTCAAAAGCCGTTCACAATTGGGTTTAAGACCAAGGAGGCCCGTGCTCGGACTGATTGGGCACTTGGTTCGTCGTCGGCGGTGAAAGTTATTGTCGTATCGTTCCAAGGATTTATTGCGACTACTTGGTTAACTTCGGCGAGGTCGCGAAGCGCCCTTTTTGCGCCGATTATTTGAAGAAAAGGTCTCGAAGACCGTAAAGACGTTTAGATCGTCATCACCCGAAGAGTGCTTCTCTGGGGTAGTGTTGGTGAGGATGGCCTCACTGCTCTTAGCCACCTATTGGAGTACCCAACATGCCCGAAGGCTATGCGTTGGCTCGGTACTCGGCGTAGTGTGTATCTGACAGGGCTTGTCGTGCAATTTGTCGAGGATGGTTCTATGTCCCGTCAAGGGATTGATTTTTTTGTCAATGGGCTGATGATCGGGTGCCCCGTAAGGGTGCGTCCTTTTTGCCCATCTGGTGGGCTGCTTAAAGGCAGGAGGTTCCCACCGGGCTGTCTGGCTTTCCAGGCGGTTTCCATTGCACAGTACTTTTGCACTATGTGTGCCAAATGTGCAAAGTGCAGTATGCGGCGGCGATTAAGAGCATTGAGAATTCCATCATCCGTACAGTGGCGCAAAAAACAGAAACCGCATCGTTGTCGCAACAATCTTTAATCTTGTTTTTAACAAGGAGGAACCTGACCCAGAAGTGATGGGCCGTTTCGTGAGGTTGCTGCCATACATACATTACGTCACATATGTTTGGAGGACCTGAATTACTTGGGGAATATTGCTTGTGGTGGGCGGGTGGGCTAAAATCCGAACCCTAACCCACTATGGGATCCGGAATTTGAAGAATCTCTGAGGTCACCAGTTCAGGGCCAGTAAGGTCCTGAAGACTTCCGAACTTAATGCCCGATCCTATGTTCGGAGGACATGAGGTCTCTTCTTGAGGGTGGATATCCGGCTCGCAGGGCTCGGAAATCCGAACATAGCTGGTGTTTAATTTAGGGGGAGAGGCGTTCTCAGATCGTCCCTCGACGACCACTACCACATGGGTGACCGGGGGGGGGGGGGGACTTGATTTCCCTGTGATCGGGTTTAAGCCCAATCCGGTCATAGTCTGTTGCAATCCCCGGGGCGGCAATGCGATCTAGCAGCTCGTTCAAGGACGAGACATCTGCTGGATCCATCTTTTCAGAGTGTTCGAGGCTGACATGGAGACGGTGTTTGGCGATTGTGGGGGCCGCCATTGGCTTGACAGCCGAGCGGGCGACCATGGTAAAACCGCCGAGCTAGAGGACCTGTCCTGGAGTTACGGCCCCGTCAATAATGACAAGGCGAGCCATCAATCCTTCTGGTGACGACACAGTGGAACTCTCAATGAAAGCACCAATGTTGGTGTCAAAACCGGCTGATCTCGGGTAGGGGGTCCCAAACTGTGCGTCTGAGGATCGAAGGTAACAAGGGACACAGGGAACACGATGTTTACCCAGGTTCAGGCCCTCTCAATGGAGGTAAAACCCTACTTCCTGCTTGATTGTCTTTGATGAGTAAAGGGGTTACAAGATTTGATCTACCTCGAGATCGTAATGGCTAAACCCTACTGTCTAGCCTATGTGAATTCTGATGATCCATACGGAGGGGCACAAAGGCGGTTTATATATACACCGGAGGGGCACAAAGGCGATTTACAAGTGTTCGCACATGAATACGTCACCGTGTACCTCCAACGCCAAGGGTGGTGCACCGCAACTCACGTCGAAGGAGACCCGTCCGGAAGCGCGGTACGCAGGCAGTCCGGCGGGTGCTTTTGAGGACCAGAAACTGCACACGCCCGAGACAGATCCCGTCAGGGCACGCAGTGGCTTTGGGCTTCCCTAGTTCGGCCTGACCGCCCCTAGGGCCTCGAGGTTCGCCGCCCTGCAACAAGAAGAACGAACCAAGAACGAGGAGAAGAAGAACTAGGGTTAAGGAGAAAAGATAAAAGATAAAAAGTGATAGATGAATACGAAAAAGTAGTAGATTGATTTGTTCGATTGTGTGTTGTTCAATCGGCCGTCACCCCTTAGGTATATTAGCAAAACATGCCCGTGCGTTGCAACGGGAGAAAAATAATATCACACATCCCTGACGATCATGTCCTAAGACCTCAAGAATGTTCACCTCCCTATTTCAGCACCACCGCATTTTAAAAGTAATAGCTGGCTTAGTTATATTGGGTCAGACTCTAACTGATTAATTCTTTTTTTGTGGTAAACGGTTTAATTTCTTTAAAAATTATAATAGTATTTTTATTCCTTTGAATAGTGAGGCTTATCTTTCAAGATGCTTGGATTGAATGGTGAACTTGAACATTACATTAACATTCAATTGTTTTCAGTGTGGTACACAATTAACTTTTTTGGAATGGTAAATAAATATCATAAGATTGTTTCTAGTCTATAAAAGAAACTATCAAACTACTGGATGAGATGAATTGCTGAAAAATCTAGAATTATTTGATTGAAGCTACCAGAATTGATTCATGAAGCTGCCGTATGTTAAGTTGGCAAAAGGGAATAAAAGCTTCCAGTAGGTCGGTTCACATGAAATCAAACCACATATTTGGCATGTTGTGGACGGTTTACCTCTCTTAACTAAGAAATTTATATTACCAGAAATAGTTGATTTCAGTCATCAAGGAAAAGCAAACAAAATCAACCAACTGGAACACACAAGCACGCACGTACAATACACCAAAATCGTTCCTTTAATACCTCCCTGGAATCCAGTTGATTTAATTTAAATACCCAACCCTCTCCCCGGGGATACATCTTTCCTATATATTTTTTTCTTGACAGGATCTTTCCTGCCTCTTCTCCTCGAACGGAAGCCTCTTAATTTATTCTAGCGCTTTCCTTATTCCTAGCTCAATTTCCTTCTCCAATCCTTTGCCTCGGTGTGGATTGCTTTCCTTATTATCCCCCGTCTCAATTCCTTTTCCTTCCTTATTATTTCCCTTGCCACACAAATTTCTCTCTCAAATTTGCTTCGGCATGGAAGGCTTTCCTTATTAGTATCCCCCGTCTCAAATCCTTTTCTTTCCTTATTATTTATATCGCTGCATGCTGCAATGTCGGCTGAAATCCTATATAAATTAGGAGGATGAGATATAAAGTGGCGAGGTGGGATTAATGAAAACTCTTGGCTAGCTCAGTTGGTAGCGGATTAATTACAGGACAAGGAGGTTGTGAGTTTGAATTCCTGCATTGGCAAATATATTTTATAATGTCCTTTTACCCCTTTTGTTGGCCGCCTTCGTTGGGCTAGACTCGCTATAGGACGCGGGTAGATGAACGACTTCATGGGCCGGCCTCATTGGGCTCATATCGGCCTGTGTTAGTGCGATCTTGAGGCATAAGGAGAACGCAAGCCATTAGATTAAAGTACGTACATAACCTCTACGGGCACGGACTGCGGGTTTGATTACCAGAAAGGAGACATTTCCCCGAATTAGTATCACTCGCGTATATGTTTTAAATTCAAACTGAAAGCGTAAATTCATAGAAAGAAAGCGTATTCCGACGAAGAACCTGACAAAGTCAATCCGTTCTTTATTATTAGGGATAGAGGCGGCTGGACTTCCCGTGCAAGCAAAAGGTTTGGATTCATGTAACGCCCCGTATACAACTTTCCATATTCGTAACTCCAACTCTTGCCTTTTCCGGAGATGCGATATGATTTTACCTTCGTGGTTGGGTTTTGTCTTTTGTTTTGCATTTTGTTCATGTCTTGCATCTCACCTCATAGCATCATGCGCTTTGCATCTGCATGTTTTCATAAAACTCGTAGCCGTTCCCAGTTGCCCTTTCTCTCTTTGCCTCCGTTGGTATTTTGTCAGTCCCTTGTCCTCGTTGACCTCTCTTGACCCCTCGTGTGCGTGTCCAAAACTGCTCCGAACCCGACCCGCTCTGTCGTTACCGATGGATCCGGATCATCCCCAAACATCTATTAAATATCTCCGGCTTCTTATTTGGGCTTCTCTAGCCTATTTATTCTTGACCGCCCGATTACGATCGGAGGGTCCAAAGACCCCTAACTCTATCCCATATGTATACATATAACCAGATCAAACCCTAGTCCAATCCATCCATCCCGCAGCCACCGCCACCCACATTCCCTTATTGCTCGGGAGCTTGTCCCATCGCCTCTAGTCCCTTCTTCCTTGGGATCCTCCCAGATCCCCTCCTCACCAACCCACGCACAGCCAGCCACCCAACCAGATCCACCTTCCCTTCCTCCCAAAGCACTCAACTCCTCTCGATCCATGCTCGCCTCCTCCCTGCCTTCTTCATCAACAGCCAGCAGGACTAGCCCCGTCGCCCTCTCCTTCCTTCCTCCATTTCTTCGCTCTCACTCCCTCTGATGGTGTCCCGACGTCGCCGTTTTGCAGGAGCCTGCCGCCCATGGAGCTCCTGGAGGTTCCCGTCGCCTCCGCCTCGTTCCAGGGAGGGAAGCCCTCACGCCCGCTCCCCCCGCATCCCTCGCTGCCGGCCTCTGCTTCCCCTGTATCCTCTGCTTCGATGCAGGAGGACGACGGCCTCGCTTGTGCGCACGTTCAGCGCCAGCTGGGCCGCGCCGATCCTCCGTCCCAAGGCCAAGCAGCCGGCTTGCCCTGTTCCTGCCTCCCCAGATCAACGTTGCGCCGGCGCCCTTCGGTTCCCGCACCGCCGGCGAGCATCATCAGGTCCCAGGTCGCGTGGGCATCGCCCTCGCCTTCCCTCTTCTTTCTTCTTTTCCCATTCTGCTCCATCCTCTCTGAAAAATCCCTCTCCCTCTCTTTCTTCAAGTGCACAGGAGGTGGTCCGCCCGTCGCTGCTGTTCGCAGGAGCACCAGAGCCCCGGATCCGCCGTCGTGATGCCGTCCTACCAGCTCCATCGCCCCGCCAAGTCCGCCGCCGTCGCCCAAGGCCCTCGGCTCCGCTGCCTCACCAAGTCCTGCTGCCGCCGTCTTCTTCATCGCCACGGGTGTCTTGTTGTTTCATTCTTGAGCAAGCAGAGCAGCTCGCCTGACCCTCGCTTCGCCTGCTGATCGATCCGGCTGGGTCACAGCCACCCCAGGCCCAACGCCCCTTCCGGCCTCACCTCCTCCACCGACCTGGGCCAAGGCCCGATGTGAGCAGCTCCCCTAGCCTAGTTCAGTTTCAGCCCATTCTGTTTTTTTTCTGCTGCTGCGATTTAGCATTATCCAGTGATTTACAGATTTGCAGAAAAACCCTCAAATATCATGCATATAATAACTCCACCACCGTGCATTGGTTTAAAATAATTTATATATGAAAAATGCTTAGTTTTTCATCTAGTTTCATAATCTGCTACTTTCATCCATGTTTAAAATGTTAAAAATGTTGTTTGTTTAAATTTGCTCAAATGCCATGTTAAAATGTTTTATCTCATAACTAAATAACCGTAGCTCCAATTTTAATAAACTTTATATGTAAATGGGGTGGAAAAATGCCTAGTTTAACATGGTATACTTTATTTTGCTGTTTAACAACACTAAAATATGATTTAGAGCAGAACAGTACCAAATTTGAAATATGCACATGGGGATTTTCCGTAATTGTTGTTTCTTATTTCCGGCCTCATTTAAATTTGGCTAAATAGTTAGTTTATTTATGCTTCACCCCTTGCCTTGTTTAATAAAATTTATTATTGTTGAGTACCTAAACGAGAGCGAACTAAATAACTCGAATGTGGTGTTTCGTCAATATGCAACCCGTTGCATATTGAGTTCCACTTAACTTGTAGCATTGTTTGTTGCATTTTCCCATGCCATGCCTCATTAAACCGGACATGCATCATACTTGGTTGTGCATCATGCCATGATTATGTGATGGTTGTTTACTATGTTGTTTGTTTCTTTCCGGTGTTGCTTCTTAGTTCCGGTAATGTTGCGATTGTGAGGATTCGTTCGAGTACTCCCGTTCGTTCTTCTTCATGGACTCCTTCTTCTTCCTAGCGGGATTTCAGGCAAGATGACCGTCACCTTGGATCTCATTACTATCATTGCTATGCTAGTTGCTTCGTTCTTTCGCTATGCCGCGTTACCTACCACTTGCTTATCAAGCCTCCCAAATTGCCATGATAGCACCTAACCTTTGTCACCCTTCCTAGCAAACCGTTGTCTGGCTATGTTACCGCTTTGCTCAGCCCCTCTTATAGTGTTGCTAGTTGCAGGTGAAGATGAAGATTGCTCCATGTTGGATTATGTTTATGTTGGGATATCACAATATATCTTATATTTTTAATGCATCTGTATACCTGGTAAAGGGTGGAAGGCTCGGCCTTATGCTTGGTGTTTTGTTCCACTCTTGCCGCCCTAGTTTCCGTCATATCGGTGTTATGTTCCCGGATTTTGCGTCCCTAACGCGGTTGGCTGATTTATGGGACCCCCTTGACAGTTCGCTTTGAATAAAACTCTTCCAGCAAGGCCCAACATTGGTTTTACATTTGCCTCAGCCTATTACCTTTTCCCTTGGGAGTCGCGCATCCCGAGGGTCATCTTTATTTTAGCCCCCACCCCCCCCCCCCCGGGCCAATGCTTGTCTAAGTGTTGGTCCGAACTAGAGCCCCTTGCAGCGCCTCCTCGGGGAAACTCGAGGCCTAGTTTTAGTTGTATGGACTGCTCATCCGGTCGTGGCCTGAGATGAGATACGCGCGGCTACTATCAGGGTGTCGGCACGCCGGGAGGTCTTGCTGGTCTTGTTTTAAAATTGTCGAAATGTCTTGTAAACCGGGATTCCGAGACTGATCGGGTCTTCCCGGGAGAAGGAATATCCTTCATTGATCGCGAGAGCTTATCATGGGCTAAGTTGGGACACCCCTGCAGGGTTTGAACTTTCGAAAGCCGTGCCCGCGGTTATGTGGCAGATGGGAATTTGTTAATGTCCGGTTGTAGTAAACTTGAAGTAAACTCTTCTAAAATACACCAACCGTGTGCGTAACCGTGAGTGTCTCTTTTCGGGGTTGATCAAGAGGAGAACACGGTTTCTGGGTTATGTCTGACGTAAGTAGGAGTTCAGGATCACTTCTTGATTATTACTAGTTGATGACTGCTTGCTTTGCTTCTCTCCTCGCTCTTATTTGCGGAAGTTAGCCACCATACATGCTTAGTCGCTGTTGCAACCTCACCACTTTACCCCTTCTTGACCCATTAAGCTTTGATACTCTTGATACCCATGGTAATGGGATTGCTGAGTCCTCGTGGCTCATAGATTACTACACCAACAGTTGCAGGTACAGGTTATGCGATGATCTTGACGTTAGAGCGATGTTACTTGTTCTGGAGTTCTTCTTCTGCTTCTTCTTCGATCAGGGGATAGGTTCCAGGTCGGCAGCCTGGGCTAGCAGGGTGGATATTGTTTGAGTTTCTATTTATGATTCATCCGTAGTCGGATGTTGATCTTGTATGTTGTATTGTTGTTTTCATGTGACATTGTATGTATAGGATGTATCCCCACTATTGTGTAATGTTGATGTAATGATATCCACCTTGCAAAAGCGTCTTCAAGATGCGCTTCTATCCTTGGTGGGACCTTCGAGTTCCTTTAGGATAGGGTCGCATCTTGGGCGTGACAAGTTGGTATCAGAGCCTCGACCGATCATAGGAGCCCCCTTGTTTGTTGGCCGTTGTTGAGTCTAGAAGAAAACTATTTTGAGTCTTAGGATTATATATATCGAGAGTAGGATTCTTTTACTCCTCGGTCCTTAAATCGCTCTGGTGAGGCCTCCGACGTAGATGTTTTGTCTTTCCTCTCCTCAAATTTCATGAATTTTTTAGGATCACGCGGGTATCTTGGGATCGTTCCGATATTCTTGTGACGAGAACATTGTTCTTGGTGCCTCCTGACATTTAGGGGTTGTGGCAGTGTCCCGGGGAGTTGAGCTCCGAGGTGTTGTCGTCACAATTTTATCGTTGCAGTTCTGGAATACCTGAGTTTTGCCGACATCGAAAATCTCTTTTATGCAGTTGTTGGTGAGATAACCTCGACGCCACCCAGTACTGGGGAGTTCGGGAGTATTGCCATAGCTTGTATAACGGATGCTTTTCGAAGGTTGAGGTACACGATTTCCGGAGTTTTCTTGGTTATGTGTTGAAGGATGGATACAGCTGGATCTAGGTATTGTTAGTTTGGGTGATATATTTTGTGTCCCCTGTATCCCCAACACCAGATTGCATAACCAGAAAGTTTCGGGAGTTTATAGGTGGGAATTCAAGTAGCTCCTAGAATATATTTCTAACAGATGCATGATATGGGTTTGGGTAAATCTCTATCATATGTATTTGTTCTGGCTTATTCTGCAAGCCAAATCCTTTGTTTTTTTTATTTGTGGTATTCGAGTTGCTTCGAAGTCAAATGTTGAATCCATACCTTTCCTAAACGGTGTTCTCATATTGCTATGTGGATACTAATCCTTCTTGATCATCGAGGTCGTCATGTTAATTCTTTTCCCAACTGGCGTGCTTCTCTTCAAATGGATCCGATCATTTCAACATTTGCAAGATCAATTCTAAGTTTTCTCAACGGTGTTTATTTCATCCGTCCCAAGTTGTCTTTGTTTTCCCGCACTCCCACCCCTTTTTCTTCAAGGACTCAGATTTCTTAATCATGTATCCTTTTTTATTTGAGAGAAGTCTCTTCATTCTTTTCTTTCGATGTTCTTATCCGGTGATTTCACATGAAGATGCTCAACAGTTTCAACTTCATCATCCTTCGTTGTTGTTTCTTCTCCGGCGGATCCAATTTCAAGCTTTCGGTGTTGATCATATTCCTTTCCTCGTTTCAAATGTTTTTGCATGCCGGTGTACCTCTTAGTTGTTCACCTCTCTCTATTCTTATCCGGAGTGTTGAAGATATCTTGGAAGATTCGTGTTTCCATTCTCAATTCGTTCAAGTTATTTTGAGGTTGTTATCTCATTCAAGTCATTTAATTCAACCGGTGCAACCTCTCTTTAAAATCCTTCAACGATGTTTCTTTCAAGTGGGCCCTAACCCACAGGTATTTTTCCAGAATCTTTCCTGACTCTTCTAATTTTCCCGAAACTATTCTCAAATTCATTTCAAAGTTTGACGTAAGAATGAATTTTCATCAGTCACATGCCTTCTCCTAGGCCGTTTTCAAATTCTTTTCATCTCTGGCTCAACGTTTCCTCTTTTAATCCTTCCGGAGTTTCTCAACAATTTGGTGGTGTTTCTCCTCGTCATTCTCAGCATGTGAAGACCGAAGAAGAGTTCCTCTTAAATCCTTACTTGTTCTTCCAAAGATGAGTAGTTCAAGTTTGATGCCATCCTCTCATAATTGTTTTTGATTGTGAGAATTCTTTTCACCCATCCGGAGCATTTCATGAGTTGTTTCCATTTCTTTCCTCCGAAGGCCATCATGTCATAATCCTTCATTCTCAGCGTGTAGCTCTCGTTCTCCAAATCATACCGGTGAATCGTTCAAATATCCTCTAATCAGTTCATGATCTCTTCATTCTCTTGTATCTAAATCCCCTCAAGTATCTTCATTCGTTTTCCAATTCTTCCCGGTGAATTGTGGCTTTGCTACTTTCATTTTCAATTTTACGGTGGTTCGTTCAAGATTCCTCTTCCTTTATTACCGTATCATTTCATTCGTCCTTTCCAATCCTCTTGGTGATTGTCGAAGACTTCTTCAAGTTGGCGCTATATCTCTCGTCAATCCTTGCAAAAGAATAAGAAGTGTGCCAAATTCGTTGCTTGTCATCAATTTAAATTGTTGAAGGGTACGCGCAACATAATTCTTGTTCTTGTTTCATCCAAGTGATTAATCCTTTCCTTCAGAGTTTGTTCATGAGGAATAAATTATCGGTTCTAAGATGTTCATCTTTTCTTTCTGGAGTTCCAAGTTCTCTCGGTTATATAATCGCGAAGCTCCATCTAAATCATTGCAAGGCTTCACCCTGTGTTTTCAACTTCTATTTCTTTTTATCATCCTTTTATTACCGGAGTTCTTCATGGAGGCTCTACATGATGGTTCATCAAGGATTCTTTTCATTCTTCAATTGTTCTTCAAGATTTCTCTCGAAGTTATGATCCGCCAAGCTATACTCTAAAATAAACATGGTGTTCAACACATGTTTTGTTTTGAGGAGCTCAAGTATTCTTCATCTTGCATTCCAAAGTGCAATTCTTCCTACCTTATCTTTTGAGGTTGTGTTATGTCACTCTTGACAATTCTCTTCACGTTTCATGATTCATATGTTGTCAAGAATGAAGTATTTTAAATCCATCATTTTCTCTTCGTTCAAGAGATCTTTTCAACCAATCAATCTTTTTGTTGGAGTTATATTGGGTTATATTTCACCTACAGCCTTCCCTATGGAATGTTTCTATTATGGTGTTTATCAATGATCCAAGTTATCTCTCTATCATCATGGTGGAAGAAGTTTTTCATCTCTTCGGTGCTCTCAATCAAATCAATGGTTTCCATTTGTGGCCGGTTTTCACCTCATAGTCTTGAGATGTTTTCCATAAGCCCACTACAAGCTTATTCGTTTCGTTGTAGGTTTTCCAACAACTCTATTATAACCTTCTTGGAAGGGTGCTTTCCAAGCTCATTTGTGGTAGAAGTTGGCATTTTCTCCTACATTCTGTTATTCCAATGATCTATCTTCTACTCTTTCTTCCGGAGGCATTTTGATGTTGCTCTTTTCACTCATCATCTCGAATTGTGAGGATTGTGATCTTTTCTTGCTTATCCATTTAACCGGAGTGTTGTATCAACTCTTCAATATCTTTTCATCTCATCAAGTTTTCTTCTCTTTTCTACCGGAGTGCTGTCCAGATTCTGTCATTGTTGTTCCTTCACTATCTCATTATACCGAGGTGGTCATATTCTTTTCGTTCGTGAAGCTCTTATTTCCATGTCTTTCATCCTTCAAGTTCTCGTAATGCTCCTTGTTCCTCTTTTCTAACGAATTGTTTGCAATCTTGCTCATCTCTGTTTTACACTTTCTTTTAAATTGCTCAACCTCTCAAGGTTCATGGTTTCACTCATTTGTCGAAGAAGCAACTTAGTTTTACCTATTCTCTTCCTCTTCTATTTCTCTCCGGTGCCATCCTAGATCTCGGGACGAGATCCTCTCGTAGTGGTGGAGTGTTGTAACGCCCCGGATACAACTTTCCATATTCGTAACTCCAACTCTTGCCTTTTCCGGAGATGCGATATGATTTTACCGTCGCCCTCTCCTTCCTTCCAACATTTCTTCACTCTCACTACCTCTGATGGTGTCCCGACGTCGCCGTTTTGCAGGAGCCTGCCGCCCATGGAGCTCCTGGAGGTTCCCGTCGCCTCCGCCTCGTTCCAGGGAGGGAAGCCCTCACGCCCGCTCCCCCCGCATCCCTTGCTGCCGGCCTCTGCTTCCCCTGTATCTTCTGCTTCGACGCAGGAGGACGACGGCCTCGCTCATGCGCACCTTCAGCGCCAGCAAGGCCGCGCTGATCCACCGTCCCAAGGCCAAGCAGCCGGCTTGCCCTGTTCCTGCCTCCCCAGATCAACGTTGCGCCGGTGCCCTTCGGTTCCCGCACCGCCGGCGAGCATCATCAGGCCCCACGTCGCGTGGCCATCGCCCTCGCCTTCCCTCTTCTTTCTTCTTTTCCCGTTCTGCTCCATCCTCTCTGAGAATCCCTCTCCCTCTCTTTTTTCAAGTGCACAGGAGGTGCTCCGCCCGTCGCTGCTGTTCGCAGGAGCACCGGAGCCCCGGATCCGCCGTGGTGCTGCAGTCCTGCCAGCTCCATCGCCCCGCCAAGTCCGCCGCCGTCGCCCAAGGCCCTCGGCTCCGCCGCCTCGCCAAGTCCCGCTGCTGCCGTCTTCTACATCGCCATGGGTGTGCTGCTGTTTCTGTTCTTCAGAATGAGCAGAGCAGCTCGCCCGACCCCTCGCTCGCCCGTTGACCGATCCGGCTGGGTCACAGCCACCTCAGGCCCAGCGCCCCTTCCGGCCTCACCTCCTCGACCAACCTGGGCCAAGGCCCGATGTGAGCAGTGTTGGGGAACGTAGTAATTTAAAAAAATTCCTACGCACACGCAAGATCATGGTGATGGCGTAGCAACGAGAGGGGAGAGTATTGTCCACGTACCCTCGTAGACCGTAAGCGGAAGCGTTATAACAACGCGGTTGATGTAGTCGTACGTCTTCACGATCAGACCGATCCAAGCACCGAACGCACGGCACCTCCGAGTTCAGCACACGTTCAGCTCGATGACGATCCCCGGACTCCGATCCAGCAAAGTGTCAGGGATGAGTTCCGTCAGCACGACGGCGTGGTGACGATGATGATGCTCTACCGGTGCAGGGCTTCGCCTAACTCCGCGACGATATGACCGAGGTGGAATATGGTGGAGGTGGGCACCGCACACGGCTTAGAGATCCAAGGGATCAATTGTTGTCCCTTTGGTGCTAGCCCAGCCCCTCTATTTATATGTTGAGCCCCGGGGTCGAAACTTGGAGCAAAAGCCTCCTCAAAGTCGGTTTTGCCCGAAAGGCAAGAGTCCCACTCGGACTCCAGGACCAAACGCCACAATCCTTGGCGTCTGGCCCAGATGCCATGGGCCTCGGCGTCGCCCAGGCCGACGCCAGGTCTCGGCGTTTGGCCCCCGGCCTCCATAAAACTCCTTTTGCACCGACCTAAAGCCTCATGGGCTTGACCCTTGGCCTAAACATATCATCCAATATATGAATCTTTACGTCTCGACCATTTCGAGACTACTCGTCATGTCCCCGATCTCATCAGGGACTCCGAACTCCTTCGGTACATCAAAACATGTAAACTCATAATATAACTGTCATTGAAACCTTAAGCGTGAGGACCCTACGGGTTCGAGAACTATGTAGACATGACCGAGAACTATTCTTGGTCAATAACCAATAGCGGAACCTGGATGCCCATATTGGTTCCTACATATTCTACGAAGATCTTTATCGGTCAAACCGCATAACGACATACGTTGTTCCCTTTGTCATCGGTATGTTACTTGCCCGAGATTCGATCGTCGGTATCCAATACCTAGTTCAATCTCGTTACCGGCAAGTCTCTTTACTCGTTCCGTAATACATCATCTCGCAACTAACTTATTAGTTGCAATGCTTGCAAGGCTTATATGATGTGTATTACCGAGAAGGCCCAGAGATACCTCTCCGACAATCAGAGTGACAAAACCTAATCTCGAAATACGCCAACCCAACATATACCTTTGGATACACCTGTAGTACTCCTTTATAATCACCAAGTTACGTTGTGACGTTTGGTAGTACCCAAAGTGTTCCTCCGGTAAACGGGAGTTGCATAATCTCATAGTTACCGGAACATGTATAAGTCATGAAGAAAGCAATAGCAATATACTAAACGATCAAGTGCTAGGCTAACGGAATGGGTCAAGTCAATCACATCATTCTTCTAATGATGTGATCCCGTTAATCAAATGACAACACATGTCTATGGTTAGGAAACATAACCATCTTTGATTAATGAGCTAGTCAAGTAGAGGCATACTAGTGACATTAAGTTTGTCTATGTATTCACACATGTATTATGTTTCCGGTTAATACAATTCTAGCATGAATAATAAACATTTATCATGAAATAAGGAAATAAATAATAACTTTATTATTGCCTCTAGGGCATATTTCCTTCAGTCTCCCACTTGCACTAGAGTTAATAATCTAGTTCACATCATCATGTGATTCAACACTAATATTCACATCTGTATGTGATTAACACTCATAATTCACATCGTCATGTGATCAACACCCAAAGGGTTTACTAGAGTCAATAATCTAGTTCACATTGCTATGTGATTAACACCCAAAGAGTACTAAGGTATGATCATGTTTTGCTCGTGAGAGAAGCTTAGTCAACGGGTCTGTCACATTCAGAGCCGTATGTATTTTCTAAATATTCTATGTCTACAATGCTCTGCACGGAGCTACTCTAGATAATTGCTCCCACTTTCAATATGTATCCAGATTGAGACTTAGAGTCATCTGGATCAGTGTAAAAAGCTTGCATCGATGTAACTCTTTACGACGGGCTCTTTTATCACCTCCATAATCGAGAAATATTTCCTTATTCCACTAAGGATAATTTTGACCAATGTCCAGTGATCTACTCCTAGATCACTATTGTACTCCCTTGCCAAATTCAGAGCAAGGTATACAATAGGTCTGGTACATAGCATAGAATACTTTATAGAACCTATGACTGAGGCATAGGGAATGACTTTCATTCTCTTTTCTATTTTCTGCCATGGTCGAGATTTGAGTCTTACTCAATTTCATACCTTTGCAACACAGGCAAGAACTTTTCTTTGACTGTTCCATTTTGAACTACTTCAAAATCTTGACAAGGTATGTACTTATTGAAAAACTTATCAAGCGTCTTGATCTATCTCAATAGATCTTGATGCTCAATATGTAAGTAGCTTTACCGAGGTCTTTCTTTTAAAGAACTCCTTTCAAATACTCCTTTATGCTTTCGGAAAAATTATACATCATTTCGATCAATATGTTACTCACATATATTTATCAAAAGGCGGTAGTGCTCTCACTCACTTTATTGTAAATACAGGCTTCACCGCAAGTCTCAGATAAAACTATATGCTTTGATCAACTTATCAAAGCGTGTATTCCATCTCTAAGATGCTTGCACCATCCACGATGGATCATTGGAGCTTGCACATTTTGTTAGCATCTTTACGATTGACAAAACCTTCTGGTTGCATCATATGCAACTCTTCTTTAATAAATCCATTAAGGAATGCAGTTTTTGACATCTATTTGCCAGATTTCATAAAATGTGGCAATTGCTAACATGATTCGGACAGACTTAAGCATCGTTACGAGTGAGAAAATCTCATCGTATTCAACAACTTGAACTTGTCGAAAACCTTTTGCAACAAGTCGAGCTTTGTAGATAGTAACACTACTATCAGTGTCCGTCTTCCTCTTGAAGATCCATTTATTTAACTTGACTTGCTGATCATCGAGCAGATCAACCAAAGTCCACACTTTGTTCTTATATATGGATCCTATCTCAGTTTTTATGGCCTCAAGCCATTTCGCAGAATCTGGGCTCATCATCGCTTCCTCATAGTTTATAGGTTCATCATGGTCTAGTAACATGACTTCTTGAATAGGATTACCGTACCACATTGGTGCGGATCTTATTTTGGAAGACCTACGAGGTTCGGTAGTAACTTGATCTGAAGCTTCATGATCATCATCATTAGCTTCCTCACTGATTGGTGCAAGAATCACAGGAACTGATTTCTGTGATGAATTACTTTCCAATTCGGGAGAAGGTACAATTACCTTATCAAGCTCTACTTTCCTCCCACTCACTTCTTTCGAGAGAAACTTCTTCTCTAGAAAGGATCCATCTTAGCAACTAACAACTTGCCTTCGGATCTGTGATAGAAGGTGTACCCAATAGTTACCTTTGGGTATTCTATGAAGACGCACTTTTCCAATTTGGGTTCGAGCTTATCAGGTTGAAACCTTTTCATATAAGCATCGCAACTCCAAACTTTAAGAAACGACAACTTTGGTTTCTTGCTAAACCACAGTTCATATAGTGTCGTCTCAACGGATTTAGATGGTGCCCTATTTAACGTGAATGCAGCTGTCTCTAATGCATGATCCCAAAACAATATTGGTAAATCGGTAAGAAACATCATAGATTGTACTATATCCAATAAAGTACGGTTATGACATTCGGACACACAATTATGATGTGGTGTTCCAGGTGGCATGAATTTGTGAAACTATTCCACATTATTTTAATTGAAGACCAAACTCGTAACTTAAATATTTGTCTCCGCGATCAGATCGTAGAAACCTTATTTTCTTGTCACGATGATTTTCCACTTCACTCTGAAATTCTTTGAACTTTTCAAATATTTCAGACTTATGTTTCATCAAGTAGATATACCCATATCTGCTCAAATCATCTGTGAAGGTCAGAAAATAATGATACCCGCCGCGAGCCTCAACACTCATCGGATCGCATACATCAGTATGTATTATTTCCAAAAAGTTTGTTGCTCATTCCATTGTTCTGAAGAACGGAGTTTTAGTCATCTCGCCCAAAGGCACGGTTCGCAAGCATCAAATGATTCATAACCAAGTGATTCCGAAAATCCATCTTTATGGAGTTTCTTCATGAGCTTTACACCGATATGACCCAAATGGCAGTGCCATAAATAAGTTGCACTATCATTATTAACTTTGCATCTTTTGGCATCAATATGATGAATATGTGTATCACTACGATCGAGATCCAACAAACTATTTTTATTGGGTGTATGACCATCGAAGGTCTTATTCATGTAAACAGAATAACAATTATTCTCTCACTTTAAATGAATAACCGTATCGCAATAAACATGATCGAATCATATTCATGCTTAACGCAAACACCAAATAACATTTATTTAGGTTCAACACTAATCCCGAAAGTATAGGGAGTGTGCGATGATGATCATATCAATCTTGAAACTACTTTCAACACACATCGTCACTTCACCCTTAACTAGTTTCTGTTTATTCTGCAACTCCCGTTTCGAGTTACTACTCTTAGCAACTGAACCAGTTCCAAGTACCGAGGGGTTGCTATAAACACTAGTAAAGTACACATCAATAACATGTATATCAAATATACCTTTGTTCACCTTGCCATCCTTCTTATCCACCAAATACTTGGGGTAGTTCTGCTTCCAGTGACCAGTCCCTTTGCAGTAGAAGCACTTAGTCTCAGGCTTAGGTCCAGACTTGGGCTTCTTCACTTGAGCAGCAACTTGCTTGCCGTTCTTCTTGAAGTTCCCTTCTATCACTTTGCCCTTTTCTTGAAACTATTGGTCTTGTTAACCATCAACACTTGATGTTCTTTCTTGATTTCTACCTTCATCGATTTCATCATCATGAAAAACTCGTGTCGGTGTACTAGAGCAGGGGTACCCTAGTATCCCGAACTTGTGCACGGGCAGTTGCAGCACCCCGCGGCAAGGCTTGTCGGGTGACCGCCAAGATCCTCCATGGTTCCTTTGGAGCCATTCAAGAACAAAGTATTCAAGCCAAGGAGACAAGGCCCCGGCAAGAGGAGCTTGCCGGGAAGGTCCGTGGTTCCTTTGGAGCCATTCAAGAACAAAGTATTCAAGCCGAGGAGACAAGGCCCCGGCAAGAGGAGCTTGCCGGGAAGGCCAACCAAGGCATCTCGAGGAACTTGCCGCGACGCGCCACGCGTCCCGGCGAGGCCCGGCGAGCGACAAGCTTCCGGACGCGACAAGACAACGACCGCGGCAAGGCGCTTGCCGCGGCAAGCTACCACTCTGTACCCGCGCTCCAGCACATCCACCAACGTGTCGCCTTGGGACCTTTCCAGGCGCACGTGGCAAGAGGTTGTGCGGCCAGCGGTGCGCGGTGGCAAGCGACGATGACAAGATTGCCATCGTGGCAAGCGGTGGCGTCCCTAACGGCCCCTTTTTGCACTATTTGGGCGACGTAGACGGGCATTTAATGCCTTTGTCCCCTACCGTCAGGGTTAGGTATGATACACTGTGCAGGTAGTTCTACCGACCGCAATTCCTTTTCCATTTTTACCCTTGTCTACGTTGCCACCTGTCGGAGACCCCTTTAGCATATAAAAGGAGGCCCATGTGCAACGTAGGGGGGGTTCGAAGGCAGAAAAACACTCACGCTCGGTCTCGTTAGCAGCTAGTGTTTACTGTAACACTCATCGCTCCCGAGCAAGAACTCAATACACTCAGACATGCAGCAGTAGGAGTATTATCTCTCCGGAGAGCTCCGAAGCTGGGTAAACTGCTCGTGTGCTTTGCCTCGATCCGCTCTTCGTGCGATCTCCGCCCCCCGCCGAACCGAAAGGGGCTCGGTCCGCCGGTCCCATAGGTGCTCGTGGATCAGTTTCCCCGACATCTTTGGCGCGCCAGGTAGGGGGGCGTCGAGGTTGTGTGAAGCTGATCCGACGTTCACACGAGCTAGATCTCCATCTTCTTCATCGACATGCCACCGAAGAAGAAGACTTCGGCGGCAGCTGTTCCGTCCACGTCGATCCCACCACCACCGGAGCAAATGGGTGGTGGGGTAGACGCCGGCGGAAGAACGGGCATCGACGAGGGAGCCCACGGTGCTGCCAGGTCCAAGGACAAGGCTGCGCAGACCTCGGCGTCCGTACATGCACCGCGCCCACCTCAGGAGGCGCAAGACCGACAGCGTCATGGTATTCACAGTGCCATACATTCGTTGGACCAAGATCGAGCTGGTGGATCTCGGGGTGTTCAAGACCAGCATGCACGCCAACATGCTGGCACGAGCGAGACACGGTCGCCTGGACGGGATACTGCTCCTTCTAACATAGTTAGAAGTCCGAGCATATCCCGCTCCTCGAGCCGTTCGCCACTGCCACCCACCACTCCAGCAGAAGCTTTGGCGCGAGCTCAACTGCTCCTGGATTACCCTCCAAAGGCAGACAAGATCGATGAATGGAGGGCCACCATTCAGAGTCTCATCGGCTTCACCAACGGCAACACTCCGCGGCAGCCGAATACATCACTGCCGCGGCAAGACTGCCAGGCACGAGCCGATGGTGACGAAACCGGTGGGGGTGCAACCACCATGCACTCTCCACCCCGAAGGCCAAGATCGCCGACTAGCCGGATCCACCTCGACAGCGACTCCACCGCATCATCAGATCCATGAGCTCATCGCGATCAGCGCCAAGTTCTTCACGAACGACAGCAAGAAGACGCTCGTACTCGCATCGAGCGCCGAAGAAAAGCGCGGCGTCAATCGGACCAGCGCGTTGGGCCCCCTGTCGACATGCATGCACCAGGGGAACCAGGCGACTTGCCGTACGCGGTAGGTTGACCTGCGTTCACTCGTGAGCTGCGGCAAGTCCAGTGGCCCAACACGAAGAATTTCAAGCCAGACGTACCAGAGAAGTACGACGGCAAGTCACATCCGTCGGAGTTCCTCAACATCTACACCATCGCGGTGCAAGCTGCCGGGGGGCGGGACGACAAGATCCTGGCCAACTACTTCCCGCTGGTGCTCAAACCCAATGTCAGATCCTGGCTCATGCACTTGCCGGACAACTCCATATCCTCCTGGGCAGACCTATGCCATCAGTTTGTTGGCGCTTTACAGCGACCACAAGCCTCATGGCCAAGAGAGCGACCTTCATCTGCCGCCTGTAAGGAAGGAGAGCCCTTGCACAAGTACATTCAGAGATTCAGCCGATACAAAGACAACATCCCAGATGTCCACCCCGCATGGTAATCAGCGCGCTCCATCGAGCGTCGCGAAACCGCAGGATGCGGAGGAGATGGCGATGTGCAAAATCGAGACGCGATGAGCTATATGCCCTGGCCGACAAGTGTGCACGTCTTTGAGGAAGAGAGGAAACTCCCCGGAGAAAATACTGAAGCAGGAGGATCTGATAGTGAGGAGGCTGCCCCGGCAAAGAAAAACCGGCGGCGGAACAACAGGAAGAAGAAAGGCAAAGATGTGCTAGTCGTTGAGCAGACCGGCAACGGAGGTGGCGCCAAGAAAGCCAAAGCTGGTAGCTCGGCGAGGGATTGCCGCAGCATCAACTACCGAGCTGTGGCGGTCACGACAAGCGGGGACGGCACCAACAAGCAAGATCTGCAAGATCCACCGCACTAAGGGCCATGACCTCCGAGCTGCAAGAAGGTCGAGCAGCTTGTCGAGCAGCGAAGGCTGAATATGAGCGACGCGACAAGGAGAAGGCCCAGAAGGTGCTGGAGGAGCGGCAAGAAACGCCTGCCGAGGAGGACGCCTTGTGGCAAGGCCAAGCAGCGGCAAGGAGATGACCTCCCGTGGCGCGACAAGGATGAAGATGAAGACGACGATGAGGATATGGATGATGACGAGACCGATGAGCAGGAGTTCCAGAAAGCCACAGAGGTCTTGTGCATTGACGGCGGTGCTTCTCTGCATACTTCACGCCGCCAGCTCAAGCAGTGGGTGCGGGAAGTCAATGCAGCAGAACCATCCATCGAGTCCCGCAAGCCTCTGAAATGGTCCAGCACGCCTATCATCTTTGATATTGAGGACCACCCTGATCGCATAACTGCGGTCGGGTGTTTGCCCATGTTGGTTTCACCAACTATCCGCAACCTCAAGGTCACTAAGATGCTAGTTGACGGCGGGGCCAGCTTGAACCTGATCTCCTCCGTGGTACTCCAGAAACTCCAGATCCCTGATGGCGAGCTCGAAGAGACCGGCACATTTCAAGGAATCAATCCGGGAAGGAGTAAGCCGAAGGGAAAGATCACGTTGCCAGTGACATTTGGCAGCGAGTTGAACTTCAGGACTGAGAGGGTCACTTTTGACGTTGCTGACTTTCCATTGCCTTACAATGGGATACTCGGCCGTCCAAAGACTCGCCAAATTCATGGCAGCCTCTCACTATGCATACAACATGCTGAAGATGCCAGCCCGATAAGTGTCATCTCTGTCCCGGCAACAAGAAGGATGCTCTTATCTGCGCCGACAAGATCTACCGGAAGCAGCAGCAGAACGGATCACAAGTCACTTGCCGCTGAAGCTCCCGGGCGAAGAAGAAGACCAAGTCCGGCAAGAGTTCTGATGCCCACTCCGGCAAGCGCACCTCTTCGGAGTGCTGCGCTACCATCGAGGACGCACCATCGAGCTCCACCGGCAAGTGTAAGAAGACAATGGCAGCTCCACCAGAGACCAAGAAGGTGTCCGCCAAGGAGGATGGCACTGGTGGTACCTTTACCATCAGTGCCACTCTCGACCCTAAATAGGAAAGCGCGCTCGTTGCTTTCCTGCAGGCGAACATCAACGTATTTGCGTGGCAACCGTCTGACATCCCCGGTGTTCCCAGGAAAGTAATCGAGCACCATCTTGTCGTCTGTCCTCATGCACGGCCCGTCAAGCGTAAAGTCGAAGCGTGCGGTGGGCGCCAAGAATTCATCGCAGAAGAAATCAAGAAATTGGAAGCAGCAGGCCTTGTCGAGGAGTGCTCCATCCACGTGGTTATTAACCTCGTAGTCGTATGCGCAAGGCAAACGGGAAATGGAGGCTTTGTATCGACTTTACCGATGTCAATAAAGCTTGTCCCAAAGACCCATTTCCTTGCCGCGATCGACCAGATTGTTGACTCCACGGCCGGATGTGACTTGCTTTCATTTCTTGATGCATACTCAGGATACCATCAGATCTTCATGGCAGAAGAGGATGAGGAGAAGACCGCATTCATCACCCCATGCGGCACATACTGTTTCGTACGGATGCCTTTCGGTTTAAAGAATGTTGGTTCAACATTTGCAAGGGTAGTCCATGACGCTTTTGAGCCGCAAATACACAGAAATGTGGAAGCCTACATGGATGACATAGTGGTCAAGAGCAAGGACAAGGCGACTCTGATTCAAGATTTAAACGAAACCTTTGCAAATCTGCGCAAGATCAACCTCAAGCTCAACCCCGAGAAGTGTGTGTTTGGAGTCCCCTCCGGCAAGCTTCTCGGGTTCTTCGTGTCTCAGCGGGGAATTGAAGCCAATCCCGACAAAATCAAGGCCATTGAGCAGATTGAAGCACCAAAGCGCGTCAAGGATGTACGAAGACTTGCGGTTATGTAGCTGCTCTCAAGAGGTTTATCTATAGGTTCTGTTGAGCGCCTGCCATTTTTCAAAATATTGAAAAAGGCAGGTCCAATGAAATGGACTCCGGAAGCGGAGGCTGCACTGCAGGACTTAAAGAGATACCTGTCCTCCACTCCAACACTTGTCGCACCTAAGCCACAAGAGAAGTTGTTGCTATATATAGCGGCAACCAATCAAGTGGTTAGTGCTACGTTAGTAGCGGAGAGGAGGCGGATGATGAGCCGGCAACCATGGCAGATGCATCCAGCGACAAGCGAGAGGACTTCACCGCAAGCTCTGGTCCCGATAAAGATGGATCTCGCAGCGCGTGAGAAGATGCAGAAAAGAATGGTGCAGCGCCCAGTTTATTTTGTCAGTTCCCTTCTGCAGGGGGCTAGGTCAAGGTACTCTGGTGTGCAGAAATTGCTTTTCGGCCTTCTCATGGCCTCTAGAAAGCTGCGCCATTACTTCCAAGCACATGAGATCACAGTCGTCACTCGTTTTCCGCTGAAGAGGATACTGCAAAATCCGGAAGCAACAGGCAGGATTGTCGAGTGGGCACTGGAACTGTCAAGCTTTGGCCTCAAGTTTGAGAGCACTTCAACTATCCAAAGCAGAGCATTGGCGGAGTTCATAGCAGAATGGACACCAACACAAGATGAAGAAATTCCGTAAACGAGCATCCCGTCAAGGAAGCAAGCAAAGAGTGGCTGTTGTACTTTGATGGTGCCTTCTCGCTGCAAAGGCGCCGGTCTTGGCGTGCTACTTGTTGCACCCACCGGAGAGCACCTCAAGTACGTAGTCCAGATGCACTTTCCCAAGGAGCAAGCAACGAACAATACCGCAGAGTATGAAGGTTTGCTTGCCGGTCTCAGGATCGCAGCAGACCTTGGGATCAAGAAGCTCATTGTCAGGGGTGACTCACAGCTTGTCGTCCGCCAAGTGAACAAGAATTATCAGAGTCTATTGATGGAAGCTTACGTTGATGAAGTGAGAAAGCTAGAAGAGCACTTTGACGGCCTACAGATGGAACATGTTCCAAGAGCTCAGAACGACATTGCCGATGGCCTGTCGAAGTGCGCCGCACTTAAGTTACCTGTGGAACCAGGGATCTTTGTGCTCAAACTGACTCAACCGTCTGTAACACCATCAACTGGACAGAGCAAGAAGAGGAAGTTGATTTCTAGTGACTATTTTCTGGCAGAGCTCCCCGAAGCAGCCGCCAAGAAGGTCCTCAAGATCAACACCAAGGGTGCTGAGGAGCAGTCTGCTCCGGCAAGCCCTAGGGTTTGTTCCATTGAAGCAGACGCTCCCGACAATTTTTGCTCCAGCAAGCTTGCCGGGGAACGTCAAGCTCCGGCTGAGCCGCAGGTTCCAGCCGTAGAAGCGGATGTTCCCGCAGCAGCGGATGTGCCGTTAGTCCTTGTTGTCGAGCCGCAAGCTCCAGCATGGGCACAGCAGATTGTCCGTTTCCTTTAGACAGGAGAACTTCCCGAAGAGCAAGAAGAAGCGGAAAGAGTAGCCCGGCAGTCAAGTATATACCAGTTTGTCGACAGCACACTTTACAGAAGAAGACTCAACGGCGTGAAATTGAAGTGTATTCACCGGGAAGACGGACAAGAGATGTTGGCAGAGATACATGGAGGCATATGTGGTCACCACATTGGCGCAAGAGCACTTGCTGGCAAAGCGTTCCGGCAAGGATTCTTTTAGCCGACAGCCCTCCAAGATGCAGCTGCACAAGTAACCAAGTGTGAAGCATGCCAGTTCCATTCCAAGCAGATACACCAGCCAGCTCAAGCTCTCCAGACGATCCCTTTATCCTGGCCATTTTTGGTGCGGGGCTCGACATCCTCGGCCCCTTTCCCGAAGCTGTCGGGGCTTTGAGTACTTGTACGCTATGATCGACAAGTTCACAAAGTGGCCGAAGTGGAAGTAGTGAGAAAGGTGACAAGACAACAAGAATCAAGTTCTTCAGTCGATTGTTTGCCGCCGGGATCCCTAACAGGATCATCACCGACAACGGCACGCAATTCACGAGCCGCACCTTCATGCAGTACGTCCAAGATCTTGGCGCCAAGGTCTGCTTCGCTTCTGTTGCTCATCCGAGAAGTAACGGTCAAGCGGAGAGGGCGAATCTGAAGTGCTGCGGGTCAAGACCAGGACTTTCGACAGGCTGCACAAGTGCGGAAAGAACTGGATTGAGGAGCTGCCGGTGGTTCTTTGGTCGATCAGGACGACGCCAAATCGAGCCACTGGCCAGAGACCTTTCGCTCTAGTCTATGGAGCAGAGGCAGTTCTCCCCACGGAACTCGTATATGGGTCACCTCGAGTGCTCGCTTATGATGAGCTTGAGCAAGAGCAGTTGCGACAAGATGACGCGCTGCTCCTTGAGGGGACCGTCTTGAGGCATTGTGACGAGCTGCTCGATACCAGCAAGCTTTGCGCCGCACCATAGCCGCAGTTAATGCCGAAGTCTCGAGGAAGGCGACCTTGTTCTTGGTAGCGCTCAGTCCGCCAAGAATTCCAACAAGTTGACGCTTGAAGTGGGAAGGCCCTTACCGGGTGAAACGAGTCACTAGACCTGGCGCTGTCCGCTTTGAGACCGAAGATGGCATTCCGTGAGCAACTCCTGGAACATTGAGCATCTTCGTAAGTTTTACCCAGAGGCGCGGTTGCGGAACCTGTTCAGCAACCACCTTTTGTACAAGTCTTGCCGATGTTGCATGTAATCCTTTGTACGAAGCCGGGCGCAGACCCCGTGCATAAGTAAAGCTCATGTGCTCCGCACATCTTGTCAATTTCATGCTTTCTACTTTTTATTTTGCATGCGTTATCTGACACTTTGTGCAGCGCCTACCCCGGTAAGCAATAACGAGCCATAAGGCTCCATATCTTTATTTTCTCTTCTTTCTCTTTCTCAAAGAAAGGAAGGTTCCCTCGCCCACAAGTTTGCCGGGGGGAAAGGAGAAGATAATGGTGTGGACCAAGCATCGTTCGAGGAAGTTTCGCCTTACCGGGAAGCAAACGACAGAAAAGCTAAGTTGCTAAAGTTTGAGCAATCAGTTTTAAAATTTTTAAGTTATCTTCCTCGAACGACCGTGCTTTGTATGGAAAACCTGTGCGCGGAGGAACCAACTCGTAGCTAGTTGCGCCCTTACTTTGTTTTGAGTCCGCTCAACAACTTAAGTGAGCTGCGACTAGTTGCGACAAGGTTTCTTATCGGTAGTGGCACCGCCAGCAGGCTGCTGACGTCCCGCACTCAGCGCTCGCGGCTAAGGTGCCTGCGCCGACAAGTTCCCTAAAAGCGTAGGACAAAAACATACAAAGGAAGGAATCAAGTAAAGGAAATAACATAGCAAACGCTACCCGAAATAGAGTCATATTGCAAGATAGCTTGTCGCAGCTCTAACAGATTGTTCTCATAACATGACCAGCAGCGACCAGAAAAAGAGAAAACGGGCGGCCTAATCTACGCGATCGCCCTCAACCCTCTTGATCCCGCTCACCTTGTCCACAATGGGTGCGACAAGGGTCTTGAGCGCTTCCAGATCAGCATCCGGCGGCAAGGTCCTGAGGACGTTGGTGAGGTTGAGGCCTGGGTTGCGGAAGGCCACCTTCACCAGCACCTTTTGAAGAGCTCCCACGCAGATCTGGCGCGACTCGTCGGCCAGCTGCTTTGGGATCTTCTCCGGGAGTCGCTGGAGGGCGCCGCCACGCCTTTGAAGAACAAGCTGAGCTTGGCGCTGGGTTGAGGTGCTCATCGGAGGAATACCCGAGATCCTCCATCCCGGCTGTGCCAGCTCCCTTCGATGGCTGCGGCAACATCCACGAGACCCTCGGTCCAAAGGCTCCACATTCTCCATAAAAGCGTTTTGGCGGCAGAAGACTCGCCAAGCAGCGCCTCGTCGGCCTTGATCTTCTCCTTCAAGGCCACCTCCTGCTCCCTGGCGCCGTCCAGCGTCTCGGTCAAAGTAGTCAGCTTCAACTCAAGATCTGCGTTGGAGTCCTTGGCGGCGCTAAGCTCCTTGCTCCTCTCGGCGAGACGACCCTGCAGTTCGCCAAGGGTGTAGGCGTACTTCTCACGCTCACGCTTGAGCGTAGCAAGCTCCTCGCCGCTCACCTTGAGATCGGCCTCCAGCTGCGCCACCTTCGTCTCCAGCTCCTTCTTGGCGGCCTTGGCAGCTGCGGCAGCATCCTCTACTTCCTTGAGAGCCCCGCCGAATGTTTTCTCGCGCGCGGCAAGCTCCTCCTCGTGGCTGTCAAGGTTAACCTTCCGCTGCGCCAACTCGCCTTCCTGCGCAGACAGCTTCTCGGCGGCAAGCCGCTGTTGCTCTTCAACTTCAACCTTCTCGAGAAGGAAGGCTTTACGCTCCTCGACGAGTTGCTCCCGCTCCTCTGCCAAGGACCGGAGCTTCCTGGTTGAGGCCCCGGAGCTCCTCCGCGCGCTTCTCGATGTCCACTCCCGCCTTCGCGACAAGCACTTCTCGGGATACCAGCTTGCCCTGTCGGGCGCGGTAGAGCGACAACAGCTTCCGCAGCAGCTGCTCCTCCTCAGGCTCGCCGCTGCTGCTGTCCGACGCGTCGACCAGCGTCAGCCCAGCGGAGGCGAGCAACTCTTCATCAAAGGTTTCTCCTTCGATCGGCGCCCTGGAGCTCGACGCCCAGGGGAGCTTGATGAAGACGCCATCGCCGGCCTTCAAATAGGCGCCGGGCTGGGGCTCTTCGGAGCCTGACGCTGCAGCAGCGGCGGAGGGATCGGCGGTCGGCGTAGCGCCTGGCGCTCCTGCGGCCTCGGGGCCGTCAGTGCGATCGCCGGACCCCTCGCCAGCTTCTGCGGCGGCAGCTTTGGCGGCCTCTCCGCCGGCGGGATCATCAGCGCCGGCTTCTTCTTCGATGACAGCGGCGTCGTCGGTATTGCCGCGCGCGTTCTCCTCGCCGGCGACCTTGGTTTCCATCGGCTCCGTGGCAGATGGACCTGACGACCGGAAAAGGAAGAAAAGTCAAGAAAATATACAAAAAGAAAATCAGAAGAAGAAGAACCCAAGGGAAGTTTTCAAGCAAGATGATTACTTGTACTAGGATCTACAGTCATGGCCTCCGCCACCGGGGGGTCGCTGGTGCTGTCCCTTGCCGGAGAACTGTCCCTTGCCGGAGAATTATCCCTTGCCGGGGAATCCTCCTTGGCGGTGTAGTCGGCAGATGGCATGTCGGGAGCGGCTTAGGGCACTCTGGTGAGACTGCTCTGCTCCTACGCAAACCAATAGTCAGATGTCAGCAAAGAAAGAGCACCCATGCGCGCCTAACAGCAGGAAGTAAACCATGTACTTACGCTGGGGGCTGCGCTGGGGGCTGCTTTGGGGAATAGTTGCCAGGTCCGGCAAGGTGGTCTCGGACACGCCCAATGCTGTCGCGGTGGGTTCGTCCTCGATGACAATCACCGGGACCTTGGCTCTCTTCGCCGCTCTCTGAGCCAGAGTCCTGAAAAGAAATGGGTTTGGAGTAAAGCAAATCAGATACGAGACAAAACAGCAAGAATTGAAGAACTACAAGTACAACAAAGGGTCGTACTCTTCCTCTTCCTCGTCGGAGCTGAGCGCGGAGAGGTCGAAGTCCGGCCCACCTTCGGCGCGACAAGGCGGAGGACTAGGTTCCCTTAGCCGCTTGGCGGGAGCAGAAGTGGTGGTCCGGGAGGGCCCCGCTCCAGTTGCCGCAGCGGCGTGAGGTGCTCCCGCGGCAACAGTGCTTGCCGCGGTGGAAGCGCGTCATGTTGCTGGCGGCTGTTGACCCGTCTGCCGCCCCGCTACGTCCCCGGCCTTGCGGAGACGCCTTCTTGGTGGAGCTGGAGGCTCCGCTTGCTGCGAGCTGTCTGAAGGTGAGAAAGAGGAGGAGTCGATCTTCAACGAGTCGCTCGCGCCCTCGGTGGGCTCGCTCGACTCAGCTTCAGGCTCGACAAGCTCTTCCTCGCCGGCAAGCTCCTCTCGCTCGGCAAGGCTTGCCGCCTCTGCTACCTCTGCCTCCTCCACGGTGAATCCAAACTCGCCCGCGGCGGCGGCTGCCGCCGCCTCTTCCAGCCTAGTAGCGATGCGCTGCATCTCCGCATCGGTGGTGTCGCGAGTAAGGCTCTTCTGTTCATCGGAGCGGACCGGCATTTCTACCAAGCCGTCAAAGAACTCCCGCACGACGTCGTCTGCAGGCTCTTGCCAAGTTGGGACAATTCCATGCGAATCGCACAGTGGCATCATTGCACGGATGCGGTCGAGCGAGGAGTTGTTGCACAGCGGAACGACACCCCTCGGCAACCTGAACACTTAAGGATGATCAGGATCGTGCTTGAACAGTTCCAGGAGCATCGCGTACAATTCCAGGAAAGTGAAGTTGAAGTTGAGGCCCGGGCGCAGCCTCATGATATCTACCGCATTCTGGAACTCCCAGGCGGGTCTCCTCCTCTCCTGCAGGGGGGCGATGCGGCGGCGAAGAAAATCTGCGCCAACGGCGCCTACGGTGAGCCCGACAAGCCTGAGGCGTAGGATCCGGATGACGGCAATCTTCAGCCTATCGTCTTTCGGGGCCACGTTGCTCCAATCGTTGTCGCGCGTTACTGGGGCTTGGCGCTGATCGGTAAATGGCTGCGGGTTCTCCTCGACAATCCAGCACCAGTCTGCTCTCCATTCATCCCACTTGCTGCGGAGCTCTCCCTCCAGATAAGCTTCCTTCTTGCAGTTCTCGAGATCCAGCGATTCCGCCGGATAAAGGCTCCTCTCTCAATTCGGGGCATAAAGAAGTGGCGAAAAAGAGCTACATTTGGATAGACTTCGACAAAGTTTTCGCAGAGATGTGCGAAAACTGCCATGGTCGAAACGGCGTTGGGGGTGAAGTCAAGGAGGCGGAACCGTAGGTGTTCATAATGTCACAGAAAAACTCAGAGAAAGGCGGGCAGAGCCCGCAGTAGAAGAACAACGCGAAGAAGGGATATCCATTCGGAGCCAGTTCCGAAGCGGCAGCTGGGAGTACCTTCATGCGCGGATGCTCGCGTCTCCGTCGACGTAAGAGGTAGTAATACTCCCTCAGATCCTTCGCGGCGAGCTGAGGGGGGAAGGTTGCCCGCTCCTTTTGCAGCGCCGCGAGCCGCTGCGCCTCGGCAGACTTCACAACCTTTCCGGCTTTCGGAGCCATGGCGGGGGTGGTAAGAGAGATCGACGGCGTTGGTGGTGCCGGTGGCGATGGGGGCGGAGCGCTGCTCTCTCTTTCAGCTTTGGGAAGAAGGGGAGGAGCGGCGGAGGTTTTTGAGATTGGAATAGCAACCGGCGAGATGGGCGAACTGCCCCTGTTTCCCCTGCTTATAAAGAGGGAGGGGGCAGACGTTCCGTCTTTCCAAATAAAGAAACCACCCATGATCTCTCCCACGATGCCGCATTCGACGCGTGCCGTTCGGGGAGGGCGCGGTGGATACGGAGTGAGATACGGCGTAACCCAGGCCGCGCGTGCCCGTGCCCTATTTTGGGCCTGGCCCAACAGCGTTCGGCACCGTGTGTGGCCCAGGCCCGGGGGCTCCTGTCGGTGTACTAGAGCAGGGGTACCCTAGTATCCCGAACTTGTGCACGGGCAGTTGCAGCACCAGCGGCAAGGCTTGCCGGTGACCGCTAAGATCCTCCATGGTTCCTTTGGAGCCATTCAAGAACAAAGTATTCAAGCCAAGGAGATAAGGCCCGGCAAGAGGAGCTTGCCGGGAAGGTCCGTGGTTCCTTTGGAGCCATTCAAGAACAAAGTATTCAAGCCGAGGAGACAAGGCCCCGGCAAGAGGAGCTTGCCGGGAAGGCCAACCAAGGCATCTCGAGGAACTTGCCGTGATGCGCCACGCGTCCCGGCGAGGCCCGGCGAGCGACAAGCTTCCGGACGCGACAAGACAATGACCGCGGCAAAGGCGCTTGCCATGCAAACTACCACTCTGACCAAGGCCCAAAGACATCCACCAACGTGTCGCCTTGGGACCTTTCCAGGCGCGCGTGGCAAGAGGCTGTGCGGCCAGCGGTGCGCGGTGGAAAGCGACGATGACAAGATTGCCATCGTGGCAAGCGGTGGTGTCCCTAACGGCCCCTTTTTGCACTATTTGGGCGACGTAGACGGGCATTTAATGCCTTTGTCCCCTGCCGTCAGGGTTAGGTATGATACACTGTGCAGGTAGTTGTACCAACCGCAATTCCTTTTCCATTTTTACCCTTGTCTACGTTGCCACCTGTTGGAGACCCCTTTAGCATATAAAAGGAGGCCCATGCGCAACGTAGGGGGGGTTCGAAGGCAGAAAAACACTCACGCTCGGTCTCGTTAGCAGCTAGTGTGTACTGTAACACTCATCGCTCCCGAGCAAGAACTCAATACACTCAGACATGCAGCAGTAGGAGTATTATCTCTCCGGAGAACTCCGAAGCTGGGTAAACTGCTCGTGTGCTTCGCCTCGATCCGCTCTTCGTGCGATCTCCACCCCCCGCCGAACCGAAAGGGGCTCGGTCCGCCGGTCCCATAGGTGCTCGTGGATCAGTTTCCCCGACAACTCGGGAATCATTTTCATCATCCCTTGCATACTATAGTTCATCACGAAGTTCTACTAACTTGGTGATGGTGACTAGAGAATTCTGTCATTCACTATCTTATCTGGAAGATTAACTCCCACTTGATTCAAGCGATTGTAGTACCTGCACAATCTGAGCACATGCTCACTAGTTGAGCGATTCTCCTCCATCTTTTAGCTATAGAACTTGTTGCGACTTCATATCTCTCAACTCGGTATTTGCTTGAAATATTAACTTCAATTCCTGGAACATCTCATATGGTCCATGACGCTCAAAACGCCTTTGAAGTCCCGATTCTAAGCCATTAAGCATGGTGCACTAAACTATCAAGTAGTCATCATATTGAGCTAGCCAAACGCTCATAACGTGCGATCTGCTCCTGCAATAGGTCTGTCACCTAGCGGTGCATCAAGGACATAATTCTTCTGTGCAGCAATGAGGATAAACCTCAGATCACGGATCCAATCCGCATCATTGCTACTAACATCTTTCAATACAATTTTCTCTAGGAACACATATAAAAACATAGGGAAGCAAAAACATAGGGAAGCAACAACGCGAGCTATTGATCTACAACATAATTTGCAAAATACTATCAGGACTAAGTTCATGATAAATTTAAGTTCAATTAATCATATTACTTAAGAACTCCCACTTAGATAGACATCTCTCCAGTCATCTAAGTGATTACGTGATCCAAATCAACTAAACCGTAACCGATCATCACGTGAGATGGAGTAGTTTTCAATGGTGAACATCACTATGTTGATCATATCTAATATATGATTCACGCTCGACCTTTCGGTCTCCATGTTCCGAGGCCATATCTGCATATGCTAGGCTCGTCAAGTTTAACCTGAGTATTCTGCGTGTGCAAAACTGGCTTGCACCCGTTGTAGATGGACGAGAGCTTATCACACCCGATCATCACGTGGTGTGCGGGCACGATTTAACTTTGGCAACGGTGCATACTCAGGAGAACACGTCTTGATAATTTTAGTGAGAGATCATCTTAAAATGCTACCGTCAATTAAAGCAAGATAAGATGCATAAAGGATAAACATCACATGCAATCAATATAAGTGATATGATATGGCCATCATCATCTTGTGCTTGTGATCTCCATCTCCGAAGCACCGTTGTGATCACCATCGTCACCGGCGCGACACCTTGATCTCCATCATAGCATCGTTGTCGTCTCGCCAACTATTGCTTCTACGACTATCGCTACCGCTTAGTGATAAAGTAAAGCAATTACATGGCTTTTGTATTTCATACAACAAAGTGACAACCATATGGCTCCTGCCAGTTGCCGATAACTCGTTTACAAAACATGATCATCTCATACAATAAAATATAGCATCACGTCTTGACCATATCACATCACAACATGCCCTGCAAAAACAAGTTAGACGTCCTCTACTTTGTTGTTGCAAGTTTTACGTGGCTGCTACGGGCTGAGCAAGAACCGTTCTTACCTACGCATCAAAACCACAACGATAGTTTGTCAAGTTGGTGTTGTTTTAACCTTCGCAAGGACCGGGCGTAGCCACACTCGGTTCAACTAAAGTGAGAGAGAGACACCCGCGGTCACCTTTAAGCAACGAGTGCTCGCAGCGGTGAAACCAGTCTCGCGTAAGCGTCACGCGTAATGTCGGTCCGGCCGCTTCATCTCACAATACCGCCAACCAAAGTATGACATCTTTGGTGAGCAGTATAACTTGTATCGCCCACAACTCACTTGTCTTCTACTCGTGCATATAACATCAACGCATAAAACCAGGCTCGGATGCCATGTTGGGGAACGTAGTAATTTCAAAAAATTCCTACGCACACGCAACATCATGGTGATGGCGTAGCAACGAGGGGAGAGTATTGTCCACGTACACTCGTGAGACCGTAAGAGGAAGCGCTATAACAACGCTGTTGATGTAGTCGACGCCTTCACGATCCGACCGATCCAGCACCGAACGCATGGCACCTCCGAGTTCAGCACACGCTCAGCTCGATGACGATCCCGGACCGATCCAAAGAAAGTGTCGGGATGAGTTCTGTCGACGCGATGGCGTGGTGACGATGATGATGCTCTACCAGCGTAGGGCTTCGCCTAAACTCTGTGACGATATGACCGAGGTGGAATATGGTGGAGGGGGGCACCGCACACGGCTAAGAGATCCAAGGGATCAATTATTGTCCCTTTGGTGCTAGCCCTGCCCCTCTATTTATATGTTGAGCCCCGGGGTCGAAACTTGGAGCAAAAGCCTCCTCAAAGTCGGTTTTGCCCGAAAGGCAAGAGTCCCACTCGGACTCCAGGACCAAACGCCACAATCCTTGGCGTCGGCCCAGACGCCATGGGCCTCGGCGTCTGCCCAGGCCGACGCCAGGTCTCTCGGCGTTTGGCCCCTCGGCCTCCATAAAACTCCTTTGCACCGACCTAAAGCCTCATGGGCTTGACCCCTTGGCCTAAACATATCATCCAATATATGAATCTTTACGCCTCGACCATTTCGAGACTCCTCGTCATGTCCCCGATCTCATCCGGACTCGAACTCCTTCGTACATCAAAACATGTAAACTCATAATATAAGCATCACATCGAAACCTTGCGTGCGGACCCTACGGGTTCGAGAACTATGTAGACATGACCGAGAACTATTCTTGGTCAATAACCAATAGCGGAACCTGGATGCCCGTATTGGTTCCTACATATTCTCTGAAGATCTTTATCGGTCAAACCGCATAACGACATCGTTGTTCCCTTTGTCATCGGTATGTTACTTGCCCGAGATTCGATCGTCGGTATCCAATACCTAGTTCAATTTCGTTATCGGCAAGTCTCTTTACTCGTTCCGTAATACATCATCTCGCAACTAACTTATTAGTTGCAATGCTTGCAAGGCTTATACGATGTGTATTACCGAGAAGGCCCAGAGATACCTCTCCGACAATCGGAGTGACAAAACCTAATCTCAAATACGCCAACCCAACATGTACCTTTGGAGACACCTGTAGTACTCCTTTATAATCACCCGATTCGTTGTGACGTTTGGTAGTACCAAAGTGTTCCTCCGGTAAACGGGAGTTGCATAATCTCATAGTTACCGGAACATGTATAAGTCATGAAGAAAGCAATAGCAATATACTAAACGATCAAGTGCTAGGCTAACGGAATGGGTCAAGTCAATCACATCATTCTTCTAATGATGTGATCCCGTTAATCAAATGACAACACATGTCTATGGTTAGGAAACATAACCATCTTTGATTAATGAGCTAGTCAAGTAGAGGCATACTAGTGACATTAAGTTTGTCTATGTATTCACACATGTATTATGTTTCCGGTAAATACAATTCTAGCATGAATAATAAACATTTATCATGAAATAAGGAAATAAATAATAACATTTATCATATAAGTCCGCCGCCGTCGCCCAAGGCCCTCGGCTCCGCCACCTCGCCAAGTCCCGCTGCCGCCGTCTTCTGCATCGCCATGGGTGTGCTGCTGTTTTCATTCTTGAGCAGCAGAGCAGCTCGCCTGACCCTCGCTTCGCCTGGCTGACCGATCCGCTGGGTCACAGCCACCCCAGGCCCAGCGCCCCTTCCGGCCTCACCTCCTCGACCAACCTGGGCCAAGGCCCGATGTGAGCAGCTCCCCTAGCCCAGTTCAATTTCAGCCCATTCTGTTTTTTTTTGCTGCTGCGATTTAGCATTATCCAGTGATGTACAGATTTGCAGAAAAACCCTCAAATATCATGCATATAATAACTCCACCACCATGCATTGGTTTAAAATAATTTATATATGAAAAATGCTTAGTTTTTCATCTAGTTTCATAATCTGCTACTTTCATCCATGTTTAAAATGTTAAAAATGTTGTTTGTTTCAATTTGCTCAAATGCCATGTTAAAATGTTTTATTTCATAACTAAATAACCGTAGCTCCAATTTTAATAAACTTTATATGTAAATGGCGTGGAAAAATTCCTAGTTTAACATGGTATACTTTATTTTGCTATTTAACAAAACTAAAATATGATTTAGAGCAGAACAGTACCAAATTTGAAATATGCACATGGGGATTTTCCGGAATTGTTGTTTCTTATTTCCGGCCTCATTTAAATTTGCCTAAATAGTTAGTTTATTTATGCTTCACCCCTTGCCTTGTTTAATAACATTTAATATTGTTGAGTACCTAAACAAGAGCGAACTAAATAACTCGAATGTGGTGTTTCGTCAATATGCAACCCGTTGCATATTGAGTTCCACTTAACTTGTAGTATTGTTTGTTGCATTTTCCCATGCCATGCCTCATTAAACCGGACATGCATCATACTTGGTTGTGCATCATGCCATGATTATGTGATGGTTGCTTACTATGTTGTTTGTTTCTTTCCGGTGTTGCTTCTTAGTTCCGGTAATGTTGCGATTGTGAGGATTCGTTCGAGTACTCCCGTTCGTTCTTCTTCATGGACTCGTTCTTCTTCCTAGCGGGATTTCAGGCAAGATGACCGTCACCTTGGATCTCATTACTATCATTGCTATGCTAGTTGCTTCGTTCTTTCGCTATGCCGCGTTACCTACCACTTGCTTATCAAGCCTCCCAAATTGCCATGATAGCCCCTAACCTTTGTCACCCTTCCTAGCAAACCGTTGTTTGGCTATGTTACCGCTTTGCTCAGCCCCTCTTATAGCGTTGCTAGTTGTAGGTGAAGATGAAGATTGCTCCATGTTGGATTATGTTTATGTTGGGATATCACAATATATCTTATATTTTTTATGCATCTATATACCTGGTAAAGGGTGGAAGGCTCGGCCTTATGCCTGGTGTTTTGTTCCACTCTTGCCGCCCTAGTTTCCGTCATATCGGTGTTATGTTCCCGGATTTTGCGTCCCTAACGCGGTTGGGTGATTTATGGGACCCCCTTGACAGTTCGCTTTGAATAAAACTCTTCCAGCAAGGCCCAACATTGGTTTTACATTTGCCTCAGCCTATTACCTTTTCCCTTGGGAGTCAAGCATCCCGAGGGTCATCTTTATTTTAGCCCCCCCCCACCCCCGGGCCAATGCTTGTCTAAGTGTTGGTCCGAACTAGAGCCCCTTGTAGCGCCTCCTCGGGGAAACTCGAGGCCTGGTTTTAGTTGTATGGACTGCTCATCCGGTCGTGGCCTGAGACGACATACGCGCGGCTACTATCAGGGTGTCGGCACGCCGGGAGGTCTTGCAGGTCTTGTTTTACCATTATCGAAATGTCTTGTAAACCGGGATTCCGAGACTGATCGGGTCTTCCCGGGAGAAGGAATATCCTTCATTGATCGCGAGAGCTTATCATGGGCTAAGTTGGGACACCCCGCAGGGTTTGAACTTTCAAAGCCGTGCCGCGCTTATGTGGCAGATGGGAATTTGTTAATGTCCGATTGTAGTAAACTTGAAGTAAACTCTTCTAAAATACACCAACCGTGTGCGTAACCGTGAGTGTCTCTTTTCGGGGTTGATCGAGAGGAGAACACGGTTTCTGGGTTATGTCTGACATAAGTAGGAGTTCAGGATCACTTCTTGATCATTACTAGTTGATGACCGCTTGCTTTGCTTCTCTCCTCGCTCTTATTTGCGTAAGTTAACCACCATACATGCTTAGTCGCTGTTGCAACCTCACCACTTTACCCCTTCCTTACCCATTAAGCTTTGCTAGTCTTGATACCCATGATAATGGGATTGCTGAGTCCTCGTGGCTCACAGATTACTACACCAGCAGTTGCATGTACAGGTTATGTGATGATCTTGACGCGAGAGCGATGTTACTTGTTCTGGAGTTCTTCTTCTGCTTCTTCTTCGATCAGGGGATAGGTTCCAGGTCGGCAGCCTGGGCTAGTAGGGTGGATATTGTTTGAGTTTCTGTTTATGATTCATCCGTAGTCGGATGTTGATCTTGTATGTTGTATTGTTGTTTTCATGTGACTTTGTATGTATTGGATGCATCCCCACTATTATGTAATGTTGATGTAATGATATCCACCTTGCAAAAACATCTTCAAGATGCGCTTCTATCCTTGGTGGGACCTTCGAGTTCCTTTAGGATAGGGTCGCATCTTGGGCATGACAATTCACATCCAAAACCATAGTCAAATTCCGATTGGTTTTATCCGAACTTCCCAAAACTGTTCGGTCTAAAACTGGCTGCACCTTGCGGGTCTTTTTTGTGGTGGTAAACAACATTAGATGGAAACGAGTCCAAAAGCAATCTTGACCGTTTTGACGAGACGAACAACTTTCATGTTGAGCATTATTTAATCAGAGGTCATATCAAGGGTCAAATCACTCGCGCAAAACAACTAATTATTCACGCAGCTCATCAGACATACCCACATATGTGTCTGGTTCCGGGCGTCATATTTTGCTCACTGAAGGGTCGTGCTGTGTGGGCTCTAAATTTTGCATACAACCTCATATTGGGACGATCTTTATATCAAAATCGATCATTTCGACGAGACACACAACTTTAATGTTGAAACTTTCTCCATTTGAAGCAATCTTCTTTGGGTTTCTGGCCATTCTTTAATCTGGTGTTGACATGAGCATCTCTGAACTTGTCATAACTTTTACATCCGAGCTCCGTTTTAGACCATCTTCATGTTCATCTTCATCTTCTCGAAGAGAGCCATCTCATGGTGACTTTCAATAGTAAGTTTGAATTAATCTTGACATAGCTTCAAGCCACTCTTTATAAACGAGCCGCTTTTGAGCGTCAACACATGCCCCCCTTTTTTCGGCAAAGCTAGCGTGCCGAAAAATAACTTGTACCAAGTTTGTTCTAAGGACGATGTCAACACTCCATCGGCTATTTATATGTTCTTAGGACGATAAGTATATATCGTCCATGTCTTGTGTGAACTTTCTGATGCAAACTTGGGTGAAACCTTCTCAGCTTCATTAACAGTCCAGTGATAAAGTTCCATAGATATGTATATCAAGGTCATCCCCCGAACCATATTGTTCACCCTTTTGCTAGGATTTTGTAGATAATCAACAATAAACTTTCTCCAATCCTTACTTTCACCTGCATAAAAATTTCATTAGTGGCCGAAGCTGTGGACTTCGGTTCGGCCTTACCTATGTTGACGAGACTAAGCATCGGCTATTGAGAGAAGTGCAATACAACATGATGGACATGGTAGCCGGATGCTTGCTATGCCAACTCTCTCCAATTGTCATGTCTAAATATATGAACAATTTTAATGGAACCCAAGGTAAATTCTGCATCTAGACATACCCCAAGATAACTATAAGTGATTCGTCAAAAAATTGATAACCCTTGGATATTTGTTGCACTACTCATAACGAATCACCGAAAGCCTCAGTATGTATAGCACCTATAGCAAGTAAAAGAGTCAATCTAAATAACAATGCATATTCGGCCTTGATTAATCGTGATAAAAATATTCTAAGTGGCATGAGGCTTCAAAAATAGTACCATAAAGAGATATATAAACAAAACCAACACTTTGGCCATTGCTATGAATTGAACCATAAAAACATAATCTCCATAGTACTGGAGAGACAAGGCTAATATCAATATTATGCATGACATTAATCCGATGTTCAGTAATAAAATCAGCTATGATTTGGCCTTTTATAGATCTCAAAGATGCATAAGCCAAATCATATCCAAACAAAGTATAAGCCCACTAACCAATTATGCAGCTATGAATTAGTCTATGCAGCATATATTCAATGACATCGATCATGATGTCTCAAGTCCATTCAAACGTAATATAGGCATACATATAAATTTCCATGAGCATGTACCTTGTCTCTCTCTCCAATCGAACTAAAGATGATGTTAGAATACTACACCGGCCATGCATTGACATACTCTTAGGACGATAGATAAATATTGGCCATTACCATGTAAACTTCATTCAAAGCACATATAGCCGAAATAAACAAATGAAATGACAAATCAAGTATTTCGGCCCTTTGGATCAGCAACAAACTTGTAGCTAATCAAATGTATAGTGACTTGGTAATACCCTTTCATGACGTAAGAAATTATATTGCATCTATGGATTGAAATAAGCCCATTGAGGGTTACCAATCATACCTGATGACGAATTCCATGACATAGGCGTTAATGGCATAGTTGAAGAATATGGATAATGTGTAAACCAAAGATGTTGTGACCTTCGGCTTAGTCCTTGATACGTCCATTTTGCATCATGCTTTTATATCGATATTTATCGCATTATGGGCTGTTATTTCACATTATGTCACAATACTTATGGCTATTCTCTTTTATTTTACAAGGTTTACATGATGAGGGAGAATGCTGGCAGCTGGAATTCTGGGCTGGAAAAGGAGCAAATATTGGAGACCTATTCTGCGCAACTCCAAAAGTCCTGAAACTCCATGGAATATCTTAAAATAAATAAAGAAAAATCGTCGCCAAAGATGTAGGCCAGGGGGCCCACACCCTGCTCACGAGGGTGGGGGGCGCCCCCCCTAGGGAGCACCCCCCTAACTCGTGGGCCCCCTGGTGGCTCTCCGATGCCCATCTTCTCCTATATGAAGTCTTTCGTCAAGAAAAAATAGGAAGCAACCTTTCGGGATGAGACTCCGCCGCCACGAGGCGGAACCAATCTAGGGCTCCGGCAGAGCTGTTCTGCCGGGGACACTTCCCTCCGGGAGGGGAAATCATCACCAGTACTCCTCTCATCGGGAGAGGGCAATCTCCATCAACATCTTCAAAAGCACTATCTCCTCTCAAAACCCTAGTTCATCTCTTGTATCCAATTCTTGTCTCCAAGTCCGGGATTGGTACTAGTAGGTCGCTAGTAGTGTTGATTACTCCTTGTAGTTGATGCTAATTGGTTTATTTGGTGGAAGATTATATGTTCAGATCTTTTATGCATATTATTACCTCTCTGATTATGAACATGAATATGCTTTGTGAGTAGTTACGTTTGTTCCTGAGGACATGGGAGAAGTCTTGCTATTAGTAGTCATGTGAATTTGGTATTCGTTCGATATTTTGATGAGATGTATGTTGTCTAGCCTCTAGTGGTGTTATGTGAACGTCGACTACATAACACTTCACCATTATTTGGGCCTAAAGGAAGGCATTGGGAAGTAGGAAGTAGATGATGGGTTGCTAGAGTGACATAAGCTTAAACCCTAGATTATGCGTTGCTTCGTAAGGGGCTGATTTGGATCCATATGTTTCATGCTATGGTTAGGTTTACCTTAATACTTTTGTTGTAGTTGCAGATGCTTGCAATAGAGGTTAATCATAAGTGGGATGCTTGTTCAAGTAAGAACAGCACCCAAGCACCGGTCCACCCACATATCAAATTATCAAAGTACCGAACGCGAATCATATGAACATGATGAAAACTAGCTTGACGATATTCCCATGTGTCCTCGGGAGCGCTTTTCCTATTATAAGAGTTTGTCCAGGCTTGTCCTTTTCTACAAAAAGGATTGGGCCACCTTTCTGCACTTTATTTACTCTTGTTACTTGTTGCTCGTTACAATTTATCTTATCACAAAACTATCTGTTACCACTTATTTGAAGCTTGCAGAGAATACCTTGCTGAAAACTGCTTATCATTTCCTACGCTCCTCGTTGGGTTCGACACTCTTACTTATCGAAAGGACTACGATAGATCCCCTATACTTGTGGGTCATCAAGACTCTTTTCCGGCGCCGCTGCCGGGAGTGTAGCGCCTTTGGTAGGTGGAATTTGGTAAGGAAAATTTATATAGTGTGCTGAAATTTATGTCACTTGTTACTATGGAAAGTAATTCTCGAGGGGCTTGTTCGGGGTATCTTCACCCCGCCCAAGAGAGCAAAGAGTTGCTCCTCAACCTACTAAACCTATTGAAAATGAAACTCCTTTTGAATTTCCTTCGGTATGATGGAAAACTGCTAGCTAATCCTTTTACGGAGATGGAACAAAGCATCCCGATGAGCACTTAATATATGTGGATGAAGTTTGTGGATTATTTAAGCTTGCAGGTATACCCGATGACGTTGCTAAGAAGAAGGTCTTCCCTTTATCTTTGAAGGGAGACGCATTGACATGGTATAGGCTATGTGATGATACGAGATGATGGAACTATAAAAGTTTGAAATTGGAATTTCATCAAAAGTATTACCCTATGCATCTTGTTCATTGTGATCGCAATTATATATATAATTTTTGGCCTCGCAAAGGAGAAAGCATCGCTCAAGCTTGGGGGAGGCTTAAATCAGTGTTATATTCATGCCCCAATCATGAGCTCTCAAGAGTGACAATTCTTTAGAATTTTTATGCTCGACTTTCTGATAACAATCGCACCATGCTCGATACTTCTTGTGCTGGCTCTTTTATGATGAAGACTATTGAATTCAGATGGGATTTATTGGATAGAATTAAATGCAACTCTGAAGATTGGGATCTCGATGAAGGTAAGGAGTTAGGTATGACACCTAAGTTTAATTGTGTTAAATCTTTTATGGATACCGATATTTTCCGTAAGTTTAGCACTAAATATGGACTTGAGTCTGAAATAGTAGCTTCTTTCTGTGAATCTTTGGTTACTTATGTTGATCTCCCCAGGGAGAAGTGGTTTAAATATCATCCTCCCATAGAAGTAAAAGTAGCTGCACCTATTAAAGTTGAAGAAAAGACTGTCACTTATAATGATCCTATTGTTCCCACTTATTATGTTGAGAAACCACCCTTCCCTGTTAGAATAAAGGATCATGCTAAAACTTCAAATGTTGTTCGTAAAAGCAATATTAGAACTTATACACCTCCTGAGCAAGTTAAAGTAGAACCTAATATTGCTATTGTTAAAGATCTCTTGTCTGAGAATATTGATCGGCATGTTATTCAGTTCAATGGTGAAACTGCTAGAATTGCTAAACCTTGTGCTAAAGATAAACATAGACCTATGGTAGGCGTGCCTGTTATTTCTGTAAAAATAGGAGATCATTATTATTATGGCTTATGTGATATGGGTGCTAGTGCTAGTGTTATACCGCACTCTTTGTACGAGGAAATTAAGCATGAAATTGCACCTGCTGAATTAGAAGGTATTGATGTCACAATTAAACTTGCCAATAGGGATACTATATCACCAATGGGAATTGTTAGAGATGTTGAAGTCTTGTGTGGGAAAACTAAATATCCTGTTGATTTTCTTGTTCCCAGTTCTCCACAAGATAGCTTTTGTCCCATTATATTTGGTAGACCCTTTTTGAACACTGTTAATGCTAGGATAGATTGCGAAAAGAATGTTGTTACTATTGGCTTGGATGATATGGTTCATGAGTTTAATTTCTCTAAATTTAGTAAACAACATCATGAGGAAGAATTGCCCAGTAAGGATGATATTATCGGTCTTGCTTCTATTGTCGTACCTCCTAGTGATCCTTTAGAAGAATATTTGCTAGACCATGAAAATGATATGTTTATGAATGAGAGAAGGGAAATAGATGAAATATTCTTTAAACAGGAACCTGTTCTGAAACACAATTTGCCTGTTGAAATCCTAGGGGATCCTCCTCCACCCAAGGGTGATCCCGTGTTTGAGCTTAAACCATTGCCTGATAATCTTAAATATGCTTATCTTGATGAAAAGAAAATATATCCTGTTATTATTAGTGCTAACCTTTCAGAGCATGAAGAAGAAATATTATTGAAAACTCTAAAGAAGCACCGTGCCGCTATTGGATATACTCTTGATGATCTTAAGGGCATTAGTCCCACTTTATGTCAACATAAAATAAATTTGGAAGCGGATGCCAAACCAGATCCCCAGCGGAGTCGCCAAAAAGTGTGTTCGCACACAAACACGTCACCATGTACCTCCAACGCCGAGGGTGATGCACCGCAGCTCACGCCGAAGGAGATCCGACCGGCAGCGCGATACGCGGGACAGCCGGCAGATGCTTTTGTAGACCCGAAGCCCCGTTTGCCCGGGAGGGACCCCGTCAGGGCTCGCGGCTGCTATGGGCTGCTCTAGGTCGATTTGCTCGCCCCTAGAGCCTCGTGGATCCGCAGCCCTCCAGCATGAAGAACTAGCGAAGAACGAGAAGAAAGATACAAGGGAGAGATAAAAAGTAGATGAACACGAAAAAGTAGTAGATTGATTTGTTCGATTGTGTGTTGTTCAATCGGCCATAACCCCTTAGGTATATAAGAGGCGGCTGGACTTCCCGTGGAAGGAGAAGGTTTGGATTCACGTCCAAAACCCTAGTCAAATTCGGATTGGTTTTATCCGAACTTTCCAAAACTGTTCGGTCTAAAACTGGCCGCACCTTGCGGGTATTTTTTGTGGTGGTAAACGACCTCGGATGGAAACGAGTCCAAAAGCAATCTTGACTGTTTCGACGAGACGAACAACTTCCATGTTGAACATTGTTTCATCAGAGGTAATCTTGAGGGTCAAATCGCTCACGCAAAATAGCTAATTATTCACGCAGCTCATCAGACATACCCACATATGTGTCTTGTTCCGGGCGTCATATTTTGCTCACTGAAGGATCGCGCTGTGCGGGCTCTAACTTTTGCATACAACCTCAGATTGGGACGATCTTTATACCAAAATCGATCGTTTCGACGAGACGCACAACTTTAATGCTGAAACTTTCTCCATTTGAAGCTATCTTCATTAGGTTTTTGGCCATTCTTTAGTCTGGTGTTGACATGAGCATCTCTGAACTTGTCATAATTTTTACATCCGAGCTCCGTTTTAGACCATCTTCGTATTCATCTTCATCTTCTCAAAGAGAGCCATTTCATGGTGACTTTCACTAGTAAGTTTGAATTAATCTTGACATAGCTTCAACCACTCTTTGTAAACGAGCCACTTTTGAGCGTCAACAACAAGGGAAGGAAACAATACATCCGGACTCCAATCTTGCACTCCATGCATCCAGGAGTCCTATCCGAACACAGGGAATAATCTTCCGTTCTATCTTCACGGCCCATCAACCCGGTCCCTGCTCGAATAGGCCGGACACCTGAGGACCCCCGAATCCAGGTCTCCCTCACTCGCCTTCAGCGCATGCTGATGACCCGAGGGCTCCGGAGCCCCCGACCATCCTTGCTACTACTACTACTTTGCCAGTCTTGACGCCAGCGTCGTCTCCTCCCCCAGCCACCACGTCGGCAGGCTGTGGTTCTTCTGCCATGCCCGATGCTCTGGAGGAGGCCTTCTCCATGTTGGACCGGCTTTGGGATGATCTTCGAGGCCCCGACCGGCGCAAGGCGTCAGGGCGCTTGGAGTTGGTCTCAGGGTGGCTCCAGGCTGACTCATCTGTCAGGGCGGCCTAGGGCTAGGATGAGGCGGCCGCAGAGGAGGGCCAGAAGGTGGCCGGCATAGCCGCAGTCGCTCGCGACGCGGTGTTGAAGGATGCAAAGGCCGCCGAGGAGCGCTGCCATGCGGCGGAGGCCGAGCTAAAGACCCTCCGCGATAGGCAGGCCGCCCGGACCCGCCGGCTCGAGGAGCAGGAGGAGAAGCTGAAGACCCAGGAAGCTGCACTTATGGACCGCAGTGCCGAGCTGGAGCAGGCAGGCCAGGAACAGGCCACGGAGCGCGGCCACCTGGAGAATCTGAAGGAGGAAGTGGAGGCGGCCTAGGCATCCCACACCAAGCTCTTCTCCGAGGAGAAAGCTCGGCTAGAGGCCAGGGATAAGCTCCTTGTCGTGGCTGAGAATGCGGCCTCTGCGGGGCGTGCCGCCTTCGACTCCCTCGAGCTGAGGTCCCGCAAGGCACTGCAGGATCTCTACGGGAGCGGGTACGAGAAGCTGCTGGTGACTCCGGAGGAAGGGCACGCCGGGCTGCTCCTCAAACTCGTCGCGGTGCTCGATGGCATCGTCGTCGGAGTGTGCCCCATGGTGGAGGGAGAGGCCCGCGCGCTTTCTACCTCAGCTGCGACGCGCGTCTTCAGCCACCTCTATCTTTGGGACCCCAGCTTCGACCTTGGTGCCTTGCTCGAGCCCGTGGACCCTGAGCTTTACGCTGCTGCTACCGAAGCCGTGAAGGATCAGGTGGAGGCCCTGCTACGGAAGTTCCTCGCCGTCGACCCCGTGACTACGGCTGATGGTAAGGACGGCAGTGACATTGTCGACGACGAGGCTCCCCAAGTGGGCAACGGTGGCGTCCAAGGCTGAAGAAGAAGCCCGAGGGCGCCGCTTCCCCCCTGTTTTAGTCCTGCAACATGTATCGTGCCTCGTGGAGGCATAAGAACTTATGCTTGGAACATTAAGAGATAGTATGCTTTGTAATAATCTGCTAGGGTTCTGCGATTTCCTTTCCGTTTGCTTTAGCGTTCTGCGTCGGCAGGGGCCCAGCCCCGTGCATACCTCAGCCGCCGTTGGGTCGTCCGAATCACTAGGATGAGACCAAGGGGCGAGGGGCTACGTGACCAGTTAGGCTCTTGAGTCGCAGGAGCCCCCCTTGACGTACGAACAACCCTTGGGAAGGAGACGCGAGTGTGGTTCTAGCGTTCTACGTCGGCAGGGCCCGGCCCCGCGCATACCTCAGCTGCCGTTGGTTCGTCCCGATCACCAGGACGAGAGCAAGGGGTGAGGGGCTACGTGACCAGTTAGGCTCCTGAGTTGCGATGCTCAGGAGTCCCCCTTGTCATACGAACAGACCTCCATACCTTTCCTCGCCGAGCTCTCGCTCGGGAGGGGCGCGTGACGACCAGGTCCGAGGGACCTGGTGAGGTGGCGTATGCCAGGCATGACCTGAGCGTAGCCCCCATGCCCAACCCCCTCGCACGACTCTCCTGAGGGGAGAGCTGCGCGGTGAGGCTGAACACCGAGCCTGGTGACTCGCGTGAGGTTACTACAGCCGTGAGGCTACCCTCAGTTGTTTATCACCAGCGCGGAGCAGGGCGCTTCCGCTCTTGCACGGGCATAGCCGCTCCTCGACCGTGTCGTCCGCCAGCGCGAACATGGTGCTTCCATTGGTACGTTGGTGGGAGCTCCCTCTGAGGTGAGACTCCGGGGCGTGACAACCCTGCCCTGACACATGGCTTGCACGGCAGGGCTAGAGGTGGTGTGTACACGCGGGTACTTGTGAGCCAGTGCGGGACTCACGAGGCCCTACCTCAAGGCGGGTTGCGGCTAAATTTGATTCAGCACACTTGTGACAGTCCTGTGAGATGGTTAGGTGACCTGCGTCGAGTGAATTTCCCAAGGTTATCGCATGAGAAAGCCAAACACCAACGACCCAGGAGGTGATGTGAACGGCGCCGGCCCGCCAGACAGAGCTCAGCCATTGGGTTTGTCGACGCTATAGGGACGGACCCAAGCACGGACGTCGTGCCCAGTCTTCTCATGCGGAAGTCTTGAAGAAAGACAACCGGGGCGCGGCTCCCACGGTGGCGAGGCACCGGGTCACGCGCTGTCGGCGTTCTGGGAACGGGGGTGCCCAGACTTGCCTGCCTGCGGCATGCGGCGTGGCTCAAAGGAGGCCCAGGATAGCCCATCTTCATCAACGCATGCTCAAGACCCTCGCGAGGGGCAAGATTGCAGGCGGATTTACCAAGGGCTTCTCAGCGCCGCCTCGCCAGCTGGCTCATGAGGAGGCGGAGAGTTCAAGGCGGGTACTCGCGAGGTGCCCGTGACGCAAGCCATGATTTACCAAGGGCGCTGGCCGGGCGCCAGCCAAGATAGCGCCCTCCTTTCCTCTTTGGTGCAAAGGAGCAAGCGCAGCAAGAGCATCAAGCAAAGGCATACGCTTCGTGCAATAAGACCAAGACCAGCCCCAACGGCTGGAATGCAGTCATCGTGGAATCCAAGCAGGCCATCACCAGAGCCTTTAAGTGTGAGGTCCAACTTTAGTCAGATAAGTGTACCCGCTGTTCCCTTCAAATGGCTAATTGTTGGCGCCTTCCCGCTCAATATTTGGGAAGAGGCCCAGGGCCTTCGTCTATATAAGTAGAGCTAGCCACCATAGTAGGGGGGACGACCGGATAGAGCGGGAAGCATCCGAAGAGAGAGAGAGAGAGAGAGAGAGAGAGAGAGAGAGAGAGAGAGAGAGAGAGAGAGAGAGAGAGAGAGAGAGAGAGAGAGACCCGATCCTCAAGCTAGAGCGACGGGACACCGCTTAGCAGTTCATCGCTTCCACCAAGAACAGACCCTCGCGAGGCTGTTCTTCCCTGTACTATTCTTCATCAGCCCCAGAGGCAATCCACACACCACACACTGGAGTAGGGTATTACACCACGATGGTGGCCTGAACCAGTATAAATCTTATGCCTCTTGTGTTGTTCTTGCTAGTAGTTTAGGTCCCGCGATTCAGCGAGGTACGAGACGATGGAGGGTCGGATCTCCGCCGCACCCCTGTAGTTCGAACCTTAAGGGTCCGCCGAACCTGAATCCGACATTTGGCGCGCCCAGTAGGTGCGCGGAATCCGCTTTATGCCACCTCGTGTCCTGTCAGATCGCCATCGCCATGACGGCGACTGCTGGCAACCCGACCTTGGGCGGCGTGGGTCCGCCCACGCAGAGCCACTCGCCATGGGCACCCTGCGCCCAGCAGCTCAAGGGTCCGCAGGGTGCTGCGGGCCGAGGGCGACGCGACAGGCTTCGACGGCTCACACCGCGACAGCGCGGTCGGCAGCAAGAGCCTCCAACCACGCCGCGACCACACCACCGCACACCCGCCGGGAGCAGCGAACTCGAGGGCCGCGCCATAGTGGCCCGAGAGCTTCAGCAGGCAAAGGCCGGAGAGCGGCCGCGACGCGGTTGTTGGAGCGAGTGGCGGAGCTCCTGGCTTGCCGCCTAGGGGATCACCCTTCGCACTCCAACTCCCACCTCAGGCCGAGGGCGGCCCGACGGGGCTCCACGCGCGCCATGAGCTCCAAAGCTACTCCAAGACCGCGAAGTTGCAGCGGCCAGCCGGGCGGGGCAGGGTTGCCACCGCCCCCGGCCCGCGGAGAAGAAGGACTCGACGCAACTCACGGCCCTGGTGGACCGCCGCGCCACCACCCCACGGCGGGCGCACCGAGCAGAGCAGCAAGGCACGCTCAGCACTACGGTGTGGCCTTCGGGATGACGGTGTCGGAAGAATACGTGCCCCACATGATGGACCAAGGGCACCCGCATGAGGGAGAAGAAGACTCTCTCCTCAGCCCAACTGGGGGATGGCGCGCCGGCCACGCCTTCCAGAGTCTCGAGACGGTCCCACCGTCACGCCTGGGCGACGATTGTCGGGTACCGCTACTTCCTCAAGAGCAAACATACGCCAACCATAGGTCACAGGAGGTACAGGTCGCCACGACGAGCGGCTGCCCTGCTCCTCAGTCTCGCACCTCGGGAGGGGGGGCGCAGGGCTGCCAGAGAGGGCAGAGATCCGACATCACCACCGGTGTTCGGAGCAAGGCGTTCTCGTGGAGGTAGGCCCTCTGCCGGGAGGTGCCTCGTGGCCTGCCTCGCCGAGGACCTGGTCGCCGGGGAACCTGGCACCGCCTACCCCACCGGCAGCGCCCCGGTTTCCGGTCGTCACTGGTGGCACTAGAGTGTGGCGCAGGCGGGCCTCGTCCCGGGCGATATGAAGCAAGGCGGTACCTGTGAAGAAGGCCCAGTGCCTATGAAGCTCGCCGCCCCTTGACACTCTCACGTAATAATGAGTGGGGTTGTACATGCCCCGGAGTCTCAGGGGTGCCGGCCTCAGGCCCAGGGGCTCCCTCCTACACCCAGTAGCAGCACTTAGTCTGCTGTTGGTGAGAAGACGCCCAAGACTAGACTAGGTGCCGGACGCGCCTTTTTCTCGCTTTCATTGGCTTTCCTCCGCTGTCGCTTCCGCTGGATTTAAGTTGAATTTGAGCTTGAAGATTTGCGCGATTCGTGAAGGGGTGCTTAGTCTCGCTCGAGCAAATTTCTCGTGTTTCGTTACAACTCGCTTCAGCTGCCCCCTCATGAGCCCTCACGAGCCGGGCCAGTGCCAAGCTTGCTGCAGCCCACTGTCAGCCGCCCAAGGCCCTCTCCGGAGGGTTTTTACTGCAGGTCCTACGGATTCGATCAGTAGGCGATTAGATCGCCTAGGCCTTCCACAGGCTATCTCGGGGCTCGTACGAAACAAAGGTAAACCATCCAACTAGCGCGCCGCTTAGCGAACCGCTTATGCTGGGCGTATGGGCTTGTAACACCTGCCAATACGAAGAACGAAGTTTTACATGAGGGCTCCTCCCAAAATGCTTCTCACCTCCATCAGGCCAAAACCTGAGTTCTATTCATGCAGGGTAATGGAACAAGGACAATACATGGTCACGGACAAATCCCCAATGCATCCTCAGAGCACCTCCCGAGCCGTTGTCGGCGTCGCTGGCCTCGCCGCCGCTGTTCTGCGTGATCGCCGGCGCGCTCGGGTTGCTCACCACGCCGCCTCATCGGGCGGCCACGACCACGCCGCCGCCGTCCGGCGAAGGCCCGGACGAGGGCATCCACGTTGTCTTTCACCCAGGCGCCAGTCGCCCGGACGGCTCGGGAACTCGGGCGATGGCTGCGCTAAAATCAAAGTGAGGGTCCATGTCCCGAGATGGCTGAAGACGCGAGAGAAGGCGCACCAGTAGCACGCGCTCCTCTCCTCCACCAACCTCGTCGGCCCCGACCGACCGCGCTTCCAGCCGCGCCACCACGCCGCTGAAGAACCAAGGTTGCCGGGCGAGTTAACAAGGCGGCTGGCCCATCGCCGCCGCAGATATTATCCAAGGCTACGTTAGCTCTTTCCCGGAGCGTGGCGAGCATGGGACGGTGCTCGTGCTCCAAGATTCGCCGCTGACGCATCTCGTCCGCATTCTGGCGGCGCGCAACAGCCTCGGCCTCCTCCACCTGGCGAAGAAGGAGTGCCTCGGCCTGAGAGGTGGTGGACTCCTCTGCGCCACCTCGAGGGCGGCCCAAGAGCATCGCCCGCCGCCGCCTCCTCCACTTGGCCTCAAGGCAGCAGTCCTGCCTCAGCCTCGGCCTTGATCAACCCCAACCGCTCCTCAAACTCAAGGCCGAGGTTCGAGCGCTGCCGCCACTCGGCGTCCGACCTCCTCCGTGACGCTGGCTTCCCGTGCTGCAACCTCATCCTCTGCCTGCCGCCAAGCGCCTCGCTCCAAGCGCCAGACTTGCTGCTCGCGCGGCAAGCCGCCGCCGCTTCACGCTCGAGCTCCGCCGAGTCGCCAGAGGCCACCTTCATCGACGCAGGGCTGCCTCGCGCAGCTCCGCTTGCTCCTCCAACGAGTGGCACTGGCCAGGCTTCCCTGCCCGCCTCCGCCGCCACGCCGCCTGCCTGCCCGGCCTCCTCGACGGCCCGAGAATAGGCCTCCGGAGAGGCTGCCGACGCTTGGCCTCTTCATCATCAAGCTCGCCTGGCGACGCGCAAGGCGGCAGCGCCTCCAGCTCGCGCCTCAGAACCAGGCGCAGGCCCTCGGCCTCAAAGGCTCGCCAAGCAAGCTCTTCACCAAGAAGGCTCACCGCTGCCGGCTGCCCTTCAAGAAATCTCGGCGGGCGCGATGCTCCCAGTGCGTTCAGCACGCCCTCCACACCATCAACCGCCTGACGGCGCCGGAGCCGCGAATCAACACTCCTCCGGCAGGGGCTGGGGCTGGCACTGCTGACGGTCGGGCACGCCGCGCTGAAGCCCGACCTGAGCCAGCCCATCCTCAGCACGAGGGCGCAGGAAGCCCAGCCAATCACCGCCCACCACTCAGCGAGAAGCCCACGGCAGGCTAGCTATGCCTCGGGAAGGCTCGCAAGGAAGGATCGCGAGGTGTGCGGGGCCACGACGCGCCTCGGGACGGCTCACCTCCCCAATCACCCTTACCATGAGAGTTCCACTGCTTGGAGCACTCGAGGGCTGGGAGGGACGGCGTAGGGGACGGCCTCACCCGCCTCCGTGAGCTCGGCAGAAGGGGCCTACAGGCAAGGATCAAGATGAGCAGCAGAAGAATCAGGAGCTGGAGAAGGAGAATGCTTACTCATCGGTGGCGGCATTTCCACGCTCAGAAAGCGACAAGGGTAATCATCGCCTGTGGCCTCCCTTCTTCCGGAGGGCCTCAAGTTCACGCGAAACGACTCCAAGATTTGAGCGCAGGATCAGCCTCATGTGAGGGAGAAGCATCAAGGCGGCTTGCGCTGGGCGCCACCCCGACGCTGGCGCTGGTCGCCTCACCAGAGAAGCAGTTAGGGCTCTGGGGGCTCACCACTGGGCCTGCGGGCGGTTGCTTGTCGCCTCACCGCAGCGGCATGAGCCTCGTGAGCTGCCCTCACGAGTATCGCCTCGGCGCTGCTACCCCGGGCGGGGTCCTTCGGTCTCGGGCGGCTCAGGCCTCCCTGCCCGCCACTTGAGGAGGAGCCGCTTGGCCGACCGGAAGGGCTGTCACCACCACCGGATTCTCGCGAGGCCTCGGAGACCAGCGGGCGCAACCCCATTCATCAAGATAGGCATCCGTTCACCAGATCACCCCTGCTCGGCAGAGGTACAGCAAGGCCCTTCATGCTAGATGCCACAGGATTAGGATCGCCACCGATCAGGAGCACTTTCCTTAGCGCTCAAGCGCCAGTCTTCTTCCCGAGCCTCATGCGATCACCAGTTCACCAAGGCCCACATCCGTGGGAGTGGCATTGAAGAGGAGCATGCGCGATCAGAACTCCTTCACCACCTTGGGCGCCACAGCAAGCGACCTCAGAACGCGGGCGGCGCCAGACAAAGGCGAGCCGAGGGCTCAAAGCTGCCTCCGCTCCACCTGAATTGGGGACAGCAAAGCGAGGTCGGCTCAGATAGTGGGGCTGGGCACCCCACATCCAGTGTACAACCACTCTCAGGAACTCATCCCGGGCGGAGGCAGGCTGAAGTCAATCCTCGAGGTCACTGCCCTCGGCGCGGCGATGAAGCTCACGACGCCGAGCATTGAGGGGTCGACAAGGCGCAGAGAGAAGAAGTGGCGCAGCAAGGCAACCGAGGGAAGGATGCCCATCATTGCCTCACAAACAAAGGCAAAGACCGAGAGGAGAGTAATGGACTGTGGACCCAGATGCATCATGTGGATCCGATAATGGGAAAGCACGGCATTGAAGAAATCAGAGAAGGGGAATCAGTCCCGCCTATGTATGCCGCTGAAATACCGACCTCGGTGACTATCCTGCCGATGGCGCGGGGACGCGGCCAGGCCGCCGCCCTCCCGCATTCATTGAAGGAGGTGGCTGAGCCGAACTGACCTTGCCCAAGCCCTCCAGATTGAGTATGATTGACGGTCGACAGCAGAGAAGGCCGCGGCAAGTAGCAAGGCGGAGGCACAGGTTTCTTCCTTCCCTTCTTTGCTCGGAGCCATGGCGATCGAAAGGGGAAGGGGCTTTGAGATTGATTGGAAATGGAAGCTGGAGTTCGAGAGGGAAGGACCGAGCGCATAAGCAGCAGAGAGGGGAACAGATGTGCAAAGCAGCTGTCCGCCTAGCAAGGCACGAATAAGGAGGGCGGGGAACGGTGCCACCACGCCCAATCAACCGCCACGCTGCCGCCTAAGGCCGCAGCTGTTAGGGCTCGCGACGCTCAGACTTGCCCTTTCGCCTCTCGCGACGACCAAGTCCGGGCGCACCAGGCCTGGGCTACTG